>JARHVA010005427.1:720000-1090000 GCA_037957365.1 Torreya grandis
ATCTATTATATAAACATCTCCTAAACATTGATTGCCTCCCAATCTGATGAAAAAACAATGTATATCAACCCATTCACTTCTTAACATATCCACAAACATCCAAACCACCTTTTGGATCACTCTACACTTCTTAGTAATAACTTTGTCAAAACATCAATAACATAACCAAATGATCATACACATAGTCCACATTATAATTTACCTATAAAACTAACCGCCAAGCTTACATAGACATCATCTATCCTTAACTCACACTCAAGGCATCCAAAACATCTTTTTGGATCACTTTAGACCTCTTCACCATCCTCCATCTTCAAACTTTTAAAATAACTATTATGACATCAAAAAAATGACCTAAAGGTTAAACACATAGTCATTAACCTACTCTAATATATAACCCATCCACTAGGCACCCACTCTTTCTTCTTTATTTTTCTCTACAACTCTCACAATTGCCTCTTCTCTCATGTCTCACAAGTCTAAAAATCATCATCTTTGGTTTCACCTTTTATAGAGTCTTTATGAATATCATGTGCATAGCCTTACTTGTTGGACACAACACATGCCTTCACTCTTAAGGCATCTACATGGGTCACCTTTAAGTAGGACCCTCTTTCAAGTAGGCCTAAGTGTCCTTTTAGGTCCTATAGAGATCCATTCACCTCTTTGACACTTCTCCAAGCAAACTTAGAACACAAGAACACTTTAACAATACATAAACCCATACAACACAATCTATAGGTCCACCTTAAGTTATAATCCATCACAACACCCTTCTACTACAACATAATTAGCCCAAAAGCCATTTTATACATACAATCACCAAGAAACAACACATAATTAACTTTTATGCCTTTGATCATATAGAATATGTATTGGTCAAACCTCCATAATCCAAAAAGATGGTCCTCATGAAGTCTAAGACATGTTACACCACTTATTTCATCTTAAAACATCAAAATACCATAAAAAATAACTCAATTACCCTTTTTGGTCTATCTGTAGAGCATGAAGACATACACAATTAACTTTGGAGCTACATATCTTTGACTATACAAATAATTAGACTCTATAACTAGGTTCTCTAGATGCACCATGAAGTCCTATACTTTATTCATTTTAAATCATGATAAAATTATACATATATCAACATTTATAGCAAAAACATTGTAGACTGGTCTTCCCTCACAAATTTTAATATTTGAATTCCAACGGTTACTAATCAAATGTTAAACATCAAGCACCTTAACCTCATCTTGTGCTTCCTAGAAACTATGGATAAATATGCACTATCAATCTTATCTAAGTATCTCTATCATTATATTTTGATTTTCACTATAAGATTTAGATCATAACACCTAAGATTGTGCCACTTCGTAGCTCTATATGCTTTCTACACACATTGACTCATTAACTTGACCCACATCATCAATCTTTTGACTAAATGATCCACTATGAACCATTGAAATTCTATCCATGATATGTAAATATGACACTTATCACTATCAAATTCATTCTTTGAAATATTAACTTTTACACACACACTTGGATCAAGATCTATGATTTAATGTGCACCATTAGATCTACTAACTAGTGATTGTTGACCAAATTTGACCCTATAAGTCAAATTGGGACCCTTATAAGTAAAATATTGATTTTTATGTTTTTATGGTCTTAATATATTATTTTTAACGTTATATTATAGGTTAATTGATGTAATTTAATGTTATATTGGCCTTGATCCTTAGTCTTTTTAATCCTTTTAGTTTTAGGATTCATTTTGAGGTTAAAAAAGGGGAATTTAATGAATTGTATAGAATTATTGGGAAGTTTTAAGGGTCTTAAATGTTATGTAATGTCCCATGTTTCCTAACAGGTCTTAATAAATAAACATAACTAAAAAGTGGTCGGTTCTTCATAAGAAAGGGTAGTTTTCTTGAGAAAAAAAGAGAATTTACCACTTGTATGGCTCATGGGGAAGTGGTACACATGGGAGAAGATCATATAATATCCATTAAGATTCATAAAGCTTAGTTCCATGTTTTAATTACTCTAAGAGTGTCAAAATTAGGCTAAAATTATTCTAATTATTTTTCACCCTTCTAGGCACACAAAACCAATTTTCAAGTTTGTAATCAGTACAGACAGTTGGAGCACTTTCAGGTCAAACACCTTTTGGAGGTGAAAATTAACTTAGATATATTTATTTAAATAAAAATATTTTTAATAATGGTGGTCTATGATTTATAAACCATCCTCATGAAGTTGACTACATTTTTCTACCTATTAATATATGTACCCTATAGGTTTTTATTTGGTTTGGGCATTTTCATACAATCCAATTGGTCATAATTATTATATATGATATTTAATACATCCTCAGATACTCTCCATGCTTTTTTTCATGTTTCATGATGTTTTTATGATAAAATTAGCTTAGGTTACAAGAGGAAGCACTTTTCTAAGTTAAAAGCATTTTTTCACCATTTTTAGGAACTTCATAATTGTTCATGGTTTAAAAGGATTAAAACAGGTCTATATTAATGTTTGTATGGATTTAATTTCTCCTTTTACCTTTAAAATCTCATTATTCAAGTAAATTCTCTATGAGAGTGTAGTTATGAACACCATACAATCAACTTTTGTTCATTGTTTCCTTGCAACCATAGTGAGGCACATGTATTAAACCTATATGTCATGTTTACAGAGGTGTATTTAATGTTTTTATCCTTTTATTATATTTTATAAGTATTAAGGATTGGATAAATATTTCATTTGATGAAATAAATGGGAATTATTATAGTCATGAGCAACATTTGTACATAGTTTGCCATTAGTAAGCATCTATAGGTGTCCTCATGAAACATTTCATGTTGAGAAGGAGTTTCAAATGAGATAGGTCCTTGAACATTAAAGGACCCTATTTTTTCATGATTTATATTTTTTTGAGACCCATCCAAGCTATATATAATGTTCACTATCCACTTTGCTCACCCTTACTGCCTGTACAATGAAATACACACCTAAAGGTGGCCTAGTATAGGGCTATGATGTCATAATGAAGTATTGAAACATGCATTTAATCCTTTATTGGGATCTAGATATGTTTAAACGGCCTTAACATGCATATTTTACATGTTAGTAGGATAAATGAGAGTGAAAAATATACTAGAGAGTCAATGGACTATGTTTAGGACTATTTGCCCAAAAAATGCAAAATATTGCTCCTTAAGGTTTTGTTGATATCTTGCTAGAAGTTTTCCAATGACCTTTATGCATCTCAATGTGATAATATTGTAATATATATCATGTATAAGTACCTTTAAATTTTTAGGAGTGGATAAACAATGAAAGTTAGTTTTTTGGAGACCCTAAATTGCCTATTTATGCTCTAAGAATAGTCAGTGTTATCTAAAGGATTTTGATATTTGAATAAATTTTGTTTTTAAATTTGGTATTAGACCATGCCATCAAGATGAAGTGACTAAAAATATTTCAAAGTGACATCTATGCTCTAAATATCATCAGGAGGAATGAGACCTTGTGTTTTGCTTCATATACATACCTAAAGTCTATATAAATAACCCCAACATCCACCTACAACTAACAATATCCTAAGCATGGTATTTTGATGGTGTTTTATAATTTTCAAAGTGAATAAAGTCATGAGTAGATTCTATGTTATTCTAAAACTTCAAATGGGTCTCTACGCATCATGATTAAGGTCCTAGTGGAGAAACATGCACCTATAACCAACTGTAGATGATTGTCTCAGTCAGGCAATTAACAAATTTGAAATCCTAAGGGATAGTCTAGCCAAATTATGAAATTAATGAGTTGAATTCATTGATATATGACCATGGAAACATTAAAAAGGGCTTTTGGAATGTTTTCAAGACCTAAAATATGTAGGATCATCTAATAGGGTCCTCCTCAAATGTGGAATATAGTCAATAATAAAACTCAATCTTGTCTCAGTAGGGTATATGGAGGAGCATATGAAGAGTGAAATGGTGAAACAAACCCATGAGAACATCCATTAAGACATGATAACCTCCATAAGCTCATAAAAATGTAAAATAAGCTTACATAGACTCTTTTATGTCCTATGAACACCTACAACTGAGAAAATAAATATTAAGCAGGTTTAGGATTCAAAATGGTGGAGAAGAGCTAGAAAAAGTGAAAAAGTGGGATTAAAAACTTAAAATGAAATTTTAAGAGATAAATAGGTCATATGCACTATTTTCAAGCCTAAACC
The DNA here is from genome assembly GCA_037957365.1 of Torreya grandis. Classification (NCBI taxonomy): domain Eukaryota; kingdom Viridiplantae; phylum Streptophyta; class Pinopsida; order Cupressales; family Taxaceae; genus Torreya; species Torreya grandis. Next base: position 724,262 of record JARHVA010005427.1, read on the forward strand.
AAGCACAACCACCTACGAGATTCACTATTAGGAAAGATAGGTAGGGTAACTCAGTCTTAACTAAGTCAAGATATGTGAGGGTTATATGATAGGTTTGCGGAATATGTGAGTATCTTAATACCTTAATTATGGTCATTATATTCTCGTGTATTTTTCATGATTAATTTATAATAGATAAATAGCTCTAGAAAAGCAAGGTACAATCCTTTGCCTATAAGTCTGTCTTGGGTTTCTAGTGCATTTGAGGGGTAAAATGACCTAATAAAGAGCTAGTTTATTACATAAGGTGTATGGGAAATATATTAAACTATTCATCTATTCTAATCAAATAGGGTAAGTTCCCTCTATTTTATCTTAGATAGAGGTCACTTCTCTTATAAGCAAAACCCTACAATCTTAACAAAAGAGGTGAAAGGGTGATCTAAGGAGATGGTTGAACATTACAAGAAGGTGTAGAAAGTTTTAAAAAACATAAAACATCATGTAAACCACCTCATATAAGCAAGGAACCAGGTAAGATGGTCTAGATGGCTATGTTTGTAGTCAGCCCTACTAAGCTTGTTTAGGCCTAAAGCCTAAATAAGAGGACATTTTCACCTATAACCTTATATGGCCATTATAACTTGTTGAAAAATGTTTTTAGGGTTGATATAGAGGTGATAAATATTTTTTAAGGTATAGAAATAACAAGGAATCCATTTTTGGCTGAAAATACGACTAAGACTTGTGCAAAAGGTGAAATAAAGTTTAATAGGCCAAGTTGAAGTGCTCATATATTTTTAGAGGATTTTCATGGAGGCAAAACGAGTTTGAAGAAGTTATTAGGGGTCCTCAAAATAAAATTATTGAAATTTTTATACAAATTTAACATCCCATTGTTATGAACAATGCTTAAGAGGTTGAATTGCTCAAAACCCTTGATAAACCCTTACAAGGACCCAATTGGGAAGATGAACCTATAAATCTACTCTAAGGGACCAATTTGATTAAGATAATGATTGGAAATTGTATATGACTCTCTCACATCCCTCCCCATCCTATTATACTATACAAAATTATATGGATGGGGTGTAAAATAGGGTTTTTCTAACTATTTTATGTATTGTACAGGTTATAAGAGGTTCCAAGAGATTAAATAAACTTTTTGAAGAATAATGAGACTTTTTATAGCTACCCATGTTAATTTAATTCATTATGACAACTCATAAGTGCCCAATAAGATCTCTCATCTTAGTCAATCAAAACTATCATAGTGGCCAAGCTAGTGGGAAGGGTGGAAAACTTCAAGTGGGGTAATTTTAAGGTATGCCTAATTATTTTATTTCTATAGAGGGTATTTATAGGTTTCATTGACTCCATCCAATTTAATTTAATTTTAAAATAATTCCTTTTTATATGTCAAGTGTGTAGGGTACATGAAGGAGGCATTTTTTAGACTGTAGATGATGATGGCTCATTCCCAGATGATTCTAGATGACAAAGCATACAACCAATCCATGGATATTCATTTAAAACATCCTTCGCCATAATTCAAATAATAATACTTTTCCTTAATCATTTTTGGGATTTTCAAATAGGTCCAAATCATGAAGGCAATGTTTTGAGCCAAAACAAGGAGTTTCATGCCATTTTTCATGATTTTTATGACTTGGATGGACACTCGTGCTTCTTGACCTTACATGGTTCATCCCATATCATATTTTCATGCACAGGTAAATAATTTTATCATATTTATAAGTGTATTTTTTACTTTTGGAATTCTCTCTTCTCCTCTCTCTCTCAAGTTCTATAAGAACTAGGCATTTTAGCCATTGTAACTCATGCTCCAGCTATGTATGGTGAATAAATACTCATTTTCATACCTTTTGATTAATAATAATAATTATTGCCTCTTAATTACTGATAATAGTGTGTTATACTTGGATGATATATTTTTTTAGGTGATAACTCTTGTTTCCTTAGCATGTCGTTTCATTCTCTCATCCTATTTCCAGTTGGAAAGCTTCTTCTTGTAGGGAATGCAAAATGTTTTATCAAGTGTCAAGGTTACATGAGTTATTATATTCACTAGTTACATTAAATTCCTCTTTTATATTCCTCATATCATAAAAATTCATCCATAACTTCATAATGTAACATTGATGTGAGAAGATGTAGATTGGAGAAGTGTATGTTTGGTTAGTCTCTTGGTTTCATGTGTAAGATGCAGCTGGTTGGAAGTCATAACTCAATTTGGTGTATCACCTCCTTTAGGATAGTTTTATTTCATTTTTCTCTCTCCCTTTTCCCTCCCAAGGTTTAGGTGTAGTTATGATCCAAAGTGTTATATCAAAGGAGTTAGCCCTATCTAGAGATTCACCTCATCGTTAGGCTACCCACAAGCCTAGAGATATTTAAATTGTGCCACTTAGATGAGGAGAGATTATAAATATCCTAAAATGATGAAAATATTAGTTAAAATAGTGACCTTAGACTTTATTTTATTTAAACTTCATTTTCTTTAGCTCGACACAGTCTACAAGAGCAACTTTGAAGCTTTATAACTTGAGCTAGAAAACATTTCAAGGGTCCAAATTTTTAGGGGACCTTCTTGGTAATATAAAAAATATCTACATGAAATCCTTCAACCTATATTAAATTTATAAGTATCATAAATAAATTATCAAACTTGTTGGTTCATCTATATCTACATGACGTGCAGTGATAGTCTGGTTAAGTATGGGAACATAGAAAAATCTTTTTGAGAATCTAACTTTGCCCATTAATAAATTTTGTCACACTCAATAACATGACATGAAACTTTGACCATAGAAACTTGGGACTAATGTGATCACACCCATATGACCAACTCCCCCTAAATCATCTATATGTGGTAATGGTGATGTTAGAAAACTACCTATTCAAATTTTTATATCACAGAACCAACTATACCAAGATGAACATAATAAAGAATCTGATGAACACCATGTACTTTTTAAAGATCTCAAATCATCTTTGACCTCTGATATGACTCCTCACACATGATCAATACTTTAGACACATCCTTAATCACGTTAAAAATGAAGATCAACCAAGCCTACTTCAAGTATATTAGGATAAACACACTACATACTTTGTCATTGACATTTAGACTATCAAGACACTTAATCCACTCACTTAGACACCTCCATTAAATCACCTTCCTTCTCTCTCTTCAAGTACTCTCACAATAGGAACCTTATCCCCATTTGATATAATGATAAAGTGGGCACAAACTGATCTTGAGGACTTAAAAGGACCACTACTAGGGGAGGACCACCTTAGAAAGATGATACAAACTACCCTTTACCTTGATCCTACCTCTTCTTTGCCTTGACAACGTCCTATTTCTACATGCTAACACTCTCTTCAACCAAGCACTATAACCAATGAAGAAATAAAACATAAAAGCACTAAAATCTAATGAAACTCACCAATAATCATTTGAGAGGGACTGCCCATAAGATCTCTGAGCCATTACACCTATTGATCATCTTCAGATCTCCACACATCATGAAGAACCACCACATAGGCTTATTATCCTTCTCTCTCAATCCACCTCTGTAAAAAGCTCATAAACTTGTTATTCTCCATTAACCAAAAAAATATAATGAGTTTGTTAGTTGTGTTGCTTTTGATACACTCTGAGGGATTATTTAAATTGGTTTTTATGCCCAAATATCTTGTTTTTATAGTTAATCATGTAGGTGGATGGTTTTTGGTCTCTTGGCTATGTGTGACCACTTAAGAAGTGGAATTTTATGCTCCACTATTCTCCTTAGTGCCCTTATAATGTTGGTGTGTTGATCCTAGTTGGAACCTGTTCCCTCCAGCTCTCATACTTCCTTATAGGTATTTGTGATTTTTCAAGACTCTTCAAAACCTTCCATACCTTCTCTAACACTCAACACTTACTTTACTTGGTTTATCTCAATAGGCTTGGTGTGACTATGAGAGTTGTCTTTGAATGATAGGCTAAGGATGAACATGTTTTTGAGCATAGGTAAGTGAGGAATATGGGTAAATAATATATGGAATGGCTAAAATATGGTAATTATGTGTATACCTTTAAAATAACCTAGTGACTCTCTAACGGTACACTATTTTCATTTTTCAAAAGAGATTATATTATATGGATAACAGTCACCATTAGAGACAAAGATTGAAGAGGTTGTCTATCCTCTAATGGCTTATAATATTATGTGATTTAGGCAAATTTAAGTGGACTCTAAAAATCCATCACATAACCCAAAATCATCATTTTCTTCCATTATCATACCTTGAAGACTCTACAACAAGAACATTATTTGTATCTTACATAAGTTACACCTTGAATATTTTATTTCTCTTAAGTCTAAAACATGTGAAATAGGATTTTAGGATAAAATATAATTACCTTTTGGAAATTTATAAGACATTTATAGACATTAGTTTCATCAATAAGGCCAAAAACACACTGAAACCATTGCATTATTAACCTTTGCATGGATGAATAAAACACCTTGACTACTTAACATACTAAAAAAAATTCATAAATAAAATGGGTCAATATTGAAAAAAATTCCAAATATTGGAAAGGAACTATACCCCCTTCCTCTATCCAAGATCTTGGACCCTCACCTTCTCTCTCTTATATAGACTGAGTACAAACCTGAAGTGTTATCTTGATCTACCTATTAGTTTGATGTAGAAGTGGAATCGTTTTTGTCTTGTATTGCATATTTTAGAGCTGAAAATTATTTGAGAGAAATTATAGAGACATTACATGAATTACCTAATCTTTTCTAATTATGACATGATCATACAAATCTATGCAAGGGATGGAAACACCTACAAAGCCTTAGATTCATGCATTTTCTCAAGTTTTAGACTTTAAAATTACATAGGTGGTAATTAAGAGGGAAAATGGAAATCACGTAACATTTCAAACCCTATGATATTACTAATTAAGTTTAAAGGGCATTATTTCCCACATGTGGGGCCCATTTGGTGAGTGAAGGGTGGGTTTGAACTCTAAAATAGACCCCTTTAAGTATGAAACACCTTAAAATGACAATATGATTTAAATAAGACCTTTTTAGGACCCTTATAAATAATATAAAATTAAAATATTCCCATTTACAAAAAATTTAAATGGAATTGGATGCATATAGCATGCTTTAAGGATCATTTGATGACTTTGAAGGGTCAATCAATGCTTGAAACTATTTTGGATGGGTACATTGTAGAAAATGACCTTATGTACATCATAAACCTCATGTAATGACTTGAAAAAAGGATTGGAAACCATTATATAATGATGGAAAATTTCTTAACACAAGAAGTGGCTTAAAATACACCTAAACCATAAGAATTAGCAACCTTCATTTCTCTAAAATATCTTAACTTCTTCTAGGAAACCTTAAGCTTATAAAATAAAGTTTAGACCATTATGTAGACCTCAAAAATATCCTTAGAATTCTCCTAGTCATCCAAGGATCACCATGACTACTAGTACATCACCTAAGAACCCAAGACATCTTATGACATATGATGATCTCACAAGCAATCCCTAACACAAACTTGATAGTTTAAATAGTGTTAAAAGGTTTAAAATGAGACTAAAGAGGAGATCAAAAAGCATTAATGTCACCAAGTGAAATATTTTATGGGTGTCATGGGGAATTTTTTTGATTATATGGGGTGGCATTTGGCTTGGGAGGCTAAATTATCAACATATTTTGTTTTGGCATGCTCAATGGGATGATGATTCAATCAAGGTGGAGCACTCAATTGTAGAGTTTTAGTGATATTAAGAAGCTTAAGTACTCAAGTGGTAGATTTATAGTTATATTCTCATGTCAAAAGTCATCATAAGGTCTCCTCTTAATGGTAAGAACACCTTATTGATAGTTCACCTTATTTTCAATCATCTCATGATATGTAATGAATGCATGTAAAGAAAATTTATAATCTACACCTACTTATTAACCTTATCATTACCTATACCAACCTTACTATGAGACCCATTAGTCCTATAATTAACCCTATCAACAATATTTTGGCTCTTACTATCCCCCTTGGTAACCCAATCACACACCTCTAGAACCCCATGGAATGAACCATATCGATTCCATGACTAGCCTTCCTACTAGGATTTATATCCCTCCTTCCTTCCGAAAACACCACTTCAAGCTACCCATAGCCTCTCTAATTATTTATAAGAGTTAAAGAGTGTGAACCAAATCATTTCTAATGATATATTAGCCTTCAAATAACAACAATCTCCATACAAAAAATATTATGAGTTTTCACCTCCTATTACCCCATGACAATATCCTTTGATTGTTAATCCCTTGCCAAACTTAAAACAAGAATAGAGGACAGTGTATAAGTTATTATAAGGATATTCTAAATTTTTCAAGACCCCTCACCTCTTCCCCAATCTCAATTTATCCCTGAATATCTAGGAGTACAAAGAGAAAAATAAGTTATGAGTGCCAAGCCTAGCAAGATTTCAAGTTGTAAGAATGTCCCTTTACCATCCAAACCCACTCAAGAGTATCCTATGGAACCTTATGTTCTTCCTCCACAATTTGGCCACTCTTTCCCTCCCATCATCTCTTCATTTGAGGGAGGACCTATAATTTAGAGAGAAGATAAATAACATCGAGTTGAAAAGGGGTATACGGAGGATAATCCAAGAAACCTTTCAATATTTTAATGTTCTCCATTTATCCTTCATCATAAATTCATTAATTTGAATTAATATATACTTAGGTGTTACAAAGTAATTGAGGAATGGGGAAGGGATAATGTAGTGTCTTCAGTTGATTTATCTTCTCCATTTCTCAAATAATATCATGATAAACCTAATTCTCCTAAGGATCCAAATTGGAAGTACACTTTAGAATCTATTAATAAATAATATTAAGCTTCCCTCACTCCCATCCTCTCCTTTTGTGAGGAAAATCCAACTACACTTAAGGGATAATTCAAAAATCTAGATGTGAGAAGGAATTTGGTGAGTGACATTGATGAAGTGATAGTCTTTCAAGATCCTAACTATGTTGCAGTTGCAAGTAGCTTATAAGGACATATTTAATAAGGAACTATAATCACCTATGATGAGGATATCACTATTGGTATTCATATTCATTGAAATAGATCATTCTTTGAGCATAAATATATGTTTGGTGATGAGGAGTAGTCACAATGATATGACCTTGAGGTGGATGACACATAACAAAAGTCTCTTTTAGAATATAACCATGAGGATATTCCTCATGAACCCATCATGGTGAAATATAAGATAAATTTAAGTGGAAAGGAGGATCATTTTTTATAATAAAATAAACCCTATCATGACCCTATAGGGGAGGTAGAAGCATTTACACAACTTGTTACTCCATAAAATCATGGTAAGAGTGATAGTGAGGTCCATGTCCTTTTTACTGATCATGATAACATTAAATTTTGTGAATACTTAGATAATTTATGCTCAATTATATATAATATATCCCTATCTCACCAATATAATGTTAACATTAAAAACATGGATAATGAAAATGATGAGTAGCTCAAAGAAGGTCATAAGGAGAACACTATGGTAGCTAGTTTTATTGAGCCTCAAGATCAGATCTAAGATTTTAATGACATGACGTAGTCCTACTTGAACATGGTCAAGTAGAGTGAAGGATTTGGTAAATAAATACTCCAAAGAGAAAAAGGTAAATTTTTGAGGATGATTGCAAGGATCAAATTCAAGAGGCTTAGTTTTAAAATCCATAAAAAAATGATGATGATGATACCTTATAAGAAAATCCAATTGAGAAAAAGGTTGAGGTTGTTTCCCCAATTAAAAAATAAGTGACCATATTTGGTAAATTTTATAATTACATCTACTAATGGGGGGTGAATAAGTTCCCTTAAAATAATCATTCAATTTTTCTTGTCATCCATGAAACATTTATTCACATACATACATTAAACAATGCATAAGAAAACATCTACAAAATCATAAAAAATATTAGCATAAGAGATATGTAGGAAAAACTCAAGGGGAATAAAAAACATAGAAAATAATATTATAATATATTAATATAATAAATGAATCAATATTTAGTGAGGCATCAACCCTACAAAGAGCACCAACCCCTCACTAGTCAAGCACTAATTTAACTAGTCCTTTAACAAATACCAATTTGCAAAGAGGCACCAACACCATAAGTAACTCATCACCAACTTAGCTAATTAAAAAATTTGATCAAAATTTTCCACTTTTTTCTCATTCAAATGATGATGATGACCTTCTTTTTCTCTTTACATTCTTCTATCTCTCTCAAATAACCTACTATGCCTCTTCACTCAACTAGCCCTCTACTTGGCAAATTTAAGTCAAATAACCTTTCTCATCATCTATATAATTTATATTATAATTTCATGGAATATTCACCACACATCTAAAATTTTATTTAATACCTCTACCTATTTTCAAAACTTTTATATCATTCATTCATTTCATTAATATTCTTACAAGTCAAATTAGCCCTATTAAACCTTATTTTTATACTTGACACTTACTCTCACCCACATTGGTTAGAAAAAAACTTATCCATAAATTTACAACCATTAAAATACATAAAAATAATGTTCATAAGTTAAACATGTACTACATAGGTTTTTCATTACTCATAAGGACCAAAACCACCATTAGGCCTAATAGAGACCTAATGCAATTAGGCCTTCTCAAAGCACATGTTTCACCTTAACCACCTTGGAAAATATTGAGCCTCCATAAATAGATGAAACATTTCAAAAAAAAAATTATAAAATTTATTATCTCACCTTATTCCCAAAACACCATTTATCTCATTTCACTCCTTAAACCACACCATTAGGCCTACCCACAATCAACGTTTCTCATTGCCAAAAAGACTGCCTTGAAAATTATAAACATAAACTCAAATTTACCACATAACCCAATAAATAAACATGGATATAACCTAAATTATATTATTTTCATCACTAATTTCATTTTATTTTACCACACAAGGAAAAATAATTTAAACTAATCACTTTATATGCTCACTCAAAATCGCAAATAGGCTTCAAGACCTAGTCAAGAACCTTTGAATTTTCACACATTCATAAGATTTTATCAGGAATAAAAATTAATTAAAATGTACATATGAGACATATATAACAACTTAAACATAGTTTTATTATTCAAATATATTTATAAGGACTTAAGAACATCTTTCTCATTCATACACAAAAAATTGCCTATATCTGCAAAACACAATCATAGAAACCAAGACTTAAAACACCTATGTGAAAACTTTTATGAACTAAAAATGGTTTTATATAATAATTAAAAATCCTTATAACATATTTAGATATATATATTATAATTTTAAATATTAATATTTTTCCTATAGACTAATATTTGTCTTCACCCTACATAGACCTCATTGTGTTAGATATATCACTTTGAGAGCAACTTTTTTGCTTGTATATAATAATATCCATATATTATAAAAAATGGGGATATGTGATATATTTCTTAAAAATATATATAAATTCATTTCAATCCATCCCTAATGTACTACAACCCATCCCTAATCATATTCTCACTTCTACCTGGTTTTCTCATTGTCTTCTTCACTTGGCCTTTTTAGCGATAAGCCAACTTCTATGACTGGTTTAGCATATTTTAGGTCTATAAAATAATAAAAACCACCATGGTAATTATATATATATATATATATATATATATATATATATATATATATATATATATAATCTAATAAATTTCATGTTTTTACTCGATCAACCCTACCTACTACATCAAAAATCTAAAAAATAAGGGGTTTATTATAGCTTCCACTCACTCTTCTGACATACCAATGCCACTTATAGAAAATTGGTAGAGTCCTCTACATTATTAAATAATCAAACTATGACATATAATCCATTATAATCAATTTCTAGATATATCTTCCCTATCGAGTCACTATTAGTGTCTTAGAGAGGGTTTAGATTGTCTTACATTCTTAAAAATCACTCATAAATCTTAGGCTATCAACCCCAAAAAAAATCCTATAAATTTAATATATGACCCTTTACAAACTAAAATGAACCTATTGTATCCTCATGTTAATATTTTACATGCTAATGAACATAATAAAAACCTTTTTGAGTCTATAACACCTCATTTTATGCACATATAAAACTTTCTCAGGACTTCTTGCTAGGTCTCTTTAGGAAAATATTAATCCAATAACTAACCTATAAACCAAATATAATTGATTATATACCTTATACATATGTTTACATAGAGTAATACTTCTCACATACACTACCAATGATTTGTATTCATGATAACACCTCAAGACTCCTCATTAGGTCAGGTAGAGTTTAGGACTAGTCTCACTACATGATTAGGCTTAAGACCATACCCTTGAATTATTACCTTGAAAATTTCATGAGTTCTTCAACACATCATATTCATTCTTTGGAATTATTAACATACACTCATACTTGTGTGTATCCATATTACTAGACCACCATCTTCATACACATGCTCATGATATGACAATGCTTCTTAGGACTAGTGCTCAAAAGTATGCTTACCTTGTATTTCAATCTTGAACTTTTCATGTCATGAACCTCAAAATAATAACTAGGTTACCTTCAAATTATCTCTCAAAAAAGATACAATAGGTTTCCTTCAAATTTTATCTTGTCATAAGACTTCTTTATTGCATACCACTTCACCATGCATGGACTCAACTTTGACCTTGAAATTAATGATATCCATCTTGATTTTGACATCAATGACAACCTCAATTCCACAAAACTAACAATAATAACATACCTAAACAAAATCCCCCTTTGTCATTGGTGGAAAAACATACAAATGAAGTTAATCATTCACATCTCCCTAAGTTAGATCTTTTTCAAACTAAACTTTCTCCCAACCTAAAACTTTCTCCCCTTTTGATATTAATGAAAAAGGGTAATATTTTGATAGTTACCATATAATCCTTGCACCTAAAACCTAATTTCTTCCCTAAACAATATCAATCTTCAAATGATTCACCAAATAGGATCTCAACTCAAATAAATACCCAACTATGCTCCACTTATCTCTATGAGATATTTAGGAACTATCATGAATGTGACTTGGTGTGATCAAGTCATCACACAAATGCTTTTTAATCCATATTTTTTAAACACATCTATAATATACTATGACTAAACTTTGGATCTAAAATAAATAATACAAATCTCTCCTTAAGATAAAGCATCTATCATGTTTTTGCTCACTAGCTAAGTGCCTCCATGAAGCCTAATAGAGTCACCAATTCTCTAGTGTACTAAAATAACATAAACTCAAGAGATTCATATATCTGCATGTCCTTACTAGACTGATATTTCTTTATGATCCTCATAGGCTTGACTATCCCTTTTGGTTTGACCTCTTCATTCTCTATTTGAACAACATTCTGACTTGATCTATTTATCTTGATTCCTTCATCCACAATTTGAGCTGATAGGGAGAATTCTTGGCACTCTTTTACATCTAAAATATGTTCCACCATGGAAAATAGTACACTTTTACTTTTAGATTTTTCATCATTCATCTTGGTTACCTTTGGTTTCCACTCACTATCACTTCTTCTTTATTTCATTCTAGGGTTCTCAACTTTCTTGTTTTGACTTGAGAATCCATGCTTATAAAACTTTGGAATATGACCAACCTTTTTACAATTTAAACACACTATTCCTCTTGATGGAAACACACCATTCCCTATACCTATTGACTGATGATTATCCTCGTATATCCATGCATATTCATTCTTGGAGGGTCTTCTACAATGCCTTGTTCTATGATTAAATTGGCTACATGAATAATAATAAACATTAAAAGGATTATCATACCTTATAACATTAGGCTTATTTATAGATTATTTTTTATTCTATAATAACCATAATTCTTTGATTGGCCATTAGACTTTAAGGTCTGATTCTCCTTGATCAGATTAGCATTCTTCTTTTGGTTTCCACTGAAAATAAGGCTTGTTTTATCATTATCTATCTTTTTATAACTTAGGATGTTGTCTAGATCATTAGTAATATTTTAAAACTTAACAAAGGACTCAATCTTACTTTATTATAGATTCAAATCAACTCTTAATTAATCTAATTCAATTACATTTCTTTCACATTCTTCTTCTTTAACCTTTAGAATTGTATTCACAATCTAAATTTGAGTCTCCACCTATTTGACTAGTTCTTCTTATTCCTTGGAGTTATTACTCAATCTATCTTTAAAAAAATTGATTTTATCCTCATAGTATTTGTTAAGAGATATCATCACCTTATTCTTCTTCTTTACCATCTTTAGTTCTTCTAGAGTACTCATCAACTCAGCCTCAAATTTTAACTCATCTTGTTCTTCATCTAAATCACCAACAACACCTTCAAAGCACATGGACTATTCTTGATTTGAATATATTGCTTCCTCATACATGAAGATAACTTCATTGACATCAAGACCATCACCTTAATTGTCAATCTCATAATAACTTCTCTCACTCTCATTAGATGAGTTATAGTCTTCCTTGGTGTAAAAACTTCTTTTGCTCATGAAAAACATCTTCTTATCATCATACTTCCTAAAGTTTTTCTTGATCTTATCAGACTATAGGACTTCTTATCATCATCATGACCTTAATTATTATCTTCATAAAACTTTTTATTATGATTATGAGTGCACCTATTAATAAATTGTCCATTCTCTCCATAATTAAATAATTTAAAGGGAAGTTTACCCTTGTATTTACCTGAACCTATTTTCAATTTTCTTGCAAACATAGATATCAACTCATCATCATCAATATTAGAATCATCATTGTCTTTGACCTTATTACTTTGTGTCTTTTTTCTTTTGAATTATTTTTTACCTTGAATGTAGCTTTTTTATTTGTAGGTCTTCACTTATCCTCGTCTCATATGTTATTAGCGTACCATGAAGTCCATCCATATATAGCTTATCTATATCTTGAATCTCTTCAATAGCATATACTTTAGAATTAAACTTAGGGGTTAGATATCTCAAAACCTTTTGAACAATAGTAGACTTTCAGTTTTTTACATAGGCCTCTTATTGTGTTGACCACTTCATCAACCCTCAATAAGTAGGCTACAATGGTCTCATCATAACTCATCATTAGGCTTTAAAAATATTTTATATGGGTTTAAAACTTATCCAAATTGACCTTTGAGTCTCCCTCATCTATATTCTACAACTTGTCCCACATTTCATTTTTAGATATACAGTGTATCACCTTCACAAGCTCTACCTCTGATAGGCCACAAAGAATACCATTCATTTTTTTTGAATTATTATCACTAGACTTATTACCTATTGTATCTATAAGAGGAGTATGGGTTATAGTATATCCATCCAAAACTAACTTCCAAACATCATGACCTTCATACGTAAAATATGTTCTCATCTTGACACTCTAAAAAACATAATTAGATCTATTAGACAATGAAGGCTTACTTGTAGAAAAACCATCATGTACTTGACTAGCCATCTTCACTTATTTAGGATTTCCTTTAGGATATTAGGCTTGAGTCAAATAAGCTACTCTAATACCAAATTTTTTAAGTAAATCTATTAAGGGGATTCAAATCAGTTCGATTAAATCAATCATTCATTTCACTTATCATCCATGAAGCATTTATTCACATACATATATTAACCAATGCATAAACAAACATATACAAAAGCATACAACATAAGAGCACAATATATATGGGAAACCTTTAAGTGGAATAAAATACACTAAAATACAACTTGGAATATAGTTTTATAAGCAAAGAATCAAGATTTAGTGAGGCACTAACTCAATAAGGAGCACCAACCCCTCACTAGTCAAGCATCAACTTATAAGGAGGTACTAGCCCCCTAGGTAACTCAAAACCACCCTAGATACCCAGAACCTCTAATAACCTCTATATTCTTTTTTCTCAATCAATTGATGATGAGCACGTTCTTTTTATCATTACACTCTTTTATCTCTCTTCAACAAACTATTAAGCCTCTTCACTCAATTAGTCCTCTACGTGGAAAATTTAAGTCAAATGACCTTGCTCATAATTTGTATAATATATACTATATATTAAACAAACCTATTTTCTAGACCTTTATATCATTCTTTCATTTCCTTCATATTTTTACAAGATAAATTAGGCCTATTAGACCTTATTTTTATACTTGACTCTTGATCTCACCCAACTTGGTCAGCCAATAACCTATACATACTTGGATAACCCTTGAAATATATCAAAAAACATGTTTAATAATTTAAACACCTACTACATATGTTGTTAATTACTCATAAGCATTAAAACCACCATTATGCCTAATATAGACCTAATGTAATTAGGCCTTCTCAAAGCACATGTTTCATCTTGACCACCTTAGAACATATTCATCCTAAAAAAATGGATGAAAAACTTAAAAAATGATTAAATTATACCCATTATAATCTAAAATTATGTCCCCAACACCATTTATCTCATTTCACTCCTTGAACCATGCCATTAGGCCTACTCATAATTAGCATTTCTCATTACTAGAAAGATTGTCTTAAAAATATGAAGCATACACTAAACTTTGACACATAAAAATTAAAAAATAAAATGTATATAACCTAAATTACCTTATGTTAATCACAAATTACATTATATTTCACCACATATATAAAAATACCTCAAACTAATCACTTTCATATACTCACTCAGAATTGCAGATAGGCTTCAAGACCCAGTCAAGAACCTTTGACTTTTCACACCTTCATAGGATTTTATCATGAAGATAAATGAGTTAAAATTAATATATGAGAAATATATAAAAATTTAATGTGAATTATATCATTAAAATATGAACATAATGACTCAGGAACATCATTCTCACTCACACATAGAAAATTTCTTGTAGCTCTAAAACACAATCATTGGAACCAAGACTTAAAACACCGATGTGAACACTTTTATGAATTTATAATAATTTTATATGATAATTAATAATAATTATACAATATTTAAATAGATATATTGCAATTTTCATTATAAATATTCATCTTTTATATCAATCTCATGTCTTCACCCTACGAAGACCTCACTGTGTTAGATAGATCACCTTGAGAGTAAATTTATACTTATATATAAGCATATCAAAATATTATATTCAAGGGGGATATGTGATATAGGTATTTAAAAATATAACCATGCATTTTTATCCATTATTAATACATTTTAACCCATCCTTAACCTCATTCTCACATCTACCTAGTTTTCTCACTATCTTCCTCACTAGGCCTTTTTAATGATAGGCCAACTTCCATGACCAGTTTAGCATATTTTACATCTAAAAACTAATATATATATATATATATATATATATATATATATATATATATATATATATATATTTGACATTCAATAACATTCATGCTTTTAATTCACCAACCCTACCTACTACATTAAAAATTTGAGAAATAAAGGGTTTCCTATAGCTTGCACTCACTCTTTTGATAGACCAATTCCAACTAGAGAAACTTGAGAGAGTCCTCTACATGATAAAATAATAAAATTAAGTTGTCTAATCCATTATAATCCATTTCCAACAAAATTTTCCATATCATGTCACTATTAGGGTTTTAGATATGGTTTAGATTATCTTTAATTTTTAATGATCATTCATAAATCTTAGGCCCTCAACCTAGAAAAACATTATAGGAAATTTAATATAAGACCCTTATGAAACTACCATGAACTTATTGGATCCTCATGAAAAGGTTTCACATACCAATGATCATAATAAACATCTTATTAGGTCTATAACACCTCATTTTTTGCATACAAAAAACTTAAATACCAATTTTCATGATTTCTTCATTAGTTTATGACCTCAAACTTGTAAACACACTTGATACAACCTATAAAACCTTTAAAAATGATATTATGAGCTATAGTACCTTATAAAATGAAATTGAATCCTCATTAGGCCACTCTAGATGTCTTTATATACTAGGCCTTGAACATGTGAACTAGGAATTGGACTAAGAAGAGGAGATTAGTATGGTGTTAGTGAATGAAACCAAATAAAAAACACACTAATATAACATCTTCATGCCTACTTATGGGGGTGAGCTTAGTAATAAAAACAAATTACAAACACAACTAAAAAGTAAGGAATAAAACATAAGAATTCCTTCAGCTTCCTTGGATGCTCCAAATGCCTTAATAGTGGATTGCTTAGCTTGTGCTCATGAATTCCTTAACAATGGAAGATTGTATACCTCTATCTCTCCTTGGCATCTTTGGCTTGTGGCTTGGCTTGGAATCAATTTGACATGGTAACACTCATTTCATGAAGATTTTGGAACCAATCTTGCATTATAACTTTGCACAGATTAAGCTTTTTATAATGATGTTCATGGCCTCTCTATTTATAGATTTTTGAGATTGATTAGAATCAACCTGAACATCTATATGAGGATTGATATGTGTGTCTAAGGATTAATCTAATTTTTCAATTAAATTTGATAAATAGGCTCTTCAATATTTGGGATATAAGAATAATTAAGAGGCATGGAGGGCTTTGATGAGGCATGGGAGGCATGAATCTTGATATTTGTGGCATTTATGGCCTAAGGATGTCTTCCAAAGAAATGAGGTCACTTGATGATAGATATATTCAATATTTATTTCTAAAAATAAGTATTCAAAAGTTTCCATGGAATTCTTGATTAGGATCTAATTTTGTTTAATTATCTCTTAAGCATGTTTAAATAATTTATGCACAAATTACTCAAATTGATCAGAATGCCTTATTATTGGTCCAAAATTTGACTGAATTAGAATCAAAAGGAAACTTAAGATGTGTTGGATCCATTATACCATTTAGGATGTTACCAAAACCAAATAATAAAGGCATGTGTCTCGTGCAAAATATTTGATAGGAAAGAGCAATCTAAAGCACCTAGGTGAAAAATTGGCATTTTGACTCAAAATAATATGATCAAACTTAGCTGTCCCATAAATTTCATTACCCCATTTAGGGATACCATGGCCAAAATTTGCACTTGAATATGGCATTTTCACATTGTTTAGCATGTTTTAGTGTTTTTAGGTTAGATTGTGCATTTTGGTGAATATTGGTCAAAACCATAATTGGAGGTTATCAGTGGCTAGATTTAGGTGTCTATAATTTGACCCTATTTGGGAAGGCATTATAAGCTATAATAATAGAAACATCTTCTCAAATAATTAAAGGTCATATATGCCTATAACTATAATGATGATAAACTAATTGTATGATGCCCCCTTGAGAGAACAGTTGACATAAGTAGGTCGATAAACGATCCCTTGAAAAGAAAGAATTGAAATAAGGAGACCAAATATAGGAAAGATGATGGGGTGAAAACATAATGATATTTATAAAGTAGTCAAAGTCATTGAGAATGCAAGTGGGATGGTGTAAAATGGTTTTCTGAAAGGAGGTTATACACAGTATACCTCAATAATGGCAACATGGTATGATAACACAATGATTTAACCAAAGGTAGTTATAAGCATTGATAAAATAGAGCTTGCCCTATTAGGATAGATAAACAACATAATAACATGCCCATGTATGGGTATAAAAATTAAAGTAGTGATAACATAATGATTTTCTCAAAGGTGGTTATAATCATTAAGAAATGGAGGTGGGATAGTCTATAATGATTTTCCCACATGTGGTTATAATCATTGGACCCTGATTATTTCAAACATGAAAAAATTGGTCGAGGATGATGACAACTTAACATAGATGGTAATGATGAATTGGAACAACCTACTAGTAGGGAGATGATCATCTAAACTAATAAAGGTTTAAATTATTTCATGTTTAATTACTCTATTTGGGATATGATTAGGATGGAATTAGGATGTTGATGTTGAAGAGATGCTACCATTAATAAATAGACTTCTCAAATATTAGGTTTGTTGTAGCACATGTCAGTAGGCATCATGGTTTAACATCATGAGGACTTGGCTAAAATATGCATAAGGATTGACTCATGATCTAGTACACACTTGAAAATAATGCACCAATGATAAAAAGCATGATGACAATGTTGACATATGAATATGGATGGACTCAAGAATAATGTGATCAAGGAATCACCTAATGAACACATATACACTAAGTCAAGGCAATAGTGTTGAAAGTAAACAAATAATCAAGTGAATAAACAAATAAAAAAATAGAAAAACAAACAAACAACTTGAAATAAACAAACAAATAGAAAAGCTAAAAATAAAAGCAAAAGAAAGTATCCTAACAATGATAATGCCCTAGTAAGGCAGATAAAGGATAATTGACTAGGCTTAAATAAGACAAATATTTCTGGATTTTTGAAATTTTATGAATGTTTTTGGCAATTGGAGGTATCTTAACTCATTAGATAATGACAAGATACCTGCTCACAAAATGGTAAGAGCATTTGGATTAGGTTGCTAAAAAATGGTGAGAGCATATGGAAAGGGAGACTGAGGTGACCTCAACATGAATTGAGCATGCCCCACATAGTCCTAAAATGACCTCAAGTCATAGTAATTCCATCCACACAAAAGGCAGGGAAAAACCAACTAGGTCCTAACAAGTTCTCAAATCTAACAAATGGCTAGTTACATGAAAATAGTAATCACAAGGTGATGTGTTAATGCATCATAAACAAGTTTTTCCCCTAGTTTTCCCATAGGTAGTTATAAATAGGATACAATGACATAAGTCAATGATACTAATTTTCCCATAAATGGTTATAATTAGTAGTAAGACTAGTGAGACATTGATTTGCCCATAGGCAATTATAATCAAGCTCCCATAAATAAAATTGATATAGGATGGAAAATGAAAGATATCTTACTAGATCAACTATCACACTATTTTCATAGACTATCATTATAAACACAAATTTGATTGATTGTTGAAACTTGATTGGAATCCTCTCATAAAAGGTGAAGGAAGAACCAAATGAACCAAGATCAAAATAGGATTGGGTAGGATGACTAAAAATAGGCTTTGGTCTAGATAAGAATGGAATGATAGGATGGTATGGTTTTGATAAGGATAATGATGGTTTTTTATATATTGGATAAAATGGTAGGAGGGTTGCCCCCAAGTGATGGGGTGAATGGTAGGAATCTACAATAATGGAAAATAGGCATATGTAACAATGGTAATGACATAATAATGAAATGGTATGGTACATGCTTTTGGCTTGGGTATGGTTTTTAATATATTAGATAAAATGGTAGGAGGGTTTCCCCCAAGTGATGGGCAAAATAGTAGGAATCTACAATAATGGAAAATAGGCATATGTAATAATGGGAATGACATGACAATGAAATGATATGGTACATGTTTTTGACCTGGGTATGGTTTTTGATTCTATTGTTCCTAATTATGGGAATATGCATGTCCTAATCAACAAATGATACAAAAAAATAATTGATCATGTTAGTTGCTAGCCCACACCTCATCTGAATAGCTACTCTATCAAGAACTCAATGTAGATTTAGTTGTCAACAATGATTTTGTGATCTTCATTAGTTGTTGATTTTAATTCCTTAAAACATCAAGACAAGGTACCCTTGTAGCCTCTATAAAGGAAATTATGGCCATGGATGGTAAACAAGGACAAATAATGGATGGTAGGTTTATTTCTAAAATGGAATAGCAAATGATAATGGAATGTGGAATGGTAGGGAAATAAATGAAGATCAGGATTTTCAGTTAGATGTAATGTTATTGATGTCAGATTCAACATAACTTTGGTTGTGGTAGGGCTGAAGACTTGTTATCTCAATAGGACCATCATATTTTTCTATTATTTGGGCCTAAGAGTAGTTACCATCTAATTAGGTTGTAGATAGGAAGATATTTTGATTTGATCTTTGATTTTGTGTTCATCAAGTAGTGAAGAAATGTTGTGCTTAGCTATAGGTGTATCATTGAGGTTTTCACCAATTAATTTGTCTTGATTGTCCCATATCATCTCCAAGAATGTTCTACTAAGGAACATTGGATTTTGACTTGATTTTCTTCTAGCACTTATAAAAAAGTTTCACTAGAAGATGCTAATTTTTTACTTTTATTATCCCTTAGCACCTCTAAAAAGTTTTCACTAGGAAGTGTTCTTCTACTATATGAATGTGGTATGTGCCTCCTTGCTCTTCTTCAACTACTATGTCACCATGGATGCATTTCAACAAAGTGTTATTCTATCAATCCCAATAAACACTTATGGGAGATGGAATGTCCATAATATGGCTATTTTGGTTGATAGTAATGGCCTATGTAATGGTAATGGAATGGGGAAACATTGCATAATCCTCATAGAAGATACTAGGATAACTTATGTCAAAGTTGAAGTACTCATCCTCAAAAATCATAAAAGGATGACAAATGTATTCAAATTTATCTACAAGGCATGCATAACCAATACTGTAATAACCATGAACATATTCTTCTTTTGAATCTAATTCTAACTCAAGGGACTCTAACTCTGATGTTGAGACTAATTTGATTCTAATTCTGATGCTAAATTTGATGTTAGTTCAAGAATATAACCTAACTCTAACTCTGGTTCTTCATTTGATGGATACTCTATTATAATGATGTCTTATTGAATATTTGGTATTAGACAAATAATAGCTTGTGATGGCATAATGGGCTCCATAAAAACAAGTTTTTCAAAGTGAGACTCCTCTAGGATGGGAAATAGGTCAAGAAATAACTCCTCAAAACTAGCTTGTCAATAAGAGGCTATTGAAAAATAGGTACATAGTTGAGGTAATGATTTTCCCAAAGGTGGTTATAATCATTAATAAGTGACTTAATAAATATTGGCTCATCAGTGTGAGAATCCTTGACAACTAGTATAAGATCAATATGTGATTTATCACAGGCTGACTTATCAAAAGTGGTTGGTTCAACAAAAACATCTTAGATTGGTTGGTTATCTTGGTTTTGGTTTCTAATGAGTTAGAAAATATTAGTTTTGAAGACAACTTGGTCTTTAAAGGATTGGATCAATTGAGGTTTGGATGGGATTGGTACTAGATGAGGAATGGATTATCATTAGATAATGGTATGGCATTATGGAGCATGATTTCTCACATGAGCTAAAGGATGAAGTCTTGATATGGTAACAATAGGGTGGTGTGGAGTTTTATTGCCTGCATAAGCCAAAAGACTAGATCTTAAAATGATAATGGAGCATTTTGGACCTTGGTTGCTCACACAAGCCAAAAGACTAGGTCCTGAAATGATAATGGGTCATTGTGGAGCTTGGTTGCTCACACAAGATAAAGTACTAAGTCTAGGAATGGTAATGGTATTCCTTAGATATTATAGAGCTTGATATCTCATATAATCTAAAAGAGGGTTAGGGGTAATCGGTGATTACATAACAAAAGGATGTCTTGGAATTGGATTGCTTACACAAGCTAAAGCATCCAAGTCTTCCTCATAAACCATATCATCGTAGTCATGATTTGGCTCATAACTGGTTCTTGACTATGTTTCATGTACTGATTATTTCAAAGAGAGTATGGATTCATATCCCAAACAACATTATCTATAGTTAGGTCTTCAAATGCCTCCTCATACGCCTCTTCATACCAATCTAGCTCTCAAGTTGGATGGTGAGATGGTTCATGACATTGTTCCCATGAATGATTATTATGATGTGGATAGAAATCTATCTCACAAACCATATTATCATCATTAGGGTCTTGATTAAAGCCATAAAAGTCATTTAGTGTGGCCATTTTATCATAAGTTAGATTGTATGTGACTCCACCATAAGTGTAGCTAGAAAATTCCACATAAATGATGAAAGATCTAAAAACAAAAAGGCTTAGAGTTATACAAACTCCAATAAAAAACTATGTCTAAAGGACAAATGGTTCAAACTTGGTCTAACTTGGTCAAAGGGGTGGAGTTGTATCTCCAATATGGTTTAAAAGTGGAGATGTATCTCCAAAATGAATTGTGTGAAGACTTGGAAAAAAATAGTCTAACATCAAATGTCATATGCATAAAAGGTCAAGCATCTAAATAAAAACCAACATGTCAAAGGTCTAGGTCAAAGTGTTCCAAACAAGGTCTAAGCTAGGAAAGGAAAAAGTTGAGTCACTAGGTATTTTGTCCAAACATGGAGTCAAAATCTAAGCTCAAATAATTAAGCATATGCTAGGACTTTTGTCTAAATGATGCCAAAAGATAGAATTAAAACAAAGGCTAATGTGATTTGATTTAATCTAATTAGTTTGGAAACAACTTTGACATAAACCTGACGCACATAATCAAACATTAACATGACTAGTTGGCATAAGGCATAAGACAAAAGACTCTTTGAAGAAAGACTATGTTTTCCTAAATAAAAGCATGAACAATGATGAGGATAGGTGATGAACAAACAAACCATCAATATTTTTCAAATTTGGGTAATCTATTAACTAAAGTTATGCAACCCAAAAGAGAAACATCAGTGTATCAGCCCCATAGATTGAGGCCTAAATAGAAATCAATCAATGTTTGAATCCAAACTTAAAAAAGTTAATTGAAAACTCAATGTTAAAGACTAGGATCTAACCAAAAAAATTAGACTAGATTGGATAGCATTATGGCACAACACAATGGTCCAAATGGTATGCATAACATGGTTTAAAACAAATGGTTTTTGGCACAAGGTGAAACAAGTCTTGAAACAAATTGAGTAGCCTAATGGAATAAGCATACTTGAATAATGTGGTAAATTTTATTTTTCAAAGACTCAAAAGTCTCAAAATTTTTTGACATGATTTGGGAAGCATAATGCTACCCTCCATAACTCAAATGACACACACACAAACAAGTTTAGAAAAAAAATTCAAGGCACAAGTGTGGTGTAAAATGGCCAGCATAATGTCTCTCTAGACAAAAGAGTGACATTTAGAAAAATTAGCTTTTACATAGATTTATAAATAAACAAAAAATATTTAGTCTAAAAACCACCAAGTAAGATAAATGACTAAAATACACTAAGTATAATATACAAATCCTAACAAAGGTTATGTCAATGTGGGGTTGACTAAACTAGCAAGCTTTTAATGTTTCTAGGGGAATCAATTGCAAAATTACTTTCACATCAAACAAAGTAAAATAAAATCATGGAAATTGGGTGACCATGGCATTGGATAGTTATAACAAGGTCTAATCCTTTTTAAAACCACTACATCTTACTATTCACTTAGTATAGAATGATGTCCAAATGCAGATACGTCCCATGTGCAACTCAAAAGGAGTAAATGAAGTTAATGTCAAGAGGCGAAACCCTAGGTCAAAGTTTCTCTAAATAACTTATGGGAGGTAATTACTTACCCCTCACAAGTTGAGATTCACAAAAAATAAATAAAATATGAAATAAAAAGACTTTAGGGTCGTTTTCAAGGTTACCCAAACTTTGACAAGTTTTTGGGGAGTGCTTTAGATGACTTTATTTCTAAGCCTTGGACTAGGATAATTTTAATAAAAATGGTGATTTTGATTCAAATGGTTCTCTAAAGGGGACAAATGGAAGAGAATACATGCAAAACCCCTCTCTTTTCTAAACAAAATTAGATCAAACAACTATTGAAGACAAAAAAATTATAGAAAAATGAGTTCATTTTTAAGCACCAAATTCGAAAGATTGGGTGGTGTTCATTTGACCCCTTGGTCTTAGTTGTAAATTTTAAAACTAATGATAAAAACACATATGTAAGCACCTTAAATTTTAATTTAAGCACCAAAATAATGTTCCTAGTTTATCTTAAAAGTATTCAAAAGGTGGTCTAAAACATGATTTATCAAATTTGAAATCCGTTGGTTATCTATCTACCCTTAAGACATCACCCCAAATATAAATATGTTAGATTAAAAAAATTAAATATATTTTCAATTTTTTGTGAAAAATATATGAAAATTGAAGCTAAAATAATTTCAAATTATGAAAATTGAGGAGAAAACATGTGGTTTTTAAAAAAATCATTCAAAACAGAGTTTGTATGTCCCTAAACCAAGCATTTTAAAATGGCCTATTTAGCTCTCGAGTTTGTGTTTTTAAGAAAACATAGTGACTGATGTTAGTTCTATAGCTATTAGTTACACTTACTAACTGATGATGGTTATCTAACTGACATTAGTTATACCAATAGTGATTTATAATGGCTATGTCAATTGATGATGGTTTTACTAATTGATGTCGGTTACTGTGTAAACCCATGACAAATAAAAAAGACAAAACAAAGTTAGAAATAAAATTAAAAGAGTTTTAATGATCCAAATGAATATTTTACTATTTCAAAATGATCTTATTCATGTGTGGGATTCATTTGGTCCCACCAAGCATGCCATTATGTGAACTAGGAATTTGACTAAGAAGAGGAGATTAGTATGGTGTTAGTGAATGAAACCAAATCAAAAACACACTAAGCTAACATCTTCATGCCTATTTACTAGGGTGAGCTTAGTAAAAAAAAATGATAAACACAACTAAAAATTAAGGAATAAAACACAATAATACCTTCACCTTCCTTGGATGCTCCAAATGCCTTTATAGTGGTTTGTTCAACTTGTGCTCATGAAGTCCTTGGTAATGGAAGCTTGGTTTCCTCCATCTCTCCTTGTAACCTTTGTCTTTTCATTTATATTGGATTGGAATCAATTTGGAATGATACCACTAGTTGCATAAATCTTTGTAATCAAATTTTCATTATAAATTTACATAATCATGTCTTAGAAATGATGTTCATGGTCTATCTATTTATAGATTTTTTAGATTATCTAGAATCAACCTGAACCATCCATATTAAGATTGAGATGTGTGGTTGAGGATTAATTCAATTTTTGGAATTAAGTTTATAATTATCTTCATCATGACATTAGAAGAGGGGAAAATTAAGAGGCATGGAGAGAATCATGGAAGGCATTGATGAGGCATGGAGGGCATGAATCTTGATATTTATGGCATTTATGGCCTAGGGATGTCTTCTCAAGAAATGAGGCCACCTGATGATGCAGATATTCAATATTCATTTCCAAAAATAAGTATTCAAAAAAAATTCATGAAATTCTTGATTAGGCTCTAATTTGGTTTGATTAGCTCTTAAGCATGTTTAAGCACTTTGTGCATAAATTACTCAAATTGATCATAATGCCTTGTTATTGGTCTAAAATTTAATTGGATTGAAATTAGAAGGCAATGTTAGATGTGTTGTATATTTTATCCCATTTAAGATGTTACCAACACCAAGTAACAAAGGCACATGTCTCATATAATAGATTTGATAGGAAAGAGAAATCTAGAGCACCTAGGTGTAAAATTGGCATTTTGACTCAAAATAATCTAATTAAAGTTAGTTGGCCCATAAATTGCATTTTGCCATTTAGGGATACCTTGGCTAAATTGGCACTTGAATATGTTTTAGATTAAGGTAAAAGCAAGTTTTGAAGGGGCCTCAAGACCCTTTAACAGAATCAAGAAAGATAAAACATTAACAACCACCAAGAAAGGCATTCCTAAAACCTACTGAATAACAGTAACTAAATCAGGTTTTACAGGGACCTAAAACCACCAATATAAACCAATTAAAGTACCCAAGTTTTACAAGGACCTGAAACCTAAACAAAACTAGGATAAACAACCTGAAATCTAGGTTTTACAAGGACATAAAACTTCAATAATAGAGACACCGTCACCCATCTCCAAAATGAACAAAGCGGGCTCCTAGGTTTGATCCAGCAACCCCAAGAACACAAAGTCGAAGGAATTGCTCACAAATGGTAGCCATCAAAATTTTCCTTTGCATGACTACTGATCGATTCTGATGGCATCTGACATGCTATCTTCCCTTAGTACTAACATGGCATAGGTAGATCTGCCACACCCATCATTTTTTCCTTGAGCAAGGCTCCTCTGTGGCTTAGGGTTTTCTCCATTTTTTCCCCCGAGTAGGGCACCATGGCTCACTCACTATCTACAAAGGAAACAAAGTTGCCCCCATCCATTCACTATTTTCTTCACAAACCAAATCAAGATGGCAGTCCAACTCAAGCTAGAAATCCAGCCCAAGTTTCATCCACAATATTGAAATCCAAAGCAAAATAAAGTACCACGCAATAATGGATCTCTCATTTCTGTACCACGCACAAGCACCATGGATCCCTTTATAGACTAGGATCTAGTCACCAAAGTCCATGCCCATGATGGTTAGGGTTTTAGCACAGCCATAGCCACGGCCATGCTCCCTCTTCCCTCTTCCCTCCGTGGCCCGGCACTTGAATATGTTAGTTTCACATCATTTAACATGTTTTAGTGTTTTTAGGCCAAATTATACATTTTGGTAGAAATTGGTCAAAATCCTAATTGGAGGTTATTGGTGGCCTAATTTAGGTGTCTAAATTTTACCCCTATTTGGGAAGGAATTACAAGCTATAAACATAGTAATCTTTTTTCAAAGAATGAAAAGGTCATGTATGCCTATACTTGCAATGGTGATAAACTAACTATATGATGCCCCCTCGAGGGAATGGTTGGCACAAGTAGGTTGGTAAATGGTTTCTTAAAAAGAAAGATTTGATCAAAATTACCTAACCCATAAATTACATTAGCCCATTTAGGGATACCCTAGACAATATTGGCACTTGAATATGTCAGTTTCACATCATTTAGTGCGTTTAAGTGTTTTTAGGCCAAATTGTACATTTTGGTGGAAATTGGTCAAAAGCTTGATTGGAGGTTATTGTTGGCTAGATTTAGGTGTCTATAGTTTGCCCCTATTTGGGAAGGTGTTGCAAGCTATAATCACAGTAACATCTTCTCAAAGAGTGAAGAGGTATTTTATGCCTATAACTGTAATGATGATAAACTAACTATATGATGCCCCCTCGAGCGAACGGTTGTCACAAGTAGGTCACCAAACAGTCCCTCAAAAAGAAAGAAGTGAAATAAGGGGACAAAAGAAAGGAAAGATGATGGGGTGAAAACACAATGATATTGAAAAAGTAGTCAAAGTCATTGAGAATTCAAGTGGGATGGTGTATAATGGTTTTCCCAAAGGTGGTTATAAGCATTATACCTTGATAGTGGTAATGTGGTATGATAACACAATGATTGCCCAAAGGTAGTTATAATCATTGAGAAGATGGAACTAACCTTGTTAGGACAAATAAACAAGATAATAACATCCCCTTGTATGGGCAAAAAAAGTAAAGTGGTGACAACACAATGATTTACCCAAAGACAATTATAGTCATTGAGAAATGCAAGTGGGATGGTGTGTAATGATTTTCCCATAGATAGTTATAATCATTAGACCCTGATTATGGAAAACATGATAAACTTGGTCGAGGATGATTATAACTTAACATAGAGGGTAATGATGAATTGAAATAACCTACTAGTAGGTAGAAATCATCTGAACTAATAAAGGTTAAAATTATTTCATGTTTAATTACTCTATTTGGGATATGATTAGGATGGAATCAAGATGTTAGTGTTAAACAAATACTTCCATTGCTAAATAGACTTCTTGAAGCTTAGGTTTGTTGTAGCACATGTTGGTAGGCATCATGGTATAACATCATGAGGATTTGGCTAAAATATGCATAAGTAATAATTCATGATCTTATAAACACTTGAAAATAATGCATCAATGATAAAAACCATGATGACAATGTTGATGTCTGAATATGGATGGACTCAAGAATAATGTGCTCGAGGAATCACCCAATGAACACATATAGAATGAGTCAAGGCAATAGAGTTGAAAGCAAAAAAATAGGAAAAATAAAGCTAGAAAATCAAATTTCAAGAGTTTTAATGATACAAATGAATATTTTAAGGTTGTAAAATGATCTTCTTCATGTGTGGGATGTGTTTGGTCCCACCAAGCATGCCATTATGTGAACTAGGAATTTGACTAAGAAGAGGAGATTAGTATGGTGTTAATGAATGAAACCAAATCAAAAACACACTAAGCTAACATCTTGATGACTAGTTACTAAAGTGAGCTTAGTAACAAAAATAAATGATAAACAAAACTAAAAATTAAGGAATAAAACACAACAATTCTTTCACCTTCCTTGGATGTTCCAAATGCCTTTGTAGTGGCTTGTTCAGCTTATGCTCATGAAGTCCTTAGCTATGGAATCTTGTCTACCTACATCTATCCTTGGCACCTTTGGCTTGTGGCTTAGCTTGAAATCAATTTGGCATGATAACACTAGTTTCATGAAGCTTTTGGAACCAATCCCGCATTATAACTTTGCACAAATTAAGATTTTTTAATGATGTTCATGGCCTCTCTATTTATAGATTTTTGAGATTCATTAGAATCAATCTGAACCATCCATCTCAAGATTGATATGTGTGGATAATGATTAATTCAATTTTTTAATTAAAATTTATAAATAATCTCATCAATATTTGGGATAGAGGAGTAATTGAGAGGCATGGAGGGCTTTGATGAGGCATGGGAGGCATGAATCTTGATATTTGTGGCATTTATAGCCTAGGGATGTATTCCCAAGAAATGAGGTTACCTGATGATGTAGATATTCAATATTAATTTTTAAAAATAAGTATTCAATAAGCTTCCATGGTATTTTTGATTAGGCTCTAGTTTGGTTTAATCAGCTCTTAAGCATGTTTAAGCACGTAATGCAAAAATTACTCAAATTTATTAGAATGCCTTGTTATTGGTCCAAATTTTGATTAGATTGAAATTGGAAAGAAATGTCAGATGTGTTGGATCCATTATCCTATTTAGGATTTTAGCAACACCAAATAATAAAGGCATGTGTCTTATGCAAGAGATTTGATAGGAAAAACCAATCCAGAGCACCTGGGTGCAAAATTGGCATTTTCACTCTAAATGATATGATCAAAATTAGTTGACACATAAATTACCTTGCCCCATTTAGGGATACCCTAGCCAAAATTGGCACTTGAATATGTAAATTTCACATCATTTATCATTTTTTAGTGTTTTTAGGCCAAATTATGTATTTTGGTGGAAATTTGTCAAAACCCTGATTGGAAGTTATCGATGGCCAAATTTAAGTATCTATATAACATAAATTGAAACCTATTTTATTATTATCAACACCTCATAATCATGTAATATGACATAATACCATGCTTAACCAATGCCACACATATTATTGCAGGCCCTGGTCTACTCACCTCACTATGTTACCAAGCCTATGTCTTCTTGCTAGGTCTCTTTAAGAAAACATTAAGCCAAGAACTAACCTAGAAACCTCCTTTGAGAGATTATATACATTGTACATATTTTTTCATAGATTAAAAAAACTTCTCACATTCACTACTAATGATTTGTATTCATGATAACATCTCAAGACTCCTCATTAGGTTAAGCAGAGTCTAGGACAAGTATTGTTGCATGCTTAGGCTTAAGACATTACCCTTGAATTATTAGCTTGAAAATTTCTTGTGTTTTTAAACACTTCATATGAATTATTTTTCATTTTTAACATCCACTCATGCTTGTGTGTATCCATCTTACTATACCACCATCTTCATACACATGCTCTTGATATGACAATGCTTCTTAAGACTAGTGCTTAAAATTATGCTTACCTTGTATCTTAATCTTTACCTTAACATGTCATAAACCTAAAAATAATCACTAGGTTACCTTGAAATTATCTCTCAACAAAGAGATAATAGTTTTCCTTCAACTTTTCTCTTTTCGTAAGACTTTTTTGTCACATACCACTTCAACATGCATATAATCAACTCTGACCTTAACAGTAATAATATCCATCTTGAATTTGACTTAAATGAAAACATTAATTCCAAAACACCAATAATAATAATAATACCATACCTCAAAAGGATCTCCTACCTTACCAAGGTTAGATAGTATTTTAGGGTGAATGTTCAAGGACAAGAAGAGTATATCTTCATTAGAGAGTGGTTTGCAACTATCACCTTACTTGAGGCCATGATGAAAAAAGTTACATTAAAGGATAAAAATAAGAGAATGAGGCCAATGTCTAAGGATATTATTACCACATGCCATTATTAATCTCATAGAGAAAACTATTCAATAATTTCCCCCTTTGAGCTAAGACGATAAAGGCGTGTTCAGGTCAGTTGTACATATCTAGTTGCCTTCTTGCTTTCTTGATTTCCATTTTGGTGTCCTTATTTTGAGTTTGTTATTTTAGTCTTAGAATATTTCATAAGGCATTGATCCACTTATCATTTCAATGAAGTATACATTTTAGGTCATGTTGTCTTGAGATAGATGGTTCTCTTGATCAATAAGCTAATCAAACCCTATGAGTCACCAAATATGTTGAAAATTTGGTCTCCCAAGACAAATGTCAACCCATACAGTCAGAAAAATTCCCCATGAAACCTACCAAATCTTTCACATGGTTATCCTTATGGTTTTTAATGTCCTCTTTGGTCTCATTTTGAACCTTTTAGCATTGTTTGAAGTATCAAGTTTGTACTAGATCTTACTTGTGAGATCATCATATGTCATAAGCTATCTTGGTTTCTTGGGTGATGTTTCAGTGGTCATGGTAGTCCTTGGATGAGTGGTAGAGTGTCTAGGTGATTTCTATGGTCTAAATAGTGTTTCAAACTATATTTGATAAGATTAAGGTTTCCTAGCAGAAGTTAAGGTATTTTGGAGAAATTAAGGTTGTAAAATCTTATGGTTTTAGTCATGTTTTAATCCACTTCTTGTGATATGAGATTTTATATCATGATATAAGGTTTTCCAAGCCTTTTTTTAAGTCATGATATGATGTACATAAGTTCATTTTCTACTACATACCCATCCAAACTAGTTTCAAGCATTGATTCACCCTTCAAAGTCATCAAATGACCCTTAAAACATGTTATATGGGTTTAATTTCATTATAAACCTTTGAAAATGGAAATATTTTAATTTAATATTATTTATAATGGTCTTAAAAAGGTCTCATTATAAGTATGTTGTCATTTCAATGTGTTTCATGCTTAAAGGGGTCCATTTTAGAGTTCAAACCCACCCTTAACTCACCAAATGGGCCCCACATGTGGAAATAATGTAATTTAAACTTAATTAGTTATATAAAAGGTTTTTAAATTTTATGTTACTTCCATTTTACCTCCTCTTACCCACCAATGGCATTTCAAAGTTTGAAACTTGAGAAAATGCAAGAAATTAAGGCTTTACAGGTGTTTCCAGCCATTATACATATCGATATGACCATGTACAAATTGGAAAAGATTGGGTACTTCATGGAAGGTATCTATTAGGTTTATTAGATAAGTTTCACCTCCAAAATCGATAATACAAGCCAAAATTAGTCCACTTCTACATTAAAATCCTATGTAGCTCAAGATAGCACTTCATGTTTATGTTCAGTCTATATAGGAGAGAGAAGGTGGGGGTCTAAGCTCTTAGATATATGAATGTTTTATAATGACCTTCTAATATTGGGCATTGATTTCAAGATTTTCCCCTATGATTTTTGTTCAAACATTAATAATTTAAGTAGTCAATGTATCTTCTTCATCCATGCAGGGGTTAAGAATGGAATGGTTTCAATGTACTTTTGAAATGCTAGATGAAACCAATGGTTATAAATATCTTATATATTTACCAATGTTAATTTTATTGTATACTCCACTTTTTGTTCACACATGTTAGCCTTAAAAAAAATAAAATATTTAAGGTGTCACTTATGCTGGCTATAAACACTATTCTTCTTATTGTAGAGTATTCAAGGCATGATAACAAAAATTAATGATGATTTTGGGTTGTTAAATGGTTTATTTGAGTCCAATTAAGTTTATCTATGTCTCATACTTTATTGGTCCATCATAAGACCAAACAACCCCTTCAAACCTTGTCTCTAATGGTGATGTCATCCATGTAATATAATCTCCTTTGCAAAGTGAAAGAAGTGTATCATTAGAGAGTCATTGGGTTGTTTTAAAGGTATTAAAATAATCCCCATATTTGATCCATGCCTTATATTATTTCCCCATATTCCTCACTACCCTATACTCAAAACCACCCTCATCCTTAGCCTATCACATAAAGACAAGCTCTCACATTAGGCCTATTCAGACAAACCAAGTAAAGTATGTTTTAAGTTTTGGAGAAGGTGTGGAAATTTTTTAAGAGTCTTGAAAAATAATAAATAAATATAATTGAGTATGAGAGGTGGAGGGAGCATGGTCCAACTAGGATCACCACAACAACTCAAGCCCAAGATGAGAACTCAGTCAAGGTTTTCATACAAGCAAGGTAGTGGCAGTGTTTAGAGAAACAATGATAGATTGCTTGAGGTTATGAAGGGATCAAAGGGTTAAAATGATAATTATAATTCCACAAACATTATAATGGATCCCATGATAATATTATAACATCAAAATCCACCTCTCAAGTGGTCACACATAGCCAAGAGATCTAGAACTATCCACTTACAGGCTTGAATGTAGAAACAAGATATTTGGGCATAAAAACCAATTTTAGTAATCCATAAGAGTGTATGAAATGAAATAAGACTAAAAAACTCCATAGAGAAGAGGTGAACATCAATGAGTTGTGAAGGACAAGCTCATATTACACATAGTTAAGAACAAACTATAGGATAAAATAATGAAGCAACATGTAATGTGTGGATGAGTCAGATAAGAGGTCTATTGTAGTGAAAAAACCCATGTATTATTCCTAAATCAATCATGGATTTCAAGGTATCATAAAAATGATTTTGTTCATTTTACCTCACCTTTTTATAGCTCAAATAAATCTAATTTCACCTATAAGAAGGATCATAATAAGAAGAGTTAAGTTGTGGAACCTTATAGGGATGTGAATTACATAGGTATCTCACCTAATTTTCTGAATTATATCAGTTTTACCATTCAAATGTTTTTTTCCTTAATATGGATAAAAGATACTAATGGCTTATTAGGCCCATTAGGCCTAACACTGATATGAATAAGCCTATGCATAAGAATTTAAGTCATCTATATGTTTTGGTATATGATTGAGGTTTAAAATACCATAGAATAAATTAAAAAGGAGTATAAAAATTTTACAAGAAGAGAAGAGTCTCAATGGAGGAAAAAAGGTACTAAACTAGCCATTAGGAATATATAGGCCTAATTGCTCACAAACCCTAGGCTTGACTACAAGAGCATGAAGAGTATATAGATAATAGGTTAAAGGAAGGTCCAACTTAAAAGGTGTTGTCAGAACCTAAAATCATAGATATTATATCCTCCTCAATAATAGATAAGGGTGATATGATGTTTTGAGGCCACCAACTCATCTCCAAATATTAAAACTCTATCCAATCCTATAAGGCCTAAAACCATTCTTGACCACTCATGACACCACCTTCATCTTGGTGACATAACCAAACCCCATAAAAATAATTAAGATAATGAGAAGGTGTGATAGGATGGTATAGGTCCTAAAAAATTTGTTTCAGATAGAGGAAAGAAATAAGATGTCAAAATTATTCTTATGACGCCCTCAAGCTACAACATACTAGTATGCCACCTAGAGATATCCATTTAAACACTCACACATTTCATGGAATAAGGAATTGGGTCCAATGATCTTATAGGGAGTTGAGGACCCATAAGAACTCATTATATATGGATGAAAGAGTGAGGTTAAATATCCCATCTCTATGAATCATCACTAAGACTATAACTAGGCTTAGAAAACTTACAAGGAATATACGATCTACCAACTCTCACTCATATCTATCTATATAAGGTGCATGGGACCATAATATATTTAGGATATTTTATGGGGTCTATGGTATAGACATAACTGGTAGAAAGTTTTGGATTTGAGTTATGTACTTTATGAACCATCATTAAGATGGTAGACCTCCAAAACCCTACTTAAACCCCAAGACATACCTGCTTCAAGAAAACTTGATATATTTACACTTAAATTCCCTAAATTAGTTTAAAAGACACATGTATCATGCACTAAACTTAGAGTCAATTTCATCTATGGTACTAGGTTGTATAGAGAGGTGTACAAATCCCTTAAAAAGCATGTTTTTAAAGGATTTAATGATGTTTGAAGGGTACAACACTTGATGGAGAGTTAAACATCACTGAATAAGGTACTATAAATCATGTCCACTTTTAAATCCTCAAGATGCCCCTATTTCATCCTAAGAACACTCATAAAAGTCTACACCAAATATGTAGTCTAGAAAAGCTAGTAAAGGGTGACTTAATCACCTAGATGGGAAAAATTGTAGATGTATAGCATTGGTAAAGCACATGTCATGATATGACATGCTCATTTACATATAAATCATACTAATATACCTATTCTAGAGGTTCTATTCAAGTTTTATGGCCATCCAATTAGGTAACTAGGCTAAATTTACTAATAGCCCTATATATTCAACAAGGAAGGAGGACTAATGGCATATATGGGATGATAAGGAGGTCAATTTAGGGTCATTACACGTTTTTAGTTTCATTTTGAAGATATACAAACACGCATTTTATTTTCATCATGGGGAATGGGTATTTTCTTAGCCTAGTCAACATGTAAAAGGAGATGGTGGGCTACTTAATGACCAATAAGGGCTAGTTGGAGAATAATGGACGTGTGTAACTATCAAAAGGAAAGAGGTGGATATTAAAATGGCATGACCTTGTTATTCATGGATTCAAGAAATCTTAAATAAAGCTCCACCACTCCATCTCAAAGCCCTAAATGCTCATTGATGACTTCTCACCTTGAAGGCAATACATGGAGGAGTGTGAAGGCTACATGTAACTCTAAATTGAATGGATGGTGGTCATTCATTATCTATTCATGTTCTTACCACACCAAATTATCTTTGATGTTGATTCATTATTCTATATATTTAAGCCTTAAGGCCATTATAAGGCATCCCTCACTTGGGTGTGATAAAACTCTACCAAATTGTATCTTGAGAACTTCTTTGAATAAATAAAAGGACTATTTACATGTTTATTAGATAATATTAGTGTGTTATGGTTTTTTTATTTTTATAAAGTGTGATGTTTGTCTACCTTTCTAGGTCCTCTCCTTCACCTAGTTCCTAGAATGCCATCCTATGTAGGTCATGTGATGTATTAGACTTTTGGTAGTTGTGTTGAAGAGTAAACTAGTTAATAGTGCCTCAAGAAGACCTATTTTCCATTACCTTCAAGTTGAAGTCATCCTCCATAGTATAAAAATTAAATAATCATTATTAATATTTCATTAGGAATCTTGTTTTAGTCATAAACCTTTACTTGATTCATAAAGTGTTGCTTGAAGATCAGTTGGAGTGAATAGATGAATATTGGTGCATCACATCCTTAGATTAAGTCTCCTTTTATAAATTTCTCTACCTATTTTCACCCTAACATAATAAGGTCTTATAAAATGATCTCAAGTTAATGTTCTATGGGAGATAACCCCATAACCTAGAGGTTTGGTCCTCTTATAGATCACCCATAGCTTTTAGACCAATCCCAGGTTACTCCAATCTTGTAATTAACTAAATAATCTTCTTCTAAGGGTGATTTTTGGAGTGTTAAAAATTATTATAATTGAACTCAAGTGGTTTTCCCAATAGATAAAGCCTCCAAAATTTCAAACAATGAATAATTACTTTAATTTTTAGGTCATGAGGGGAATAATTCACCTCATATGGCTTTTGTTTCTTAGACTCATAGGCTACCATTAAACCATCCTACATAAGAAATCCTCTAATTCTATCCCAAAATGAATTGGTGATCAATGAGAATTAACTTTTAGGATTAGGAACTCTTATCATTGGTGCTAAATTAATCATCCTTTTCATTTCCTAAAAGGCTACCTCACATTTATCTGATCAGATGAAAATTTGATTCTTCTGCTAAAAAGAGGTAATTGGATTAGTTATCTCAATGAAATTCAAAAATAATTTTTTGTAATATCCTATTAATCCCATGAATCTTGTTTCCCCTTTGACCTGACACACTAAACCTCTAACTAGATTTATCCAAACCATATTATCTCTTTCATAACTCTCCCCAACCCCCCAGACCTAATCAAAACCATTTCCTATACCTAGAAAGGCCTTCTACAAGCTCCTAGGAAATTATTGCCCCTACTGACCTCGGTAGCCTAACCAACATTAGTCACCTTCAATATAGACCTCAATAGTATAACTAATATTGGTCACTCCCCTATTGATGTCGGTGATTGTGGATTCCCTAACCTTTCCAAAACCTACCTAAATAACTTCTAAAATACAAATAAAATACACCACCTGCACCTTGTCACTCTTTACTACACTCAGGTTATGAATAATGATAACATTATTTCTCTTCCACTCCCTCTCTACTTCTCCTTTAGTTATTTATCACTCTTTTGTTTCTCAAAAGTGTACTGTCCTCTCTAAGGAAGTTTCACACTTCCTAGAACAAGCACGTAGCTTGGTATCCCAATCATTTATCTACTCACAAACATTTTGTGATAGTTATTTCCTACTTATAGGTAGTCCTCCCCAACCAAGGAAGAGTTATCATAATGTTTGGATATGATGCGCAAACCAATTTGAGCTCATTCTAATGACTGGTCCCTAGCATTCTTTTCTATTTTCCTTTAGACTTAAAATAAACAAAATTTAGCAAAACATTTCTAACACACCCGGTGGGACTATAGAGTTTTCCTTGGGTTCATTTCTTGTTTTAAGCATTTATATAGGTGCATTATAGTGAAAATTTCATTTCTTGCACTTTCTCCTACTCTTCTCTCTTAAAATGAAAAATTCAACATTTTGTTTTCTATTTAAAAACCATTAAATTGAAACTTTCTTTCTCTTCTCTTTACCTCTAAAAGTAATTTATCATTTTTTTTCTTACAAGTTGAAAATAATATCTTCTTTACTTCTTCTTGATTGCACATTAGGATAGTGAATTTCATTATATACTCTTATTTCATCTTTGTTTTCATTTATATCTAAACATTTCAGATTTGGGTTTAAAACTTATTGGATTTCTTTATTTTCTTACTGCATATTAACTCACCTAGTTAATTACAAGCATTATGAATAAATTGTAGTGCACCTATGTTACACAACCAAATCACATTCACACAAACAAACATCTAAACTCACCTTTAAAAAGTCTCATTAGTATTTCATCACCTAGTGGATCACCTTACCCTACCTGGCTATCTTACGTGTATTTCACCACTAAGGGGAGAACCCACTCTATTCTCTAGTGGAGTATAAACTCTAGATAGAATGTATATTTTGGCTAAGAAGCTTGGCTTAGATCTAGGTCCATGAAGTGCAGAGAGAAAGCTCTTATAACAAGCCACGTACCTAGTCTAACATAGATTTTCTATTGAGCACTAAAACTAACTTGACACCA
Source organism: Torreya grandis (assembly GCA_037957365.1). Taxonomy (NCBI): domain Eukaryota; kingdom Viridiplantae; phylum Streptophyta; class Pinopsida; order Cupressales; family Taxaceae; genus Torreya; species Torreya grandis. The sequence continues at coordinate 761,809 of JARHVA010005427.1, forward strand.
ACTCTAGATTGATTTCTAGTACCTTTGATAACTAAATTCCTTTTTTACTATCTGATTAAGGCATAATCCAACATGAGACTAAAAAATAATATCTAGGACTTAATAGTTACTAGGTGTATGTTCTTTTTCTAATTTTCTACTACCTTATATATTTTGGATTTGGTAAGGATGTTTTCCTATTGATTCACAAAATCAATACTATTTATAATACTTAATTTGTATAGCCTATTATCTCAAGTTTTCTAAGTGTTCTTCCTTCTTACACAAGCCTTTTGCATCCACTATTTTATGTAATTTCTACTTCTAGGTTTCTAAAACATCAAGTTTTCTATCTCTCAGGATATTATAGTGACTAACATCAGTTGAGTATATCGACATCGACATATTTTATCTACCAACATCAGTTAGTTCACCGACATCGACAAACTTTTTCTATTGACATCGGTTAAATTACTAACATCAGTGGTTGTGTAATTTTCATTGGCTCAAAAAAATTTGAAACAACATACTTACCTAGACTCAAACCTAGGTTTTCCTTGTTTTGTCACTAATATAGAGTAATAAGACTATTTATACTTCCTCTTGCATGGTATTGACATGATCTCATGCTAAAATTATTTCTAATTACACAAGATGGCAACCACTTCCACCTTCCCCCCTCACTTCTAATTCTATCATGGAACATACTTCAGATACAAATCATACTCCCAATCCCAACCAAATTCTTGTTATCCTTGAGGGAGATCAAGATTCTGCTAAATTTCTTGATCATAATGTGGTAGCCCTTCAGCATTACCTTGCTATGAGTTGAACCCATAATTCTTCAGGTGACCCAATCTATGGTATGCCAACCTCTCTAATAGAGACAAATTCAATTTTATTTTTCTCTGTTATTTTCCCAATTGTTACACAAACCACCACTTCGATGAGTAACCTAACTATAAACAATGTCCAAAGTTTAGCATTGCCAACTACCTAATCCCACCTAAATCTTAGTGTGACTTCCCTACTTTCACAACTACAACTAGTTCAATCAAGTCTTACCCCATTTATAAATTTAGTGGTACCTATTCCATCTATGCTCATTCTTATAATTACCTAAGTTATGACTCACCCTTTATCCAGTCTAACCATACCAATAATCCAACCTACAATAACAACAACCAACCAAAGCATAGTCTCTAACTTAATAAGACAAGCCCATTTTCTTTTATCACCCCAACTTATGACTCATTATCCTTATGTTTTCCCAACACAACCTTAGCAAGCTATGTCATACACTCCCTCTACTTCCTACCAGGTTCCCTATAATTTAGGAGGTATCCTGCAAAATAATCCCCCTCCAGACCTCATTAAGATGTTGATGGACAAGATGTCTAATCTAGAGACATTTATTTATAGTTCAAAGAATGTATTATGGTATGATAAGATATGCAATGAACCCATCCATCCTTCTATGCCTATCCACCCTTATCCAAGATAATGGGAACTCCTAAGTTTACTCATTTCCATAGTAAATAGGACCCACAATAGCAATTTTGAGCATCTATACATGCTTGTTATTTAATAGGGAATGATGATGCATTACTACTTCGTACTTTTCCTATCTCTTTTAGGTGTTACCTTGGACTAGTATAACTCTATAACTCGTCACTCTCTCTTCTCATTTACCCAACTCACACAAATATTCTTAGATCATTTCTCTATTAACATTTCTAAAAAGTGTTATACTATAGACCTTTATTCTATTGGACAATATGATGATGAATCTATCACAAATTTTGTTACTCATTAGAGAGGCTTGATTAATCAACTCTCCTTCTCCTTACCATAACTTGACCTTATTGAGCTCTTCTCAAGGGCATGTGATAAGCACATCTCATCCATACTTTAGGTATAAACTTTCTACACATTTGATGAAGCCTTTAAAATGTCATGAAAAATCAAGATTCATGATATATATGAAGACAAAGTCAAGTTGCACAGTAAGAATCCCAATTCCAAATCAAATGACTCCTCTAAAACTTCTCCTTCTAAAAAAAATGCTAAAGGCTCCACCAACACACTGGTAATTAAGTCAGCCTCTTCCACAACCAAAAACCAATAAAATTCCTTTACTTCCCAAAATTTAACCAAGTAATTCCAATAATGGTATGAATAAAGACAATACACTCCCACTGGGGAGTCATACACCTCCATTTTGGAAAAACTATTGAAACAAGGTGTTATACCCCTTCCTCAAATCAAACTTCCTATTATTTTTTACCCCTCCCTTTATATTCCAACTTGCTATAAAGAAGATGATTTTTGCAATTACTAATGAGTTAAAGGCCATAATTTTAATAACTATATGACATTTAATAACATTGTTTAAGATATGCTTGATAGGGGTGATCTCATCTTAGATAATCCTAATGCACCACCTAATCAAAATATAGATGTGTTCAAACACCCTTTTCCTAACCATTCACCCAATAAAAATATTATTTAGATCATAACTAACTCAAGTGATCATAATATCCATACGATTAATATGGTCTTTCCTTTACCTCTAGTTTAACCTTCCCCTTAATAGGAGATAGCCATTTCATTTACTCCTCTCCCATAGTCAGTGGCATGTGTTTTTCCCATTATTCCTCCTAAAGTAGAAGAACATATTTAACTTGTTCGACTCCCTCATGAGGAAGAACCTCCTTTAACACTTCTTTTTCCACCTGAGGAGCCTATAATGCCAATTCCTTTTACACCAATATTACATATCCTCTTACTGCTTGAAGACCACACCCTACCCATTCATCAACAACATGTTGAAGGGAACATGATTCTTATAGTATACCCTCTTGAATAACCTTATTCTCATAGATCTCCTTCACCTATAGAGAGTAATACCCCATCCACTCCACCTTTGAACTTAGAGGAGTCAGTATTATCTACTCCCACAATAGATGAGAGACCTATTATGCCTACTCTAATTATACCACTCTTACCCCTTATTTTACCTATAGAGGATCATACTTTACCTATGCCTCACCCACATGTTGAGGGAGCCATAATATCTATGCTTTACCCTCTTGAATAACCTTCTTCACCTACCTATCCTCCACCCATGGCAGACCATGTCTCTTCTCCTATCTCTATTAAAGAGGACCCCATTACAGTTCTTTCTTATCTTTGACCTGAAGTAGTATAAACCAATAATTTTCCTCTTTCCAAAACACCTCATCATTCTAAAGACACAACTGTAAGGCCTACATCAACTTCACGTAAACTCTTCTCATGTTTGGTGAAAATTCTAAAATTTCTTGACTCCATGAAGCTATATCATGTAGCATTTTGGGACCATCTTAAAACTCCTTATCCAACATAATCAATGTCAACCTTTATCGCCAAACCTCTCACTATACTTTACCCCAAGGTCTTTGAAAAAGCAAGAGCTTCTTCACAAAAATCACCTAAAGTTTATCCATGTCTGAACCCTCACCCTTACAATAATCTACCACATTGAAGTAGATCAGGCCCTTAGACATATGCCCCATCTCTAATTTAATTCATCCACAGGTGAAATTAGATTTATCTCCTCAACCACAAGTTGGAGTTTCATAGCCTATATTAAAAAAAAATGTCAAGCTTCTTAGATCTCATTGATCCCTTTTGCAACCCTTAACTTTACCATCCATTTTGGGACCACACCCCTCTACTTTAGTTAGAATATTATTGACCCAAGTAAAATAAAATATTAAGTTGCCTCCACTCCTACCTTTCCATCTAGTAGGCCTTTCACATTTGACACAAATAAAGTGAAAAAAAAACATGAAACTACACTGTCACCAAACAAATCACCATGTAAAATTAACTTTTCAACACTGAAATAAAGGAAGGTGTCCACTCCTATTAGCATAAGTGTGATCCCACTTGCAGGCTTTCAAAGCTTTTTCCTATGTCAGTTATTATAATATTCCATAATAACTCTTCCCCCCATTAATCCTTATATTCCTCTTGGAATAAAACCATCTTGGTTTAATGATACACAAGTGTGTTTATATCATCATTCAACTAGACATGATATTGAGAGTTGTAAAGCCCTCACAATAATCATTCATCAACACTTTGATGTCGACACTCTCTTCAATGATACTCCTATTAACCTTCCCATTATTCCACCTTTTGAATCCATAGTGCCTCATACTATTCCATTTAAATTAAAACCCAAATATGTTGTCATACCCCCTTTACCACCTCTTTCACCTGCATTTAAATCAACATAGTTAATGTGGCCACACGGTCATAAAACCAAAAAGATAAAGCTAAGGAAAAAGTCTATGCTCCTTGGGCTCATCCCTTCACTAAATACACTCCTCTTAATCCTAAGATTTCCATCTTGGGAATTCCTAAAAAACATATTTAGATGTTATTCAAAGCTCAATGGTGAAACAACTTCACCAAGCTCCTATAAAAATGTCTTTCTATGATTTAATCCAAAACACATCCCAACACCATCAAGATTTTATTAGTGCCTTGAAAGATGTTGAGGTACAAGCTGATGATCCCCAACCTCTTGTAGTTTTGGTTAGCTCCCTTAATTCCATCTCCCTAATTTTTTTTAGTGATTCAAAAATTCTACTTCAACACCCTGAAGATCAAGATTCTGCCCTTTTTATTACCACATATATTGATCAAACTCATGTCAAGAGAGTCATTATCGATGGGGGAGAAATTATTAATATTATTTCCACCCATGCCTACAAATAGCTATCCCTTCCTGATAATTTCATGTATCAAACTAATGCAGTACTCTACTCCTTTAATGATACCATAGCTACTACAATGGGAACTATTGTCTTACATATCTATGTTGGTCCCTACACTATTATTGAGCTCTTCTATGTTGTGTAAGGAGATTTCTAATATAATATACTTCTTGGATGACCTTGGACATGTGCTATGACATGTGTACCCTTAACTTTGTAATACTATGTCAATTTTGAACATGATGGACAAGTACATGTTATACTTACTGACCCACCTCTATTTAAAACATGCAACATGACTCATAGTCCCAATGATGTTATCATTCCATTGAAAACATCATCTTCTCTACATGATACTTTTGAAGCTTCCACAAGATCCACTTCCTTGATTAAATAGATACTGATAACACAAATTTTTGACAAGGATCCCATGGAGGAGACTTTTTAATGTTTATCACTTAGTGAATATCATTTGTTGACACTTGACATGTTATATACTCCAAAAGAGTATGAAAATATTGACATGCACCCAAATTATGATCCTCGCATTGGGATGGTCATCCCTTATGGACACTCTAACCTTTGAACCAATTTCACATATGGGGGAATTGATCAAGCTCCCATTGTTGGCAATCCATCTTCTTCACCATAACCATTTACCTATGACTTCTCTTTCCTAAGTAACCCTAATTTTGCACACACCTATCTCTATCGATGTGCCTAGAAAGGATTCGATATGGGTCATTATGAATAGGGTGTTTATATGCCTATTGAATATCCTACTAGCAACACCATTGAAAATGCCAAAAAGAGGCATGAAGTGGGATATGATGAACCAAATAAACTCACTAAAACTTCCCATGAACCAATTATTAAAGAACCAGTCTCTCCTTCTCCACCTTTTTCTCCACCATAACCTACCAAATTAGAGGTATCTATACCTCATAATTTTTTATTTCAATAAATGCCATCCATTAGGGGCCTCTCACCTATCACCAGGGTAAGGAAATAAGGTCCCTTCCTCTCATTCATCCTAAAATAATTGATGAAGACTCTCCCACTATTAACACTATTCAAAGTTAGGATGATGATTTAATTCTCGCCTACATGGGTGCAGATGATTCTTATATCCAATAATCACTCCCATTTGAAACACAAGTTATGTTAAATGAATCAACCATTGACTTCAATCTACCCTCTCATGATAACCCTCATGCCCTCAAGACTAACCAATCTTTGGATTCCTCTGAGCAAGCTGATTATGCCACATTTATTAATGACCATAGCAAAACATTTGCTTGTTATTATAATGACATGCTGATTATTGTCCCATTTATCATCACCTATAACATTGTCATGAATCAAGATGTTGAGCCTATTAAGCAAAATCTTCACAAGATGTATCCTTTTATTGCTCTCCTTATCAAAGAAGAGCTCCAACACCCCATTTTTGTTAAATTTATCCAAACCATTGAATACCCACAATGTATTTCCAATATTTTTCCTATCATAAAAGTGAACAAGGGAATCTAAATTTTCACTAACTATCATGATTTAAACCTCACTTATCTAAAATATGACTTCCCATTGCCAAGTATCAACCAACTTATTGATCTAATAGCCAACCATGAGATGCTATCACTTATGGATGGGTTCTCTAGATGTAATTGAATCTTGGTCACTCATGAGGATCAATATAAGACAACCTTCATTACCCCATGGGAGACTTTTTACTATTGAGTCATGCCTTTTGGCCTGAAGAATGATGGTGTAACCTTCCAATGGGCTATGACTTACATCTTTCATGATCTCCTACACAAATTTATGGAATATTATGTGGTTGAATTAATTAGTAAGTTTAAACTTCATCACAATCACTTAATGATTCTTAAAATCATATTTACTCATCTCCTCCAATATAACATTTGATTAAACCCAAATAAATGTGTATGTGGTGTTATTTATGGTAATATTTTAGGTTTTATCCTTTCTCTCCATGGTATTGAAGTCAATCCTGCTAAGGTTAGAGTAATCTTAGAGATGCCTCCACCTACTAACATAAGATAACTCTGTAGCCTATAGGGCAAACTTTTGTCAATTCACTTCTTCATTTCCCAATTGTTAGATCATTACCAAACTTTCTACCATCTCCTTAAAAGGGATGTCTCATTCCATTGGAATATAAATTATCAAGAAGCTTTTGATTCACTTAAATAATATCTTCTTTCCCCTTCAGTTCTTAGTCCACCTAAAAAATATCAGTGTTTCTACCTATACATCTTTGCAATAGACCATTCTCTAGGAGTTGTGATGACACATTGAGATGACCAGCGTCAAGAACATGTAGTTTATTACATAAGCCACACACTTATTGATTATGAGACTTGATATACCCATACTAAAAACTTTACCTCACATTGGTCTTTTCTACCTCTATGCTTCACCATTATCTCCTAAATTATAAAACCTATGTGGTTAACTATATTGATCCCCTCAAATACATGCATTCTAAGCCATATCATAACCAACATGTAGCTCAGTGGATCATGATTCTTTCCTAATTCAACTTAGAATTCATTCAATAAAAGTCTATTAAGGGACAAAAAATCACTAACCAGTTAGCTACTACCCTTTTGCCTGACAACCAACCTTCAAACCTTGAATTTTCTAACAAATCCATCACAATGCTCTCCACCGATGACATCTCCTATCTAATGATTATGTTCTTCAATGGTTCTAAATGTCAATAAAATGGGGGTGTAAGGTCATTCTTATTCCTCTAGATGGTGAACCTATGCCTTTGTCATTTAAAATAGATTTTGAATGTACTAACATTATGGCTAAATATGAGGCTTTGATTTTAGAACTTCAAAGAACTCTCTTCTTTGGTATCAAATCCATAACCATTTTTGATGACTCTTAGCTAATGATTAACTGGGTTAATGGTTCCTACCTATGCAAAAACAAATTTCTATAGCGGTATAAACAATGTCTAGATATGTTATTGGGATCATTTGACTCTTATCTCTTACAAACTATTCCTTGATCTATAAACAAGTTTGCTGACATGATGGCTTCACTTGCTTCACAGATATCCTCTTCATACTTTTCCTCAAGAATCTATGTCACCATGCATCACTTAACATTACCTTCTTATGTATTAGATAACATCCTATTTATCATAAATATAACATCCAACCCATATGACTCATGGTACAAGCAACTCATGAATTATCTCTCCTTCTCTATTACACCTTTTGATCTCTCCAATAATGGGAGACATGCCTTCATAATATGGTCACTCATTATACTATGCTAGGGGTACTTATCTACAAGTGAGGTTTTGATGGTATTTTTTTAGATGCCTCACTAGTAATGATACTCCCTTCACCATTAAAGAAGTCCATGATGGGATTTGTGGTGGGCATTTCAATGGTCACATAGTTGCTAAGTGTATCCTTTAACTTGGCTATTATTGGCCCACACTTCATCAAGACTATGATGATTACATTCAATGTTACATCATGTGTCAATAAAAAGTTAGCCTCCTTCACATTCTAAGTCATGCATTACAGTTTGCCAAAGACTTTTGGCCCTTCTCCCAATGGGGCTTAGATGTAATTAGGGAGATTAACCCTCATTCATCCCTCCATCATCATTCTATCATTACTACCACTAAATTCTTCACCAGGTGGGTTGAGGCCATCCCTCTCATCTCCACTAGAGATAATAAAATTATTAACTTCATCAATCATCACATCATCTATCATTTTGGTGTCCATAAAATTATAACAAATAATGGCAAATCTTTCAAAAATAAGACTGTTCAAAGTCTTTGTGATACATTTGGAATCAAAGTAAGCTTCTCATCACCATAATATCCATAAGAAAATAAATAGGTAGAAGCTTCTAACACAACATCGACTAAATTATTATGAAGGTAGTCAACAATATGGGCAAGGATTGACACACACACATTCCCTTTACTTTATGGGCTTATCACACTAGCATTCAAACCCATGCAGGTGGTATACCTTTTGCCTTGGTATGTGGGATAGAGGTTATTTTACCTTTTGAAGTCCAGATTCCTTCTCTTCACATTTCTCTACAAGACATACTAATGATGAATATTTCCAAGAATGTTTGGTTCAACTTGAATTGCTTGATGAGCACCATCTCATAGCCCTTAACCACCTCCAAATTTATTAAGATCATATCAAATAGGCTTATAAAAAAAATCAAAGAGTCTGATTTCAATATAGGAGATCTTGTCTTAAAAGAAAATCAACATGTGATGAACATGGAGAAAATCAAACAGGGTAAGTTTGCTCCTAATTGGCTTGGACCTTATATCATAACTCACAAGTATGGCTCAAAAACTCATCACTTATCTTCTCTTGAAGGAAGGCTAGAACCTAAACCTTTAAATGTCTTACACCTATGACCATTATTTTTTTAACCAAGTGTCACTTGACCTCATTTTTAACTTGAGCTCATCCCTTGAGCATCCCTATTACATTCATTTCCTTTCCTCTTCACCCTTACTCATATATACCTAGTTAACTTATGTAGTGGTATAGTTTTTCCCTTAACATGAAAAATTCCTAAGCCTCTATAGTCTTGTCTATGACTAAAAGCTAAAAAAAATAAAAAAATAAACAAATGGGATATGCAACAAGTTATAAACTCTTAGGTCATGCTTCTCAACATAGACTGCTCCCTTGAAGGACAAGTAAGTAACTTCTCTTTACTATCATCAATAGGCTGCTCCCTTAAAGGATAGCTATTTATACTTAAAAATGAATGCTTAAACTACTCCCTTGAAGTATGGATAAGCCAAGCTTTATTATCAAAGGGAAATATAAATAAAAAAGTCTTCTCACATTGATAAGCTTTATACGACCTTAACCCATACAAAATCCCATTTTAGGCTTCTCACATTGATCAACTTTATACAACCTTAACCCATACAAAATCCCATTGTAGGCTTCCCACATTGATCAACTTACACAAAAAATAGGAGTTAAGTCATGGACTTGCCTATAGTATCCCTCCGGCCACCCACAGTAGGGGCATATCATCCCCACTTTGTAGGTTATGCTACCAAAACATTTTCCCTCATTTTACCCTATTTCCCTAATAATATTTCAAAGGACTATAAATCTCACTTAACATAAGGTAACACAATGCTTCTCTAACAAACATAATTATTTAAAAAAATAAGGCATGAAAGAGGCTCATTTTTTTGAGCCCATTTATGTTCTAGTTAATGGTTTTTTCTAGTACATGATTATTATACCTCTTTACTTTCCCATCCAAACCACATGTCAATATCTCTATTGAGATGAAAAACAATGTCATGCCAACATTATCAAAGCCTACTCAATTTATTTTACGCATACACCATCACAAATATGGACAAATGTTGAAATATACTAACATAACCAACTTATTCATTTTAAGCATACATCATCACAAAATATGGAAAAGTGCTAAGATGAAACTAGCAAACCAACTATGCATATACCATCACATACATGGGAAAGGCTAGTCTAACTCAACTAACATGATCAGCATTAACATCAAAATTAAACGTAACATTGAATAATCAACATTAACATGATCGCAATCATAATAACCACATCTCAAAATCACAAAAAATAAACATCTCATATATATAGGATCAATAACATGTCCATTAATACATCATCAAAATATCATCTCTCTCTCAAAATATACATCTCACACCCTCAGCTCATATGCTAGTATATAAACCATATGTAAAAAAAACACAAACTCTAGCACTCAGAGTCCTTGAGGCTCTCCATGTGGTCATGAAGAAGCAGTGTCATCACCACTCTCCACTTATATGTCTATGTGAGCTAGAAGCCATAGCCCATGTCACTGATCTCTCTTACTCTCTTAACTCATAATACCTCTAAATCTATGCAAAATCCCTGATGGACCTCTAGTAATAAGCAATATCATCAAGGGTAGTAGTATATCTCACCATAGATACATTCTATGGTAGTCTCATAACATCTACTAATGGCCCAACCTGTACTAGTCCCTACGGTGGAGGAGGAGGAGAAACTTAACTTGCTACTCTTAGGATATCCCTCTCCATTATCACTATAGTCACCTAACCCTATAACTCTCTGACTTGGCCATATAATTCCCTAACCTAGCCTTGCAACATCAAAACCTACCCCTATAAGGCTAATGCATGTGCTTATGTTGTATCTTTAGCCTATAGAGATACATCTCATACCAATATGGCTACATCCTTCTCTCTCACCAACCCATATAAATCTAGTGGTGGCCTCCTAACCTCCACCACAAGATGTAAACCTTCCCACCAAGTTGTATATGTTGATGTGCACCCTAGATGTCCAACACTTGGCCTTAATGGTAGTTTCTCAAAATTTGGCCCATCTATCTCCTAGGGTAATGGTTAGGGTGCCTCTATGTCATCCCTCCGATATCAAGGTAAGGGAGGTGGTATATCATGTAGTAGACTAAACTACATCCTTACCCATGTCATATTTACCATCTCTAGCTCACCAGCTCTTCTCTCCCTAACCCATAGTGAGCTCTATAAACCAACAAGCTATTTTGACTATCCTTTGAATAGTGGGTATGTCAAGTAGGATCTCCATAAAATATCCATATGGATCAAAACTTCAATCATGCACCTATAATAGGTAATATCATGCACTATGGCATTTAATCAGGTTTATGCCATGCCCTCACTCCACCATCTAAAAATAACCTTAAAGCCAAATATAATCATGGTAGGTAAACCTAATGGTCATGTCACCATGATGTACTCATATTCCTAATAGTGTAGTAGATGGTTGGCACACAAATTGTATCACCATCATAGTCTCATACCCCATAGATCTTTCTATAACTATGCTAAAAATACTAGACCCCATATAAAAATAGTCCACTACTTATCCATATGTGAAAGCACACCTATCAATTCAATCATAAATTTTCCACCATATACATCTAGAAATGCATACACCATGATCTTGATCATCTTCAGGATGCTTAGTCGATATTGCTCCTCATCGGCTATATATAATGGCTCATAGGCAAAACTTGTAAAATGATAAGTTACCTCACTAACATACTCACCATATAATGCCACCATGTGGATATCATGATCCTCTCTCAAGAATTAAAATAGATCCTCACCCTAGATTGGTACACATAAAATCCTATAGACATCCTCTTGAGTCACTATCAACTCTCTGGTTGGTAGATGGAAGGTATTGGTGGTGTGATCCCACCTCTCGATCAATAGTATCATAAGGGTCACCTCTTAGGTGACTTGAAAATATCATTTCACTCATCATAACCCCATAAATTCAATGTTATCCCACTCATCTAGAGTAACATCCCTCCTCATATGCATCAAAAGCCTTGGTAGATGATCTTATAATGTTATCTCCATCATCACCTACATCCATACACACACAACTCAAGTCACATACCTTTTAATATACTCTATCACCATATTTTTTCCCTTGTATTTGGGATAAATACATTGGTTTTAGGCCCTAAACTAGCCTATGTAGGTACCACTTTTTCAATTTGGGGTCTTCTAAGGTTAGCTTAGCCAGATACCCACCTAACTAATTACCCTACTCTTTTCTCTCTACCCTAGGCTTTACTACCTCTCTCTCTCTACCTTAGGATGTACTACCTCTTTTCTATCTACCCTATACTTCACTACCTCTCTCTCTACCCTAATATCTACTACCTCTTCACTCTCTCCACCCTAGGCCTACCTGCCTATCACAACTCTAGGCCTCATGGCCTATATCCCTAACCCTTAAAACTATGCCCTATCTTTTAAGCCCTAGGCCTCTTAACCTATCTCAACCTACCTTTTTATCCATTTCCCTTAAAACACGTTTTAACCATACCTTAAAAAAATTTCCTAGGCTATGCAAGAACTACATTGGCTTGAGGCCCTAAATTGGGCTATGTAGGTAGCACTCAGTCTACACAAGGTATTTTGAGGCTAGCTTAGCCATTAGGCTAGTTAATTAATTCTACTAGGGATCTAGACTAACCCTTTCTCCTATTTTTCTTGTTCTTCACATTCATCAACATCAGCTTTAATGCTGACATTGACACTTTGTAGTCATAAGTGCTAGCTGACGTCAGTGGACCTCGTTGACGTTAGCGACTAATTCTGCCCTAGGGCCAAATGACCCAAACCTAAAACTATTATTTTAACCTAAAAACCTACCCCAAAATCACCCCAACTAATCTTCAAACTACCCTACCCTATTTTCTACCCCTTTACTAACATTTTATATACCCCCACCTATAAATTAGCCTAAAAACTCCAAATAACCAAATCAAGTTTCAAAATAACTAGCAAAGGATCTTACCTCATCTCTTTGTCTCCTCCCAACTAGCACAACTAGATCTTATGGTGGTGCACCTTATATTAGGTCTCCTCCTTACTCTACCATCTCAATATCTCTCATAGATATATTTTTTCTCCAATTTTAAGTTGCAAATGAGTTTGGTCAGCCACCAAACCCCTTTTTGTTAGGTTTAGTTGGCTGTCGATGTAAACATGCTTGACCTAATCCACTATTGTTGGTACTTATAACTACTGACATTGGTAATGTTACCCTAATGTGACAAAATTTACACTATATATTATTGATATCAACAATGTCATCAACATCGGCACCATTGCAATAATTTTTTCCCCAAAAAGTAACACGAACTTTTTAGACTTTACCCATACTCTAGGGTAATTTGAAGATCAAGTATATCTCCCTAACCATGATCATCAAAATAGAGATTGAATATATCTCCCCAACCATGAGAAACACCATTAGATATCACTTAAATCTTCACCCATGATGAGTTTTCTTAGAAATTATGAATATCTCCTCACTCATTGAGCCTTTTACACCATCCTTGTATTGTTTGTCTTGACCATTTGTGCTATTCCACTATAGTTTTTTATTATGAAAAAACATCTATATTAGGTCTTTTCGATGGAAACCAAGCTCATCCTATCACCTTAAACACTTTTGTTTTGTTTAGGGGCACTTTATACCTTGAATACATGGGACACATCGATCATTGGAGCTATAACTTTGATTATTTTGACCTATTAGCTATCACTTATAATCTATGCTTTGGTTATTTGTATTTTAGTCTTCCTCAACCTTACCTATTCTTAACTCTATTGACTATAGCTCATAGTATTATACACACATGAAGTGATACTCAATTATCTACCACTCACCCAATTACCTTTTTATCAAACTAGTACCCAATTCTGGTTTTTCCTCTATCAATTCCCATTTTGAGGAGGGATACCTCATCTAATACTTGGAGCATCTAACTCATAATTTTGTCTTACAAAATTATTATTACAAATTATAATACAAAAGGGGAAAATGCAAAGACTAAAATTATGTCACACACAGGTGTGCAACTCCCTGTGTTGAAACCCTTTTTAGCCCATTTTTCAATAATAACAATTAGCCTCTTTAACCCATGATTTTAACCATCACACATTTAATTAGTTTAAAATACTTAATTAAGTTAATTAAAAACCCATTTTGGCACTTACTTGGACACCTCACCCTATGACTAATTATCACCTAATGGATCACCTCAAGACCTGGTCCCCTTATCCTAACTACCCAAGACTTATTCTCACTTTAAAACTATATTCCTAATCAACTACCTCCTTCTTAACCTCTTATTTTTACCATTTTTTAATAGTTTCCACACTTGGCATGAATAGAAATATAAAATAGACAAAAAATAATAAGCTTTACCTATTATAGGGTTGTTGACATTAGTCAACACATGGTTGACATCAGTAGGATTACTAACGTCAATGATATATGCCAAACTCCAACCTAAACTTTACGTTAGTAGAAATCAAGAAAATTCATTCTTACATGCATTCAAGCTCTTAGAATTCAAATTTCAACATCTTGGATTACTATCATCTTGTGTAAGTCAATCATGATCAGGAACTAAGCTCTTAAAGACCAACAACACCTACTTGTTCTCTCTATTCAGGCCATTAGTTTGGACTATCTGATAGGGACCATCGATCTAGCACTTATCATTCAATGACCACTATAGCTAACTACATCACTTATTCTATAGATCTTTTAAGCATTTTTTTCTATCAATTTATATCTCCTATACATTTCTTTACACACTCCTACCCTAACCCCTATGACAGAGTTATAAAGTTTCATTGCTTGTTTCCCCTTAACCTAACACACCAAACCTCTAACCAAATCTATCCAAACCATAATCTCTCTTTCATAACTCTCCCCAACCTCCCAGACCTGATCAAAACCATTTCTTAGACCTAAAAAATCCTTCTAAAAGCTCCTAGGCCATTATTGCCCCTACCAATCTCGTCAACCTAATTGACATTGGTCACCTTCACCATCAACCTCGGTAGTATAACAAATATTGGTCACTCCCCTACCAAAATCAGTGATTATGGATTTCGTAACCTTTCTAAAACCTACCCAAACAACTTCTAAAATATAAAAATAATACTCCACCTGCACCCTGTCACTCTTTGCTACAATCAGGTTGTGAATAATGGTAACATTATTTCTATTTCACTCCCTCTCTACTTCTTCTTTAGCTATTTATTACTCTTTTGTCTTTTAAAAGTGGACTATCATCTCTAAAGAAGTTTCACACTTCCTAGAACAAGTGCATAACTTGGCAGCCCACTCATTTATCTGCTAACAAACATTTTGTGGTAGTTCTTTATTACTTATAGGTATTCATCCCCAGCCAAATAAGAGTGCTCACAACATATAGATATGGTGCATAAACCAATCTAGGCTCATTCTAATCACTTATCCCTATCATTCTTTTCTATTTTACTTTAGACTTGAAATAGACAAAATTTAGCAAATCAATATCCTCAACTAGTGATACCCTACTCTAAGATCTATCTTAGAAAACACTGTTGCTCCATGCATTTGATCAAAGAAATTATCAATGCATGGTAATGGATATTTTTGATTTATTCCGTCTATACATAGGCAAAGAGTGCCATCCTTCTTCTTAATGAATACCACTAGAGCACCCCATGATGACACACTCTATCAAATCAACCCTTTCAAAAAATCCTAGAGTTGTGCCTTTAACTCAATCAATTTAGTTGTTGTCATTATATAAAAAAAACTTAAACTATATTTATTACCTAGGTATGATATAAACCAAGAAATCAAACTCACACTTCTGTGTCAACCCTAGTAATTTTTCTAGAAACATGTCATGGAAGTTTCTTAAAAAAAGGTAATCTTCAATAGATGGTTCCTTATATTCTTCCATCTCATTTATCTTAATGATAAATTTCTAGTATCCCTTCCTTTGAGCTCTCTTGATTTGAATTATAAAAATATGACATATCTTCAACTCCCTTCTCTCTCCTTGAAGTTGTGTTTGATTTTTGAAATCATCTTGACACACAATCTTCTTCACAAAATAGTCAACCTTGGATTTATGCTTCATAATCCAATTGACTCTTAGGATCACATCATATGATCCCAATAGTGCTGCATAAATATCCATAAGTTACTAACCCAATTTTCACCCTCTTCAAGAGGAGTATTCAATTCCACTTCAAATTTGGACTAACATGGGAATGACCTAAAGGCTATGGGTGACCTTATAGCTAGATAAAACCTCTAGATTATGGGGCTAGCTCCCTTGGTGTATTTATTTGGCTCAATTCACTAAGACATAATATTTTTGGGCTGTGAAGAGATATAAATTTCATAAAATAAACCTACTCTAAGGGGTGGTGATGCACTAATATAAGCATTTGTCCTGTTAATTTGGACTCCTAACAACACTAGTGAACCACAAATGAACTAAAACATTATCTCCAATAATTATTTAGAAATAATATTTCATATGAAGGTCCTGATGAGTGATTATAAATTGGATGTGAAGGGTGAGAGGATTATCTTGAGGCACATCTAACTAGATTACACTCCAAATATGATCACAAAACTTTGACACTTCATATAACCTACATAAGACAACTAATCAGCATATAGCTATTATAAGGACATGATAAGGGAGGATTTATTCCACTTATCAAATGAGAACTATAATATATACATTTTAAACCAATAATAGATCATCTACAATGGTTTATTCATTAGTTTAAGAGGTTTATCAAGTACAAGACTAGACAGAGTTTCCTCATACCAAGGTGAGGGATACAAATCAAGGCATTAAGGTCTAAATATATAGTATAAATGTAAGATAAAAAGGGCAATAATGGTGTGGAGGAGAGAGTTATGGGTCATAAATGACCATAGACAACTCTTATTTTATTTATAAATAGTTACATTAGTCCTTCAAAATACTCTCCATGCATTGATGATCTTCAATGATCCCTTAAGCATTGAGGTGGGGTATTGAAGGATGTGGTTGACTTTTTAAACCTATATTAAAGCATTTATATGCCACTATTTGGTCAAATAACTCATATAATTTGTATTTATAACATTAATAATATGTAATTAAGCCATCATAAAGCATACACCAACCTATCCTCCTTTTGAACATATTGACCAAGTCAAGAAACTAACTTATTTTTCCATTATGACCATGTAATGTGTATTTATTTTACTTTAAGGATTATTTATATGGGTGATAACCATACATTAATTCACTAAATATACTTTCTACACTAACCTTTAACTCTCTTTATTGACCAAGTAAGCCAAATAGGCCACTTAGGCCTAGTAGCTTAACTGCTAGTGCTTAGTTGCCATGAAATCTTGTAGCAGACCTTAATATTATATGAAAAAGTGAAATTTAGGTATAAAATAATATAAAATATCATTCCATGGGCCTTATTTATTATTTCACACTTATAAACTTGCCAAACTAGGTGATAATATCACCTTCTCCTTTCACACCAATAGATTGGCTGATTAGAGGAGAGTTGCATAGACATTCCCAAGTAGATTATTAGAAAATTGGTGTATTAAGAAGATTAAACAAGTGTCAAACCTCCACCTCAAATTATTTTACATATTTTTAGAATATCCCTACACCTTATAAAATTCATAAAACATTGAAAACATACCCTTTTCTGATAATTTCATGCATTGTCCATATGGACCATTACTATGGACATGGTATATTTTGAGTTTAATTAGTGTTTTAGGTGTTATTATTATCATACAAAACTATATAGATGACGAAATCTTCATGTTTCTCATATTACCGACAACTATCATTTTTGATAATGGAACATCATTCAAGAATAAAAATATCAAGAAATTTTTCACAAAATATAAGATTAAACACATGTTGTCCAATTTGTATTACCCACAAGGAAACAGTCAAGCAAAGGCTACCAATAAAACCATCAACAACATTTTGAGAAAAATATGACCAAATTTGGAGATAATTGACACAATCAACTAGTATTTTCATTATGGTCTTATCATATAAATATCCACACACCCATAGGAGCCACTCCTTATTCACTCATTTATGGTATAGAAGTAGTTTTACCATTAGAATTAGAAATACCATTTCTTTATCTCTCCCTTAAATATATTCTCACTGATGACAAGTATCATAAAAAGCATCTGCCCAACTTGAGAAGTTAGACCATACTACATTAAAGTAGTAGAACATCTCAAAATCTATCAGCAACATATACAATGATCCTACAACAAATGAGTTCACACCAGAGAATTTGAAGTTAATGATCTCATTTTCAAATAAAATCTTCACAATGTCAATGCCAAAAAAGAAATCAAAAGAAAATTGAAACCAAATCAGCCATGTCCATACATTATTATCAGGAACTTTGGCCCTAAAGTGTATCATCTAGCCTCACTTGAAGGAAAGAAAGTCAAAAATCTAATGAATATTATGCATCTATGTATATTCCATGTCTATCATTTTATTTCACACATTATATTGTACATAATTTTTTTAAATTACTCGTATATAGTTTATTTTTGCTTCCTTGTATATTTCTTATATGTATTACTTGTACATAGTCTCCTCATGATTGATTATACATAGCTCAAATATTTAAAAATACAAAAACATTCAAATATTCCAAAAATAATACAAAATTTCAAATTTCCAAAAACATTTAAATAATTCAAAAATATTTTGATTATATGCATTATCCATTATTTACATTTCTACTACTATGTTGGCCTTGAATTTGATATTTTATGCTATTTTTCTTCAATTTATCTACATTACCATGCTTCACTTGACCTTTTTTGAGTGTGTACAGTGACATCCAGATCTTTTATTGCTTCACTCTACCCATTGAGGGGGCATCCTATTTCTACATTCAAGACACACATTGATATACATACCCACTAGGGGCATCTTCTACATGACTAAACCATCATAGTTATGTCATTCCTACACCACACACTCTAGTTATCATGTTGATGTACATTAATTACTATCTACATAGATTACTCTATCAACACTCACTAGTATATATCACTTGTGTACTTTGTACCATATACCTAGTCTTGTACTACATGTCTTACATACTTTCACTTCTTGCTTTAATTAGTTAGATGTGATTGTATTTCTAGTATTTACATGCTTTCTTTTCTTGATTTGCATAGCTATATGTGATTGTCTTTCTCAATTCCTACTTTGTCTCTTGTATGTGCCTTAGGACATTTGCCAATGACCTTTTCTTCTATTTTTGTGGGTGCCTTATGACATTTTCCATTTTCCTTTGCCTATACTCTTCTATGTGATTATGGATTTCATGCCAACCTTGATTCTTTCCAATTATATGTGTATGTGCCATTTGAACATGCCTTGTATGCTTTCTTTCTAGTTTTAGTGGCATGTCCCCATGTCCCTTGTTTTCTTGGCCCCTTGTCCACTCTTGTATGCTTCTTGACTTGTATGTTTGATACATGATTTATTTTCAATTATTGAAATGTCATGATCCACATCATGTAATATTTTACTTTCTTGGATGCCATGATGGACATAATGTTCCATCCCTCCTTTCCAACTACAAACTAACCAGACTTCTAGTTTCAATTCAATACATTGCACATGATATTACATTATTATATCTATCTAGGCATACCCCTGCTAATCTAATAATCTTCATTAAAAACACTATTATATGTTGAGATATCTTATCTATTATCATTGCTATATCATGTATTTTGAAGCATAACACATTTGCAGGGTTATTTATTCTAAGGGAAATAATTGTAGGGTCTTTATTCCTACCCTCAAAAGAGAGGGAAACAAATAAGGGTTTTTTCATAGACATCAAATCTTCTAATGGTCGAAAATTAGTTTTTAGAACACCGAAAACAATAACTAAACTTCAAACTAGGCAAAATAGACAAAAAAATAGTGAAAATTATAGAATAGTCATCAAAATTAGCCTAGGACAATAGAGCCAAGATTGGACCATAGTGCCAAACAATAGGGTGTCCAATTTTAGTGCTCCTATCCAAACAAAAAAAATTAGTTTTTCCAAAAATAGGTAGAAAAGTAGATTCAACTATAACGTTTGCACATTCAGACCAATTCAGATATAGCACTTTTAGTATAGTTTTTCTTAGAGAATATAGATATAGGGGACATCATAAATGGCATGATGGCTCTCATTTCCATTTTTAGATTAGGTAGTTGGTATAACTTCCAAATCAAAATACATGTTTCAGACACTAGTGATTGAGGGCAATGTGTGTGGCACATTTGTCTTCTTTTCTTTTTGAGTTTAGTTTATTACCCATGCATTCCCAATAGTTGTGTAGCTTACTCCATCTACAAGTGGTTAGCATCATTTTTGAGTGGATTTCATATAATAATAACCTCCACATTCCCAAGTGACTTCTACATAAGCCTATTACCTAGTTTTGGAGTGGCCAAGAGTGGCCTAGTTTCTATCATACATTTGGCTATCCATGCCACATTGTTAGAATACATAGAATTCATGGGCTTCAAGAGCCATCTCATATGATACATGTTTCATATTGTGACCTATAAATTTCACTCAAGAGAGGATGGTTAGTATTGTGTTAGTTCCAAAATGAAAACAAAGTGAAATAAACACACTAATAGCATAACATCTCTAAGCATAAACACTAGGGAGAGATTAGTTAACAAAATAAAATAACAAGCACAACTAAAAATCAAGGAATGAAAACACAAGAATTACTTTCACCTTCCTTGGATGCTCCAAATGTCTTTATAATGGTGGCTTGCTTAACTTGTGCTTTAAGAGGTCCTCTTCAATATAGTGTGGCTACCTTCATCTCCCCTTGGCACCTTTGGCTTATGGCTTGGCTTGGCTTGGAATCAATTTGGCATTATAACACTAGTTTATTGAAGCTTTTGGCACCAATCCTACATTATAACTTTGCACTAATTAAGCTTAGAAATGATGTTGTGAAGCCTCCCATTTATAAATTTTTAGATTTAATCAGAATCAACTTCAACCATCCATCTCAAGATTGAGATGTGTGGTTGAGGATTAATTCAATTTTGTAATTAAAATTTGTAATTATCCTCATCATGGCATTAGAAAGATTAATTAAGAGGCATGGAGGGCATCATGGAGGGTATTGTTGAGGCATGGAGGGAATGGACCTTGATATTTGTGGCATTTATGGCCTAAGGATGTCTTCCTGAGAAATGAGGTCACTTGATGATGCAGATATTTAATATTCATTTCTAAAAATAAGTATTCAATAACTTTCCATGAAATTTTTAATTAGGCCTTGATTCGGGTTAATTAGCCCTTAGGCATGATTAAGCACATTGTGTACAAATTAACCAAATTGATCATAATGCCTTGTTATTGGTCCTAAATTTGACTTTATTTAAATTATAAGTCCACATCAAATACATTAGATGCATATTGCCATTTAAGATGTTTTCAACAACATATAATAAAGGCATGAGTATTATGCAAAAGATTTGATAGGAAAGAGTAGTCCAGAGCACACAAGTGTAAATTTAGCATTTTGACTCAAAATGAACTAATCAAAGTTAGCTAACTCATAAATTGCATTGCCCCATTTAGGGATACCCTAGCCAAAATCAGTATTTGAATAAGTCAATTTCACATCATTTTGTGTGTTTTAGTGTTTTTAGGCCAAATTATGCATTTTGAGTGGAAATTGGCCAAAAGCCTAGTTGGAGGTTATCTATGGCTAGTTTTAGGTGTTTATAGTTTGCCCTTATTTGGGAAGATGTTACAAATTGTAGGCAAAGTAATGTATTCTCAAATAATGAGATATGGTTTGTATGCCAAGAAGAAGATGATGACTATAGAACAAAGCTCCAAACGGTTTTTAGGAAGCCTATGATGATGCCCCCTCAAGGGAGTGGCCATCACATTTGTTGATAGATGATCCCATGAAAATAAATAAGAAGAAAGGTATAATTAACCCATGGTTGAGATTAATCCAAACAAGAAAATGCTTACATGCATTGAATTAAAAAATATGTTGATTTGCCCAAAAGTGGTTATAATCAAGAATAAAAGTCAAAATAATGATTTTCCCATAGGAATTTATAATCATTAAAAAGACCTAGATTGGTTAAAGATGTTGGTGCCCTAGTTAGGGTTGATTAGTAAGCATAATTTAAGGATATAACCTGGAATATAGATTAAATATGAGAGGGCATAAAGTGATGAAAGAGATGAATACAAGAATAAGATTGATCAATGTGAATGATTGAGTTGTGCCAATGAGGAGATACTCATCCTAATCAACAATGATACAAATATAATAGTCATTGAATTGATTTGATCAAGGGTGGGATGGAAGGATTTGCCAAGGTGCCAAGGAGAAACTTTTATGGATCCATTGATTATAGACCTTCATGCAGCTATTTTTTGCTGTAGCATGTGATGGTATGGTTAATGATAGAAGACCATGAAGACTTGGACAAAATATGCATTAGGACTGACTCTTGATCCAATAAACACTCAAAAATAATAGAACAAATTTTTGAGTGTCTTGATATAAAAGTGACAGAAGAAGCTCTCAAAAAGGAAAATAGTTTATATAAACCTCTTGCTATAAAGTTTTCTCAGGTCTATAAAAAGTCTAAACTCCTAAAGTATAAATTTTTATATAATATCACCTATTTTGTCTTTTGTCAAACCCCATATTAATTCTGTCAAACTCACTCTGAATTATAAACCCAAGAATTCTTTCCAAACAAATTTGTTGTCCTTATTACTTGAATAAAAAAATAATTATATCCGATCTCATGAAGATGTCAAGTTTGTTCATTTTGGTCTCATTAGGGTTTTGATAAATCCTTTAATCCCTAGTAATATAAAACCAGTCTTATATCTAGCCCTATGTGATAGACATCAAGTAAGCTTCAAACATGCTTGTCAATTATCCAATCTTGGTTGAATAAATGATAAAGTTATCTATTTTGAATTTTGTCCTAACCTTTCTCTCACAGTTCATGATAAAGGATGTAAAGAAGTGATATTTGGATCTCTATATTATTGGGTACTATTTACCTCTTTGTTTGGTCTTAACATTTTTGAATAATTTAAGTATGCCTCGATAAATCTAATTGTTATTTACAGCATGACCAATAATAACCACCCAAAAATCCTAAAAAATATACCTTATGCCCATAGGTTAAGTGGAAATATCCAATTACAAAAGGGGCATATAGAGGCTATAGAAATTGCTTCTGATTGGAAGCTTGATTGGCTGAAGAATGTGTCACCAAAAATGAAAGGTCAATCTAATGTTCACAAAACTGATGGAAGAACAATAAATATTATGCCTAGATCTCTTTCTTTCAATTGTTCTTCTATCAGAACCTCACCTCAAAGACCTTCTTCTCCAAGACAAATTGTTAAGTCGGGCCATATTTTTATCAAAGATGATATTAATCAAGGACCTAATCCCAAGGATTAGCTACCATCTACTATGATGAGTCTTCCTAGAGAAAAGACTTGAATTTTATACAGACAATCAGGGCAATCTGCACAAAGGTGGAAGGTGGCCACCACATAAAGGTGTATATAAACAACAAGAAGGTGTTGTTATTTATTTATTTATAGCTTATCAACCACAAAAAGGTGAAGAATATCCCTCTAATGAATCTAAATAAAGGAATTATATGTCTCAATTCAATGCACACCTTACAAAAAAATTTGATGACCTTTGTAAGGATGTTTTGTACATAAGACATAACTTGAATAAGCTAGCTATTATTGAAGACAATACTAATCATGTTAGGCAAGTTTGTAATTACATTCACAAATATATAGACCAAGCTCTTAATTATATCCAGCCTACACATGTTAAGGTTAATACAATGCATAGTGTCATATCTACATTTAGTACTCAATTATCTTCTATTAAATACCAAGTTAGCAACCTCAAAGGATAGTCTTGAATAGTTAGTAAAACAAGAACAAAAGAAAACAGTCAAGATCAAAGAAGTTCCATAACAAAAACCTATTTTGCCTCATAGAACCTGTTCTATTAATTTTGGTACTTACTTCAGGATGTAGAAAAAGAACAAGAATCCTAGTACTTTCCTAATGCAAAGAACTCAGATTCACTTACAACCATGGTACTTGAATATTGATCATACTCTCAATCCTTTGAATGAGATAACTACTTTGTGTAATTATATGAGAGTAATTATAGTTGCATCTAATCTAGATCCAGCTACCACTATTATTTTTTCTTCAAAAAATTTCTAGGGAATTGTTACACAATGGTGGGATTCAATGTCAGAATAGAAACAATATACTGATGTACATAATCAGCCTGATACTTTCGCTACATCATATAATTTGTTGATAAATGAATTTTCACCTCTAGTAGAAAATCAAGAACTCAAGTCTTAAAAATGGTTACTTAAAATGGAGCTTTGTGATTTAAAGCAATTTGATGTTTTTGCCAAACAATTTTGAGAATTGGCTTATGAAAGTCACTATTTTGGTTTGATGGAAACAAAAAAGAAGTTTTTACAAGCACTCCCTTAAAATCTCATTGATAAAGTGATTTCTTATGTTGGCTTAACGTAAGCTGATATGTCTCTTTTAGATGTAATCAATTTTGCCAAATAATAAGCCATGCAGTTAGTTTCCAAAACCAAAACCATCCAAAACCTTACTAAGCATCAAGCCTCTAAAATTGCTCCTATTTTCCCTAAAACTACACCATTTGGCTATCATCAATTTATCTATCCCCATAAATAATAATAGAAGCACAACTCAGATTATCCTTTAAGTGTCACTTCTTTCCTTGCAAACATTCTTATGCTCCTCCTCGTCACTTTTTTACAAAGTGCAAAAATCCTCATCCTCCATCCAAATCTCCCATTTATTATATTTGTTGCAAGCATGGTCACATTGCTCCCTAGTGCCATTACAAAAATTTATTTGTTATAGTTGTATTCTCCTCTAACACAGTCACATGGTGAGATATAGTTGACACTGATGAAGATCTCTACCATCAAGATGACATCTATGAACCATTCCTAGATGAACTCTTAGATGAAGAATTAGATGATGATGTTGATGCTCTCGAATCATTAACTGATGATTTGGAGTAACCACTCACCAACATGAAAAGGCCATGGTCTCATGACTCTTCTAGCCTTCCATTTAAAGCTTATGGAACATGGTCTCATCACCATAATGACATACCTGAATGGGATTCTAGACCAAGGACCAGAGGTTACCGTAGAGGACAAAGCCAATCTAGAGGAATGCATCTAAGAATGCCAAGAATGCCTCCTACAATGCAAAGGCCTACTAATCTCCCTTTACAATTTTAAAGTTTTTTAAAGCTAAGTGACTCTTGGGTCAAAAATAGTTTCACCAGTATTGATCATCCAAGAAAAATTCATTCTCCAAAAATTAAACCCTAGTGGGATGTACTCTTGCCTACCGAAGAAAATGAAGAAGTTGAAATAGAAGATTCTTTCTATTTAGAACAATAATACTACCCTGAGCAAGGAGAATGTAGAAACTTCCAAAAGGAAGATGAAGCACAAATAGAAGTAGACTTTTATCAAGAATAAATTCCAATCCAAGATCCAACAAGGCACACGCTGGTATGTACAAATATTCCTCCTTTAGAAATACCCCAACTAGCTTATCTTACATAATTGATCAATAAAAAATATGCTCAGTTTATTACTACTAAAATTAATGGAAGACTGATAAATGTACATGTAGACATAGGTGCTTCACTCTCATTTTATAAACCTCAAATCATCCAAGATTGGAATAAATTAGATGTCTAGGGGAATAGTTTTGTCTACAATATGTATAAACACTAGCAGCCCCTTAGGATAAAAAACAAAATCTTCCATTGTGATTTATTTTATTTAAGAAAAATTTCTATAGATATCTTATTAGGCAAAACTTTTATTGATAGGTATTCACCCTATGGGTCAATAACCAAAAGTGTCATGTTCACTATTGAAAATGAAAAGCTCAGAATTCCTCATCTAGTATATGCTACTAAATAATTCCCAAGTTCAATGAATCAGACCCTTAAAAATATAATCCCTATTGAAATACAAGAATTAGGAGAAAAGATGAAAACCACTATCTATTCTGATAACCCCCAACATTTTTGGTCAAAATCCATGCCTGAAATGGAAATTAAACTTATAGAAGGCAAGCAGATGAAAATTGGGAAGAAAATCCCAATTCCTTCACAAGATTATAGTGATATGGAAAACTAAATAAAGGAATTATAAGCTAATGGATTTATTAAAAAATCAACCTCTCATTATTATTGTTATGCTTTCATGGTAAACAAGCATTCTGAATAAAAGAGAGTCAAAAAGAGAATGGTCATCAATTATTGACCATTAAATGCCATTACCCAGCCATATCCATATCCAATACCAGATAATAGTTATCTACTTGAAAAGGTTACAAAGTGCAAATATTTCTCATAATTTGATTGTAAATCTATTTTTTATCAAATCAAGGTAAAAGAAGCTGATAGGGAAAAGATAACATTCAACTACCCCTTTGGTCATTTTCAATGGACAGTAATGCCATTTGTCCTAATGAATGCTCCAGCATATTATCAAGCATATATGGATACCATATTCAAAGACACTTCTAATTTTTTGTGTGTATAAGTTGATGATATACTAACCTTTAGTAATAGTCTTTCTGATCATTACTCCCATCTATTGAAATTCTCAAAATTGGCAAAAAAAATGCAGGAATAGTTTTGTCTGAGATAAAAATCCAACTCTACAAAATAGAATGTAATTTCCTTGGAATGATTGTCCAAAATTCAAAGTTACAAGTCCAACCACATATTAAAGAAAAGATCATCATTTTTCTTGAGAAGCTTGATAAACCAAAGCTTCAAGCATTTTTGGGATTGTTAAATTATTTGAACAGTTTCTATCCTAACTCTGGTGATGATAGATTCATACTTCAAGATATTTTCCAGAAGAAGAAAGCATTTTAGTGGAAAGAAGAACATACTGCTGCAATTCAAAAAATAAAATCCAAGGTATCTTCACTTCCAAAACTACATATCCCAAAATTTGATGAATTTATAGTCTATACTAATGCTTATGATATTGCATAGGGAGGAATGTTAGTTTGTTACTCAGATAACAAAGAGTTTGTGTTTGAATTTTCTATTGGTGTATTTAGTTATGATGTTCTAAAATGGATCTCTTCCAACAAAGAGATTTATTCTATCAAAAACTTCATTGAGAAATTCATGCTAAAATTACTTCATCTACCACATTTCATTGTAAGAACTGACTGTACCAAATTTATAACCTTTCAAGAAAAGGATCATGGTATAAAATATGGTTATGGAAAATATATTAGGTGCCAAACCTTTTTTAATCAATTTAATTTATCTATTGATCATATAAAATGTACTGATAATATCATGGTAGATTGGCTCAGCAGAAATCCTCCAACAACATTAATGCACTAGCCCTATCCTGGTTTTAACTTAACCAAAATTTATAATCAAGGATTTGCTTCTTTAAATATTTTAATTCAAGAGAAAATTTTGAGAAAAGGGTTGCATCCCCATTTTACAAGGATTTCTTATGTAGTAGCTACAGATCTACAAATGTCTTATATAGTTTCTATCAAAGTAGATCACCATCGAAGAATTGGTATTTTCACTATTAATCACCTGAATAGTGAATTATAATATTATTAGTTCACTAACCTATTAAAATGTCCTTTGTGGACTTGTCCAAATCAAGATTAGATCATCACACAATGAACACCTTTATAGATGGATTACACGATATGGACCACATCATATCCATGAAGAATAAAATCATGATCAAGATATTGTAGTACATACTATTATCAGAAGATAGTTGGAATGGGAATCTTATTTTTATATCAACCCTCACTATCATACATTTGAAACTAGACCCTAGCATTAGTATCTTTCAAGTACTTTCCAGCTAAGGTGTCTCTTTCAACTGATTAGTGAAGATGATCTTTTAACTGAAGCAGAAGCAATGTTAGACCCACCAAGATAGACATCTTCATCTACTTCATCCAACAACATATCACTGTAGTTAATTGTTGAACTATAAATCATGATGAGATAGACACCACCTTGGCAAAGATTCTAGGAAGGACCTCCCAAGTGTTATAAATAAGGTCTCTCTGCCTATGTTGGGCACCGACTAAGCTCTTAGAAATTAAGTAGTTGATCCAAGCCTATGCTCTTCTCTTGCCCTTAGTGGGAACTTGAGAATCAAAAACTTAGTTCTAATATTGTAATATCTATGTGTATTTGAGTATTTGATAATATTGAAGCCATAGCCATTCAGCCCCTGCCTAATGTCATGGGTTTTTATTCATCCTATTCATCAAAGCTAGAATATAAAAGACCATCTACTAACGTAAAAAAAAGAATGCCAATGATAGAAACCATGATGACAATGTTGAAAAATGAATATGGATAGAGTCAAAAATAATGTGCTTAAGGAATCACCTAATGAATGCATTTAAACTGATTCAAAGCAATAGTGATGAAAGCAAACAAACAGGCAAGTGAACAAACAAACAAAAAACAAAAAAACAAACAAAAAAATTAAAATAAACAAATAAACAGAAAGATAACAAAAATCAAAATAAATCATCCTAACAATGGTAATGTTCTAGTAAGGTAGATCGAGGATAACTGAAAAGGCTTAGATAGGATAAATATTTTAAGATTTTTGAAATGTTAATGTTTTTAGAATTTTGAGGTATCTTAACTCATTAGAGAATGATAAGATACCTACTCACAAAATGGTAAGATCATATGGAAAGGGGGACTAAGGTGACCACAACAAGAACTAAGCATGACCCACATAGTCTTGAAATGACCTTAAGTCCTATTAATTATATCCACACAAAAGGTGGGGAAAAACCAACGAGGTCCTAATAAGTTCCCAAATCTGGCAAATGGCCAGTCAAATGAAAATAGTAATGGCAAGGTGATTTGGCAATGCATGATAAATAAGTGTTTCCCCTAGTTTTCCAATAGGTGGTTATAACTAAGATATAATGGCATATGTCAATGATACTAATTTTCCCATAGGTGGTTATAATTAGTATCAAGACTAGTGAGACACTGATTTGCTCATAGGTGGTTATAATTAAGTTCACATAAACAAACATGGATATATGATGAAATATATCTTGCAAAATCAATTGTCACACTACTTTTATATACTATCATTATAAATGTGGATTTGATTTATTATTGAAACTTGATTGAAATCCTACCACAAAAGGTGTAGAAAGAACCAAATGAACCAAGATCAAAATAGTATGGAATGATAGGATTTGGTCTAAATAGGAATGGAATGATAGGATGGTATGGTATTTATTAGGATAATGATGGTTTAGATAGATTATATAAAATGGTAGAAGAGTTAACCCCAAGTGATGAGGTAAATGGTTGGATCTACAATAATGGTAAATGGATATGTAACAACGGTAATGGCATGGCAATGTGAAATATTATGGTACATATTTCTGGCCAAGGTATGTATTTTTATTATATTATTCTTGTTCGATGGAGATGCACATCCTAATCAATAAATGAAACAAACAAAATACTTAATCATGTTAATTTTTATCTTACACCTCATTTGAATAGCTACTCTATCAAAAATGGCTTGTAGATTTGGTTGCCAAGAATGCTTTCATGATCTTTGTTGGTTGTTGATTCTGATTCTTCTAAGCATTGAGACAAGGTATATTTATAGCCTCTACAAAGGAAAGTGTGGCCATGGATGGTAAATAGGGACAAATAATGGATGATAGGTTTGATTGTGAAATGCAATGGTAGATGATAACAGAATGTATAATGATGGGGAAACAAATGAAGATCAGGACTTTTAGTCACACGTAATGTTGTTGATGTTAGATTTGACATATTTTTGGTTGTGGTGGGGTCAAATAATTTTTATCTCAATAGGACCACCATATTTTTTTATTTTTTTATCTTGAGAGTAGCTACCATTTGATTAGGCTATAGATTAGAAACTATTTTGATTTGATCTTTGATTTTGTCTTCAATAAATAATGAAGAACTTTTATGCTCAGCTATTGGTGCCTTAATAAGGATTTCACCAATGAAATTGTCTTGATTTTACCATAGCACCTTTGAGAAGGTTTCACTAAGGAATGTGGACATTTGACTTTGATTATCTTTTAGGACTTTCAAAAAAGTGTCACTAGAAGATGTTGAGTTCTAACTTGGATTATCCCCTAGTGCCTCTGAAAAAGTGTCAATATGAGAGTGTTATTTTGCTACATGAATGTTGTCTTAGCCTCCTTACTCTTCTTCAACTACTATGTCACCATGGATGTAATTCAACAAATTGTGATTCTGACAATCCTAATCAATACTTGTGGGAGATGAAATTTCAATAATATGGCTATCTTGGTTGATGGTAATGATCTGTAGAATGCTATTTGAATGGGTGTTGGCTGTACAATCCTCATAGAAGATATTGGGAGAACTTATGTAAGAGGTAAAGTAATCATCCTAAAAAACTATAAAAGGATCAAAAATGTATTCAAATTGATTTGTGAGGCATGTGTAACCAATGTTGTAATAACCATGAACATATTCTTCTTTTGAATCTTATTTTGACTCAAAGGACTCTAAATCTAATGTTGTGAGTGATGTTAATTTGAATTATGCTATTAAATCTAATGTTGGTTTAAGAATATAACCTAACTCTAACTTTGATTCTTCATATGATGAGTACTTTATACAATGATGTCTTGTTGAATTATTGGTTTTGGACAAGTAATAGCCTGTGATGGCACAATGGGCTCCACAAAAAGTAGTTTGTTAAAGTGAGACTCCTCTAGGATGGGAAAAAGGTCAAGATACAACTCCTTAAATACTGTCTTGTTAGTAGGATACTATTGAAAAATAGGCACATGGTCAAGGTAATGATTTTCCCAAAGGTGGTTATAATCATTAAGAAGTGACTCATCATAGACTGGCTCATCAAAGTGAGACTCCTTAACAACTGGTATAGGATTAATAGGCAATTAATCATAATTTGACTTATCACAAATGGTTGGTTAACTAAAAACATCTCAAATTGGTTGGTTCTCTTGGCCTGGGTTTCCAATGAGTTAGAATATACCATTTTTGAACATAGCTTGATCTTTAAAAGATTATATTGATTGATTTTTGGTTGGGATTGGTATTGGATGAGGAATGACTTATGGTTGGATAATGGTAGGGCCTTGGGGAGAATTATTTTTCACATGAACCAAAGGACAAAGTCTTGAGATGGTAACAAATGGGAGTTATGAAGCATGATTTCCCACACAAGCCAAAGGACTAGGTCCTTGTATTATGATAGGGCATTGTGGGGACTAATTGCTTGCACAAGCTAAAGGACTAGGTCTCAGAATGGTAATGGTATTCTTTAGATATTGTAAAGCTTGATAGCTCATATAATCCAAAGGAGAGTTAGGGGTAGTTGATGATTGGATAACAAAAGGACATCATGAAACTTGATTGCTTGGACAAGCAAAAGTATTCAAGTCTTCCTCATAAACCATATTATCCCAGTCATGAGTTAGATCATAAGCTAGTTCTTAGTTGTGTTCCATGAACTAATTATTATAAAGAGGGTATGGATTTGTATCTAAAACAACATTATCTATAGTTGGGTCTTCAAACTCCTCTTCAAAATCCCCTTCATACCAATCAAGATCTCGAGTTGGATCGTAAGTTGCTTCGTGACTTTGTTCCCTTGAATGATTAATATGAAGCGGATAAAAATCTATCTCACAAACCATATTAACATCATTGGGGTCTCGAAAAAATCCATAAAAGTCATTTTGTGCAGCCACTCCATAATAATTTGGATAGTAAGTGACTCCACTATAATTATAGCGAGACATTTATGTGTAAATGATGAAAGCTCTGAAAACAAAAGGACTTGAGTTCTATAAACTCTGAAAAACTATGTCCAAAGGACAAATAGTTCAAACTTGGTCTAACTTGGTCAAAGGGGTGGAGTTGTATCTCTAATGTGGTTTGAAAGTGGAGTTGTATATCCAAAATGGTTTGAAAGTGGAGTTGTATCTCTAAAATGGTTTGTACTAATATTTGGCATAAAATAGTCTAACATCAAATGTCTAATGTCAAATGCCATAGACACAAAAGGTCAAGTGTCTGAATAAAAACTAGCATGTCAAAGGTCTAGGTCAAAGTGTTTCAAACAAGGTTCAAACTAGGAAAGGGAAAAGTTAAGTTGCTAGGTCTTTTTTCCAAACATGGAATCAGAATCTAGGCTCAAACAAATAGGCATGTGATGGGACTTTTGGCCAAATGATGTCAAAATCTAGACTTGAAACAAAGGCTTATGTGATTTGATTTAATCTAACAAGTTTGGAAATAGCTTTGACATAGACCTAGCACATAGAATCAAACATAAACATGATCATTTGGCATAAGGAATAAGACAAAAGTATCTTTTAAAAAGGCTATGTTCTCCCAAATAAAGGCACACACAATGATGAGGATAGGCTTTAAACAAATAAACCATCAATAGTTTTCAAATTTGGGTAATCAACTAACTAAAGTTATGCAATCCAAAGGAGAAATATCTATGTATCAGCCCCATGAATTAAGGCCTAAATAGAAATCAATTAATGTTTGGATCTAAACTTGACAAGGTTAATTGAAAATTCAACATTGAAAACTATGATTGACCAAACAAGCTAGACAAGATTAGACAACATGATGGCACAAGACAAAATTCCAAATGAAATCCACAAAGTGGTTTGAAACAAAAGGTTTTAATATATATGGTAAACAAGTCTTGAATCAAATTGAGCAACCTAATGGTGTAAGCATGTGGTCAATGTAATGCTTTAAAAGACTTAAAGGAAAAATGGTTTTAACATGATTTGGGTAGCATAACACTACCCTTCACAACTCAAATGCATTATTTTGACATGGTTTATGAACAAACAAACAAGTCCTAGTCTTAAAACATACCATGAAAAAAAATGACCAAAATACACTAAGTATAATCATCCAAATCCTGGTAAGGGTATGGTAAAATGGGGTTTACTCAACTAGTAAGGTCTCAATCATTATAGGTGAATCAATTGCATTATAACTTTTATGTCAAATAATGCAAAAGAAAATCATGGATTTTGGATCTGTATCACTCAGCTTATAGCAAAAAAGTCTAGTCCTTTTTTCAACCACTACATCATGTTGTTCACTCAATGTAGTGTGATGTCCAAAGTGCCATGACATCCCATGTGCAAATCTAACAGAGTCAAATAAAGTCAATGCTGGGAGATGAAACACTAGGTCAAAGCTTCCCTAAAGAACTTGTGGGAGGTGATGAAGTCCCCCTCGCAAGCCAAGATGCATAAAAACAAATAAAACATGAAATTAGAAATACTTTAGGGTCATTTTCAAGGTCACCCAAACTTTGACAAGTTTTTGGGGAGTGTTTTAGATGACTTTCTTTCTAAGCCTTGGACTAGGCTACTTGCAATAGGAATGGTGATTTTGATTATAAGGATTCCCTATAAGGGACAAATGGAAGAGCATACATGAAACATACCTCTTTTTTTCCAAATAATATTAATCTAAACAACTATTGTAACTAAAAATTGACAAGTGTGTTCAATTTTAAACCCAAATGAAATGTTTAGTGGTGTTCATTTAACCCCTTGGTCTTAGTTGTAAACTTTAAAAAAATTCTCCAAAAACATTTAAATTCTTTGTTAAGCACCAAAACAAAGTTCCTAATCCAACTTTAAGAATGCAAAATTGATTTAAACATGTTTTAAGCAAATATCTTGCTTGGTCTTGCAACAAAATTGTTAGCATGTCTTTTACCTTTGAAGCTCTTTTGAGTTTAAAATAAGAAACTTTATAAAAGAAGGTCTTAGGTCTATGTTTTTGGAAAAACATAGTGACCGACATCGGTCAATACCACTAACATCAACTATAACCAACCAAGATTTGACCGATGTTAGTTCTATTGATCGACATCAATTTAGCCAAGTAATCAATGTCAGTATTTCTACTGACGTTGGTTACTGTGTGAAAACTATGGCAACCAAAAATGGCAAAAAAAAGTTAGAAAAACAATTTTTAAGAGTTTTAAAATCTCAAATATTTTTTTAAGGTTTAAAAAGGATCTCTTCTAAGTGTAATATGCATCTAGTCCCATCGGGCGTGCCATAATGTAACCTAGGAATTTGACTCAAGAGAGGATGGTTAGTATTGTGTTAGTTCCAAAATGAAAACAAAGTGAAATAAACAGACTAATAACATAACATCTCTAGGCCTAGACACTAAGGAGAGCTTATTTAGCAAAATAAAATAACAAGCACAACTAAAAATCAAGGAATGAAAACACAAGAATTCCTTTCACCTTCCTTGTATTCTCCAAATGCCTTTGTAATGGTGGATTGCTCAGCTTGTGCTTCAAGAGGCCTTCTTCAATGGAGTGTGACTACCTTTATATCCCCTTGGAACATTTAGTTTATGGCTTGGCTTGGCTTGGAATTAATTTGGCATTATAACACTAGTTGATTAAATCTTTTGGCACCAATCCTACATTATAACTTTGCACTAATTAAGCTTCGAAATGATATTGTGAGGCCTCCTATTTATAGATTTTTTGGATTTTATCAAAATCAACCTCAACCATCCATCTCAAGATTGAGATGTGTGGTTGATGATTAATTCAATTTTGTAATTAAAATTTGTAATTATCCTCATCATGGCATTAGAATAAGGGGCAATTAAGAGGCATGGAGGGCATTGATGAGGTATAGATTGCATGAATCCTAATATTTGTGGCATTTATGGCCTATGGATGTCTTCCCAATAAATGAGGTCAATTGATGATGCAGATATTTAATATTCATTTCTAAAATAAGTATTCAACTAGTTTCCATGGAATTTTTTATTAGGCCTTGATTGGGTTAATTAGCTCTTAGGCATGATTAAGCACATTATGCACAAATTACCCAAATTAATCAAAATGCCTTGTTATTGGTCCTAAATTTGACTGGATTTGAATTGGAATTCCATGGTAGATGCATTAGATGCATATTCCCATTTAGGATGTTTCCAACAACAAATAACAAAGGCATAAGTCTTATGCAAAATGTTTGATAGGAAAGAGTAGTCTAGAGCATGCAAGTGCAAATTTGGTATTTTGACTCAAAATGAACTATTCAAAGTTAGCCAACCCATAAATTGCATTGCCCTATTTAGGGATACCCTAGCCAAAATCAGCATTTTAATATGTCATTTTCACATCATTTTGCATGTTTTAGTGCTTTTATACCAAATTATGTATTTTGAGTGGAAATTGGCCAAAAGCCTAGTTGAAGGTTATCGATGGCTAGTTTTAGGTGTCTAAACATATTGTTATCAGTTCATAGCTTCAATTCATGGGGTAATGATGGATCCAAAGGTCTATCTAACCTTTATATTCTTGAGCCACCTACTTAGAGGGATTAAACACACAATCCAAACATGAATTAACACATGCATGATCATGTAGCTTCGCTTAGTGGGTGATGATGGAGCTGAATAGTTAGCCTTTACATTATTAAACCACTCTTGAGGAATTGAGCACTTAGCTCCATTCATGATATTACTCAGCATCATAACAGGTTTTATATTGGTCCATGTACCCAATGAGGTGTATTCATTCCTTTCTCTTCCTCTCTCTCTCTTACCCAACTTTGTATGTTCTTATTTTTGATATATCATATCTAGTAAGAACTGATCTACTCTCTATTTTCTCTTATATATTTACATTTCATAGTGTGCTCTCTCTACACACACCCAACATCACATATCTTCATGAGCTTCACCCTTGTAGGTAAGTTTAGGTACACTTTATATTTTTCCTTTATCCTAGTATTTCACTTTGTTGCATAATTATAATAAAGGGGGGAAAATGTAGTCTTATAAAATGTGAAAATTGGTAACTTGAGTGTGGCTTATGACACCCAACCCATAGGTCCCTCTAGCTTGCTCTCATAACCCTTCTAGACACCTTTTCACTAATTCTCAATCATCCATAAATCTTCATAACCTCATTATAGCTAACCTAGGCTCCTTTTTCCATGACAAATCCATCCCCCTAGGTCCCATACCCTCATGACAATAGTGACCAACTTGGACTATAGCATCGAACCCTAGGGTGTCTATTTTTTATACTTATTTTCAAGTGCATTTTTACCTCCAATGGTCAGTTTCTTCTGGTTCCTATCCTCCTTGTCATCCTAACATGAATACATTTGACCCATGACTAACTGATCCTTATAAACTCCCATTCAAATTTCATTTATAAGTTTTTGGTAATTATTACAAAGTAAACAAGAATACAATCAAAACCACTAAGGCAAACTTCCTTATTCTTTACATACAACTAGCCAATACTACTACAAGCTTATTCAAATCCTTACATCAGTCCCTAGCCACCTCAAACACATATAACTTATCATTTTTAATCTTCATACACACTATTTCACAAAGCACATAAAGTGGGAGAACCATATATGGATTTATCCCTCTTTGAAGTATTAGTATGTAGGCAATGTGCCCACAAAAAGGGTGTGGATACATGTTCAGTGTATCTTACACACACTAACCCCCTCTTCTTTCCCAAATATTTCTAAAGCACAATTAAGTCTAGGTTTTTAATACTAAATCAGATCTATAAGGAGTTATACAAACATCTAATAATCAAACTTTCACAGGTAGGATCACACAAACACAGTGAACAAAACCCAAAAAGCTTAGGTCTCCTAGATAATAGCGATAGAAGAGGAATATAGCATCAAACCCCAAGGTTTCCTATTTTGGTGCTCCTATATAATCATAAAATAAAGGCTAGATCCTTATTTTCAATACCATCCCAGTCCTACATAGTGAATTCTAGACCCTAGAACAACCATCTCAGTTAGTTTCTAACTAAGTCTTATTTTTTCTCCCTTATTACTATTTTTAAAAGGATTCAAATTACAATAAAATTATACAAAGCATTAGCTTAATTATTTCCATATTATTTATTTTTTTTATTAACTCAGACTCATAACTAAATTAGGAATAATACTCTGATATTCCCAAAACTATTAAATCACATCTAAACTAATCATAGTCTAGCTTGTAATATTTATCAATACTAGTCAGCATGTCAAGTATGTAGTTTTACACTAGTCTTCACCTACAATATAAAATAAATACTTATACATCAAGGTCCTTACAATCAAATTTATAGTGTTCAATCAAGTTTGAATCCAATCCTATCATCCCCTTATCCAAAACCAATCCTACCATCATCTAATCTTCTTTAAGTTGATTATCTTAGTCTTGAGTTAGTATTAATCTAATCAATCCCTAGTCTAAATTAGTCTCTTCATCTATTATATCCCCTCAAGTCCTAGAAATTATCATAGACCACTCAATCGAATCTATTATAAATCATTGAAAACATATCTCACATCCTAAGGTGGTCTACTTCATCTTCATCTCACATCACATTATATCAACATTAGGTCAAACTTGAGACTAAATTAAAGCAATATTTTTGTCTAAATTTTTTCAATACATCCCATCCTCATCCCCTACACCTACCTATTAGGGATGATAAACCACATCATCCATAATTTATCCCTTATTGATCCATTCCATCCAAAATAGATTTGGTCAAAATCATGTCGAGCAATGCCTCATGGTCAATAGAGTTGTATTGCTTTCCCACCTCCTTGATATGAACACTCCACATCTTACAAACTTTGACCTCATCTAACCAACATTACCTCTAGTCCAGATCAATCTACTCCTAGCCCCCATCTCAACTTATCACTTTTAATCTCTTTGTCTACCAATCATATCGAGTCATCTACCCCTTCCTATATTAGCAAAAGGAATCCAATCTTGGCCACCTCATCTACTACTAGTCGACTCATTGATTCATGTCAACAACCATTTGATCTAAATTATAAATTAAGAAGTGAATAAAGGCCCTATACTCTTCTTCATATATCCTTAGAATCATTCTTACACCAGCTTGTTGCTACCAACATGATGGTTTATCCACCCATATAATAGCTTAATCCCACCAAACCTAAGCCCTCTTGGTATCTATCACTAAACTTGTGGGCATACCATTAATTGATGTCATAATTTTTAGAACTATGTCCAATACCTCATCAACCATGGTTACATAGAAATTGAAAATGAATCAGATGGATCTACATCCAAGGGTGAATAAGAAGAGGTATGCTAAGATTATTTATCTAATCACAATCAAAACCTTCCCTTTCTAATCCAAGGTCAAGACACCAATTCCATCTTCCATGGTCTACTGATCTTTAACAAATCCTATATTAACTCATTATCCATTACCATAAATGTGTTCCTCTCTTTTACCATGAGTCCTTATTCCACAGACCTATATTTATGGAATCCATTGTCTCCTTATCATCACATCAGATCTCCCATTTAGATAAGCCACT
This sequence comes from Torreya grandis, assembly GCA_037957365.1. Taxonomy (NCBI): domain Eukaryota; kingdom Viridiplantae; phylum Streptophyta; class Pinopsida; order Cupressales; family Taxaceae; genus Torreya; species Torreya grandis. Next base: position 800,650 of record JARHVA010005427.1, read on the forward strand.
TATGGACAAATAATCATATATTAATAGCATTGCCTCATTAACATTGCACATACCCTTTTTAGATTCATAATTGGAGATAACATAAGTCTTATTTACATCAAGATCATGTGCAACACTAGTATCCAAATTAGATTCCTCATTAGAAACATCATCCCTCATATATATTGTAGTTCTTGATGACATCTACCTATTTGATAGTACTTCTAATTTATATGTTAACCAATCATAAGGCATATTTTTTAATCCCAATCAGGATGATGAAGTCATAATAAAATTATTACAAGCTTTATCTATAAAAGATAGTCAAAGTGGATCTGATCTTGTATTGGATGTGTGTTTTATAGTGATTCTTAGTGACCCTTTTGTTGATCCTTAGGATAGTTTATCTAATGTCAAAAATAGGTCTCCTAAGAACCCATATGAGGACCATGTTTCCCCACCACCACTCATTGACCTCATCATACCATCTCTCCCATCTTTATCCATCATAGGTCATTTTCTTTGTATCAATGATCATTTAATCACCTCCCTCCATAGGGATAAATAGGAACATACATTTTTGGAATCTAACTTGAGTAATATAACATGTGTCATAAATATAAAGGTCCAAGATTCATATTCAAAAAGTCATAAATAATGATCAAATCATCTTTGATCTAAAAATTCAAAATCAAGAAAATTCAAATCATCAACCTAATAAAAAGGTTTATTCCCCTATTGAAACACACTTTAATTCATTGGGTGACCATCAAAGTCAAAATAATAATCATCTATCTAGTCAAAAATCAAATCCCTCTAGTAAAGCCCAAAATCAGACACCAGGGGGTAGCTAAAGATCAATCCAACTCAAAGGTCAAATCCATGTCAAAATTAGTATCAATATGATTGATAATCCTTAAGAGAATTTAATCAAATATAAACCTCAAATTCAAAGTGTATTGGATCTCTTAAATTCTTTTATCATATGGCACCAATCAAATATGAAACATCTAACATGTCTAATGATGTGTGTGACTGCTAGTCCCACCTCCTAATCACCCATCACACCTTCTTATTATGATATAATCATTAATTCAAGTCCTGTACATCATGATTAAATATAAACCATAAATACATCCACTAAACACCTCATAAACCTAGGTAGCATTATCTCTCATAGGGACTATGAAGACACCTAGTTTTGATGTCGAGAGGGGTCTCAATCAAGATTCAATGAAGGTCATAAGGAAATTAGTGAATCCACCATCAAAAAAATTATCCTAATAAAACAAATACATATAATTTTTTTTGTTTTAATATCAATAAAGTGTCATCATTCCTTCATCTCACACCCATATCCAATAAATTGAGATGCCAGAAGTTAAAAAAATCAAAAAATCATTCATCCAATGGTGAAAACTAATCTTCTAGTACCTTGGGAAAGTAAAATGATGAAAAACACAATAAAATTTCATGATAAAATAATATATTATCTACATTGTTCCTCAACACTTGGGTTCAATTCTATTTCATCCATATAATGTCCTTCCATATCATCCTTGTTTATATTATCCTCTGTCCATTATTTATACCCATCATGTTCCATATATCATGCATCTTATTTTGTCCATAATTTATTTTATTATTTACCTTTTTCATGGAGTGGAATATGCCTTGGGAAATTTTCTAGAATCATCTTGACATATCCTCGAATGGACACTCAGGCAACTAGATATATGGTTCCTTCGTGAAATGGTCATTAGTGATCCCTAGTCCATTCTTCCTTGGTCCTCATCCCATTTTTAGCATCACCCTCATCTTTTTATCATCCCATACATTATTCCATCCATCATTTCTTATTTTATAGGCTTTTTATTACATTTTCTATCAACCCCATTTGTATATATTCTTAAAAGACCTAAAAATTGAAATGTAAAAAAACCCTAAAACTTATAAAATATATAAAATCTCAAAACTTCTAAGTTGTCTTGTCTTATGCATTGATTATCTAAGTCATGTTATCCTATATTCTAAGTTTTCCATCTCATTGACATCCTACCTTGTCTTATGTCCTAATGGTCTCATCATTTTTTCATCTTCTCTTGTCCTATGTCATAATCATGATATTATCCTAATCATAGTCCCTAGTCTACTCCAAGTCCATACCTTGTCCAAGTTCCTATCCCTAGCCCAAATTCACATCATGGTCATCATGAATTAATTAGTCCAACTCATAATCTAATCAATAATTTCATTAAATCTCATTAGGATAATTAGATAAGACACAATGGCACTGCATATAGATACTTGTGTGCGTTACTTGTCTACTCTTTATTTTTTGACTTGTTTGCATGTCTTTTATCATGTATAGATCTATATATGTTTGTTAAATTTTATACATTTATCTATTTTATTATCCTTTCAATTAGTCTTTCATCAAGGTTACAATATACAAGGATGCTATGATGGATCTAAAATAGCTATAATGATGCTTTTGGGTTCCCTGTGTATATTTTATCATTTTCCCCTTTTATAATCATGCACTCTAGCACAAAGTCCCCTTGGTCATACTTATATCATGGGTTATAATTCCTAGTGCTATATTTACATAATATTTATTAGGCTATGATGAGATTATTACAATAATGATGGCTTGATAATAGACACACTCATCATTTCTCTTATCCTCTATCACCTATCATAACATCTAACAACCCATATCCAATCATTTATCCTAGTATTTTATCTTCAAACTGATCATTTATGTCCACTCATCTAATATCAAATCATTCCTCCAAGTCCTTATATCATCTTGTATATATCCTCTAGTTTTTCATATATTATCTCTCTAGTCATCAACATCCATCATCTCATCTCCCATCATTTCTCTTATTCCTCTACCTTTGTGTCTAACATCTGAGTTGCATCTTTTATCTCACAAGTAACATGTCTAATATTCATTGTTATACTTCTCCTCTAGTCTATCTTATCATCTATCATATAGTATGAACTACATTGGCTTGAGGTATTTTTAGACTATGTAGACATCACTCAGTCACATGTTGTGTCACAGGTCAGCTCAGTGACTTTATCCTCTTTCTCCATCATTAGTCATCACATCTATATTATGTTTCATCATCCTTGAGTCTTGCATTAGTTAAATATTTGATCTATAATATCAATAATTAATTAATCAATCTCTTGATCTATCACCATCCTCATAATCATCTCCCTAATATTTTCATAAATCACCCACACCTATTGATTAGGCTCAATAAATCATAACATCCATTTTTTATTCCATTAGTCATCCATTATCATTGATCAATCAAAATTCATCATTTAAAGTTTATGGTTCCTCCTTCAATTGGGGTATGACCATAACCATAACTTTATTATCATCTCTCACTCTCTTGTATGTGTCCTTATTAGGGACATCATCATTATTAATCACATTGTGGCTCGTTGACTTGATGTATTGTAGTCCAATCCTTCCCCTTCATATTTTATTCACTTAATCATATTAGTTCTCTCTCATATACATAATATCAATCAAATTTAGTTTTAAACTACAATCATCATTAATCTTATCAAATCATTGTCTTATTTTATCTTGATTATCTCTCAAAATGCATCCTTACTTAGGATATGTTAAAATCTCATGGCTTTTATCATCTTAGTATGCAACTTTCCTTGACATGTGTCCTTGCCTAGGATACATCAAAAGCTTACAACTTTTTATCTTATCATCCTCATGTTACAATTCATTCACCCTTGGGATGTGTCAACAATCGTAACATAGACATTTTTTCTCCCTATGCATATATCTTTTCTAGGGCATTATCAATTTTTAGTTCACTACTTATATCAACTTCATCTCCTTCATCATTAGTTCCCCATCTCACATCCCATACCCTTGTTAATTCTTCCATCTCATCCTTCCTTTATTATTTTCAAGTGGCCATGTACCTCCTTCCTCCCCACATATTCCCTTGAGGGGACATCATGTGTCCACTAACACTGCTTACTAATAGTCATCCATGAGTTTTTTTTCTTCTTTGAAAGACTATTACTCCTTCCACTTCATTCAGTCATAATGCCCTTTCAAACAGGGGAAAAATATATGCATCTAAATTTACTTTTTTCATTTATGATCACTAATATTATTATTAATCAATACTAACATTGATAATTTTGTTTAATAATCACTAATCTCACATAACTTCATCTAATTCCTCCTTACTAACTCCTAATATTTTTTATAATATCCCCTTCATTAATTTTATCATACATCAACTTTACCCCTTCCCATGTCTTCATTAATTCTTCTAATCTATCTTGATTATCACCTAATCCCACTTTTATAATATTTTGGATTTTAAAACTCCCATAACCCACCTACCTACCTATTCCTAGGCTTTCCTACAAGTCTACCCCTATTCCTTACCTAACCCTTCTTTTAAACTAATCTAATATTCCCCTAATCATCATTAGATTCCCTAATGGGATCTAGAACTCCCTGCCACCCTTCTTCTTCTCTACATAATTCTAAGGAATTTAAATTCCTTAGAATTCCCTCCTTCCTATCTAGAGTCTTCTTCTCTAGAGACTTCCAATGAATTTTTAATTCATTGAAAAATCTCCCTTTCTTAAATAATTAAAATCCATAACTCGCTCTATTCCAAATAATGAGAAAACTCCATGAAAAATCTGCCCATGCTATCATCTTAGTCTATTATCAAGACAATATCCTTCTATCATAAAATTTATGTTTAAAAGGCAATCCATAATCATAGTCTTTTTTCTTGTTTTGATATTTATTTAGAGCACTTATCTTTTAGGATGTAATGTTGGTATGAATGTTTCATTTATATTTGCATTGTAATCTTAATTGTCTCTATATTTTAATGGTAGATTGGTATTTTGAATAGTTTTTGGCTAAATTTCATAATCAAATTCAATTGCTCAAATTTCCATCTCACAAGTAGCATACATGGGCATTTTTTTTCCTTTAACATATAATATCAAATGTTAAATAAAAATTTAAATCTCTAATATATAAATCACATAAAATGATAGTAAACAAATCATTTTAATATCATCCAAATACATAATATAAAGAAGATAAAATTGAAAATAAGGAATTGTTTAATAATCATCACAATGTGCCATGCACATCACATAAAATGTGAAACAATGAATCATTTCATATTCATAGAAAGAAATTTGTAATATGGACATGCAATTATTTATCTTATAAGGAATTTAGTTTGTATTCCTAGGCTTTCCTTTTGGAAAGTTTTTTTATTTTTTCATCTTTTCATAGTGGTCATATGTAAATGGAGGTAATATTCTTATTCCTTATAAGGAATTTACATGAAATATAGACACAAATGTTAACTATTTTTTTTTGTTCTATATTAATTGTACCTTTTGAAAGAGTTAAACCTTATTATTTGTGTATTAATAATTACCATGCCAACTATAAGGGTAGATGGTGTATGTGTCTCCTTTATATTGGTGTAATTGGATTTTTTTTGGATTTTGAAATTAAAATGGTATTTCAGAGTAGCTATAAAATTTGACCATAACATATGTCCATGATTTTGGTGGAGCACTTCTATGTTTGTAAACCATATTTTGAATATTTCTTAAATATCCATTTATAATCCCTACTTTTATCTAAAAATTGGGGGTTAAAATAACCCTTCCATCCTTATAAATTAATAAATATACATAAATTTCATCATTTTGATCCCAAGTTGATGTATTGGCACTACCTACTTTGGTTACAATGCTACATGGAAATGGGCATTTCAATGAATTTAATTTTATTCTATTGTGGTTATTCATATTATCAATTTTGGAAAATAGATGAATTATATTGTAAAATTATTCATTATTGGCTCTATATAATGCAACATTACTCTTATTCATTAATAACCTCCTATAATCAATTGTCAAATTTATATCTAGACCATATTGTGTGATCAAAAAAGTTATTTTGAATTCTTCCCACAATAGATTTGCAAGTATGTTACTATTGTATGGTGGTCAATCACTAACAGGGGGTAGTTATCCCAAATATCCAACAAAAATCATAGATATACCTCCAAAAAAAATGGTTGTATTTCCAATAAATGCTTGATGAGATTGAGAGTCTATGTTTTGTAGCAATTTTTTTCAATAAAGCTCAATTCATCAATTTATATGTATTTTGTGTGATAGATCTCTTCTTTGGAAACTTATAAGTCTTGTTTCTTCTAATTTTACAAAAAAATATTGGAATTCAAAGATGTTAATGGATTATTGATTCATGAATATTAAATTTTGCAACTCTAGTTTATTCAAGTAAAAGAAGTAGAGAACAATTTTTGGGAATGTTGCATCTTTAAGAGTTCGATGAATGGTCTGAATTAAATATGATTTTATTTTTATTATTTTTCCTTGAAATATTTTAATAATTTAAATTAATTTTTATCTAAATGTGTATAATTATATCAATTTCTCATTTTTTAAGCACATAACATTCCATAATACTTACTAGGTGTTATATCATTATTTATGACAAACCCATTATCTTAAATGGTAATTATGAATTTTTACACTTTATTCATGTATTCATCACCTTAATATTTTTTAATCCTTGGTTCTTGTATATAAATATATTTTATTCCTAATATATATATTTTATTTACTTTTATAATTTGATTACATTTTATCCTAGATATGGTTTCCCACTCGTGTCCATTATGTTCTGTAGACAAAATTAGTTAATAAGTTTAAAAGATGATAACTTAATAGACATCATTTACAATTTTAATATACAATGGTCTAAAATGGTAAGGATTAAAATATGCATATATTAATGTAATATAATCTTACTTTTAGATAATCAACATCATCAAAGTACTTAGCTTTGAAGTCATTTCTAATTATCTACTATAATAATGATTATTTGTCCCTTTTATATATCATATTGATTTATATTTTTTTAGGATTATAGATTGTAACCCTAGGGTGATAAAGAACTAAGTAATAAATCAGGTAAGTAAATACTACAATATCAAGATCCATTGATTTGTATAATAATTGATTTATTTAAATATTTTATAAATAGAAATGAATTAGAAAAGGTGTACCTACCTATAAAATATGACTGAGACAAACAAGTGGTAGGTTGGGAAGTAATGAAAGATTAGGGTAGAGTGTCATAACTAGAGAATAGGTTTCAAACCCTCTTCAAGAAATAGTGTATCCTTTTTTTCCAATAGTACACTATGGTATAGATCTTGTGTGCAACTTTAATGACCATGTGTAGGTGAAGTAGTGAAATTTTGGGTTGACCTTCATTCTATTTTGGGAAGCCTATACCTATATGATCAAGACCTATATTGTCATATATTATGTGCATTAACTAATTTCACTATGAAACCCTAAGCCTTCATGCTAGCTAAGGTATTTATGAACACAAGTATAAAGAGAGTGGTGTTACTGGTATAGGATGGGCATGACCACAACACCCCATGTGGTGAGTGTTGCCTACATACCAATACCTCAAAAGGGGATCAAGGCCAATTTATTTCTTCTAATATAAGTGTTGGTTCAATTGAGAGTGATGTTAGTATGTATGAGTATGAATGCCAATTTGAATGATTTAAATGTGAATTGAGACTGGAAACCTAAGTAAAATTGAGCTTTGGGCTATTGTAGATGGATGTTGTCATGTCCCATTTTAATTAATTTCAAATTAGTGAGCCTTATAGTCCATTCCAATAATTTTTATGGGTTAAGGTAAGAATAAGGGAACTAATTTATTTAATTTTTATAATTTTTCTCAAAATTATTTTTTTCAAGGTATATTTATTGGGCCAATTAAATATTAAATATTATAAAATAATATTGGGGTCCATGATTTGAGGATTTAGGTTTCTCAAGAGGCATTAGAAACTACTAATTTTAATTTATAAATATTATATGATGAGTTATGATAGGTTATCATTTTAGAGTGACATATATGACATATTTTATGACAAATTGTCATTGACTATCTTTAACTGGCAATTATAGGAATGATCTAGACTTATTTTATTTTAGTTTATTCATTTCCCACTAAAGTAGGGCATGTATTTATAGGTGAAGTGAATGATGAGTTTATAAGGGAACCTAACAAATGGTTATTGATTTTTAGGAGAGGATTTTGATGGGGGGTCTAGGAAAACTATTTTTTTTAAAAAGAGGGCTAAAAACTTTATTAAAACCAAGAATACCAAAGTACAAAGTAGCTTGAGGCCAACACCTCAGGAATCAACAAAATCGCTAAAAACCATAAGGACAATAAAATTACACTCCAATACCACTCTCATCCTCCACAATAATCCTTTCCAAATTCTAGAGAAGTGCGTAGGGCATCTGCTCCCACCCATCAAATTGCCAGCCTTTAAATTCCTCTAATCCCCATCTTGCCAAGCAATCAGCCACCCTGTTCCATTCCCTAGGAATATGGGCAAAAATCATAGAATCCATACAAGAACTAACTTGAAGAATCTGCTAGACAATCAATGACAGCTACCAGCACACATTAGAGGTCTTCTTCTCAAGAAGCAAATTGACCAGAACTTGAGAATCAGCCTTACAGATCACTTTCATCCATCCTAAATCATAAGCTCTCCTTAAAGCATGTAAAATTACACAACCTTCCATCTGGTTAACTATCTACACTCCTTTGTTAATCACAAAAATCAAAACCACTAAACCAATAGAATCCCTACCAATCCCACCAATCCCAACCAAACTTTGATTCCCATGGGACGACCTGTCTGTGTTCAGTTTCAAAAAACCAGTAGGAGGTGGCATCCATTACCCCATCCTTTGCACTCTCTATTTCACCTATCTACCTCTCCTGATGTAGGCTGAGATCAAAGAAATTCCTTGAATGCCCAACCTCTCTGCAATCTCAGCATCATTCTTAGCCAGTGGTAGGGTAATCTCACTCTTAACCCCAATGGTTTCTTGGACCATGCCCAATATTCTAGTCCATACTTGCTGAATTCCCAAATTTTCTCCATGGAAAATCTTGCAATTTCTTTCAAGCCATATTTTCCATAAAAGGAAAATAGGACTAGTGTACCATACCTCATGTAAAAATGAAGCTGGTGAGGGTGATTTATCCAATCTCACCCAAAAATCAGCCAAGGAGGATGCATGAATGCATTGGCATTTCCACGCTTCCCACCAAAAGTTCCATAATTGCATTGAGAAGGGGCATTAGAAGAATAAATATTGAGAATCCTCCTCCTTAATGTTGCATAAGGCACACCTTGAAGGGCCAACAAATCCTCTCTTCTAGATATTATCCCATGTCAAGCATTTATATTATGCCAAGGTCTAGGTGAAAAAGTTACACTTCAGCCAAGAGAAACTATTCCAAAAAAATTTCCACCAAGGAACTTCCCTCCTACCATTCAGTTGTTGAGAGATCAGCACCTGGTACCTTAAAGACACCCTGTATGATCCCTTCAGATTGGGGGTACATGCCATAACATCCCTTTCCAAAAGGGCACTATAGCTACATCCAGCAAGAATGGATTAGAGTTCAACACACTCCTCTTCCAATCCCACAATTGGCCATTCCTCTGGTGTTTTCCACCTCGCTATCATCACCTACCCCTGATGGGAAAACTCCTTAAAATCACCCACCCTCAACCAGCCAGCTTCACCAAATATTTGCACTAATATATTTAACTATGGATATTGATTTTCTAGGGGTAGAAAACCATCCCAAGAGTCCTACCAAAATCATGCCTCCATCCCATCTTTGCATATCTAGAATAAACCATGCTTAATGAGCATAGCCCCTTTCTTGAGTGTAGACCAAATCACCGACCCCTTCCCTATCAAACTATGCCTAGGAGTATCACTCTAAGGAACCCCTGCCAGATACTTATGGGATAAGATTCTAGCCCACAGTTGGTTTGGTTCAACACACCATCTCCAATACAGTTTCATAGCCAAAGCCATATCAGAGATTAATGACTATCTTAATCCAAGACCTCGCAACCTTTTTGGACTACAAACTATCTCCCACTTAATGAGACTCCATTTAATCACTGTGAAATTGCCAGCCCAAAGAAATTATCTTGCTAAGGAATCAAGTTCTCTCGCAAAACACATCGGTGCTACCTAAACCATACACTTGTATATAGGGAGTGCCTGTACAAAAGATTGAAGCAGCTAAACTTGACTAGTAAAGGACAACCAGTGATGAGTCCAATGATTAACCTTAGCATGAAACTTGTCTAGAAGGACCTACCACATCTCCCTAGACCATCTCCTAGTCGAGATGGGAATGCCAAGGTAGAGCAGAGGAAGACTTCCAATTTAAACCCTAAATAAATTAGCAATTCTGTATTGAATTGGAAGAGAGGTGTTGAAGAAATAAATTGAAGACTTACCCTCGTTAATTAGCTATCCTGACACCTCAAGATAAACATCCAAATATTTTTGCATATTAAATGCCTCCCTCATAGTTACCATGCCCATCAAAGCTGCATCATCCACAAACTATAGGTGAGAGAGTGCTTGGAGACCTCCACCCCACTACCAACCCTGAATATGTCCCCTTGCCACATTCTTTTTGATCAACCATCCTAGCCCTTCAACCAGAAGAAGAAACAGATAAGGGGAGAGGGGATCACCTTGTTATAGGCCTCGAGAGGCTCCAAATAAATTAGAATTCTCTCCATTAATTAGAACCAAGAAGGAGGTCAAATTCACACAACTCATGACCCAGCGAATCCAGTCCTCACTAAATCCAAAAGCACTCAAAACCTTTTGAAGGAAAGACCACCAGACTCTATCATAAGCTTTACTCATATCTAGCTTGATGAACATGGCCTTTTCTTTTGACTTGGCCATCAAATGAATCACCTTAGTAGCCACCACCATGCCATCCAAGATTTGAAGCCCTTCCACGAATCCACTTTGCTCTTTAGAAATAAACAATGTAAGCCACCTTTTCAATCTTTCAGCAATCAGCTTGGAGATAATTTTATAAATCACATTGCAAAGGGAAATGGGATGAAATTGACTTAACTGATCAGCTCCCTCCCCCTTAGGGATAAGATCTAGGGAATTCAAATTCAAAGCCTTAAGCATCTGCTTATTCATCTATGATTCGTGAATAACAGCCAAGAGATCAACTTTTATAATGTCCCAAAACTCCTAAAAAAATTCAATCAAAAATCCATCCAGCCTAGGCACTTTACCTTTTTACATCTATAAAACTATCCTCTTTACCTCCTCCATATAAATGGATCTCATAAGATGCTCATTCATTTCCAAAGAGACCAAACAGGGAATACAGGAAAGCACCTGGGTCTCAACCACCAAGTCCCCCTGCACTTCCTCCTGAAATAAAGAAGCAAAGTATAGTTCTACCTCATTAAAAATACCCTAGGTGGAATGAATGGTCTCCCCCTTATCCATCACCAATGAGGAAATAGTATTACCACGTTTCTTGGCTTTCACTGAGTTGAAAAAGAATGTAGTATTCATATCCCCTTTGTGAAGCCAAACATTCTGTGCTTTCTGCTTCTAGAAGATTTCCTCCCTCAGCTCCCATTCCTCCACCACTTTTAGAGCTTTAGCTTCCTCTCTTAACAGAAATTTAGACACCCTCTCTTCCCTAATCATCTAGGTCACTTCCTTCATTTTTGTTTGCACCACATATTTCTCCTAGTGTATGTTTCCAAAACATTGTTTGTTCCAGCACTTGAGCTAATATTTGACAAATTGTAAGAGCTTGGCAAAATTATACATTATAGTTCCAAATCCTAGTCTACCTCTTCTCCACCAATCAACAACACAATTATACAAGTCTAGATCCCTGAGCCACATGAGCTAGAATTTAAAAGGTGGTCCCTAAGGTATCCTAGCTAAGGAAATAGTGAGCTTAATGGGCCAATGATCCAAGCCCCGTCAATCAAGTATCTCAGAGCTAGAAGACCATGACCCCCCCACCCAAAAACATGACACCATGAATCAGTCAAGGCACTTGACAATACTGTTATCCCCCAACCTTCTATTGTTCCAAGTGAAGCGGCCATTGCTGGGCTTAATGTCAACAAGATTAAGAGCCAAGATATTGTCTCTAAGAAAAATGGAAGAGGGCTCAATTTTCATAATACCTCCCTATTTTTTAGATAAATCTAGAATGGCATTAAAGTCTCTAACACTAATCCAAGGCAAATAAGGAGACAAACTATGCACCTCATGAATGTTTTTCCATACCTCAAGTTTGCCTTGAAAATCCATCGGAGCATAGACATTAGAGAAAATAATAGATTCCCCTAATTCAATGCACCAAGAAACCATAGATAAAGAGGACCTAAATGAAATCTAGGACATAGGCTAAATCTTGCACAGGTTCCATAGGCATGCCACACTCCCCAAAGATCCCTAAGCTCCCACACACTAACAATGGCCTTGCCTCCATATCTTAGGTGCCATAGTCATCATATAATCAACAAAAACTTTAGTCTCCTGCAAAAAGAGAACATCTAGCGAATGCCTCTGCACTAATTCTTGAACAACATTTTGTCTAGGGTCGTTGTTCAAGCCCCTTGCATTATATGAGATAACAATCATTTGGGAAGAGTCAAGAAATGGGAGTCCAGGGTCTTAACCGCTCCTGACTTCACCAAGTTCTCCCCAATCATCTTAATCCTCTCCAAGTCCTTTTTATGTCCTATCTTAGCATTTTTGTTTAAAGCCCCCTTCTTCCCATCCTTCTAAAGGATGCCCAGATGAGGGGTAGATTTCCCTCTTTTATCTACTTCTACATCCACGGCCTATATCACAGGCTCTACTTCCTCTACGCCCTACCCCATATCCACATTTGGTTCCACCAGCACCTATGCTCTCATCTGTCTGTCCATGAGCATGGGCATAGCAAATTCTTCTTGCATAACACACAGAGGCTTGGTAAAGCCAATCACCAATCCCAAATCCCCCTCAGGGTGATCTACATTGTTCATATCTAGATTAATTATTTGCTACCCCAACTCATATAAGATCTCAAACCTGTTAAATGTATCCTCCTCTTGTCATTCCCTTAAAGTTCTTTTCAATCCTCTATTATGGGTTTGGGCTTTTACCTGAATAAAGCCCTCTGCATCCTTATTCTCCCCTACTACAAGCTTCTTTCCTTTATTCATACTAGGCTTGGTACTAGAAGGAGGCATAGTTTGCTATTCCATTAACTTGGCTTTCAGACATCTTTGCACCAAGTGGCCATATTCATGGCAGAGGCAGCATCTGAATGGAAGGGTCTCATAGTCCAGTTGTTGTACCCAGGAATATGAACCTGCACTCATCTCTACTGCATTTGTCAATGGTTTACTTAAATCAATTTCCATGCAAATATGAGCAACGGTCATCACCTTCTTACTCAAGGTTTTTCTAGAAGATCCTACAGGTCTTCTAAGCATTGGTGCTAGAAAATGAAGCACGTCCTCATGACAACATTCTATTGGGAATCTAGGCAACCAAACCCACACTAGAACTTTATTAGGGAGCTCCTCAGAGGGGTTAAAGCCTGCATTCCATGGTTTTACAAATAATCCCACCTGGTTATAAAAATAAGGCCCCCCTTCAAAGACCCTATTATGGTTAGCCAAGCAGATAAATGTCACCATAAAGTAGTTGTTTGCAAGCATTGTGACTTCCATTTCACCCTCTAGTTCCTACACTCTTCGATCCTAGCTCTCTAGGAACTGAGGGGAGACTTTTAAACCTAGGAACTTATAAAACAAGGAATGATTAGAATAGTATTCTACATCTTTAGCAATCATTTCAAAGGGAATTACCAGTTTTGGTCTTTCTTTACATCTCTCAATACATTCGTTAACCTTCGTAATCTTAGATCCTCTAGGTAGGTTCGAATCCTTAGCATTTGTATTCTGAGAAAAGAGGGCATTTTCATACCCCTGCATGTCCTATCTTGGCAAATTCATGCCCACCACTTCACTAAAACTAAAACTAGCACCAATCTTGGAAGGCATACTCCTAGCCATGACTACACCTGCCTAAATGTTCTCTCCAGCTGTGAGTTTGCTCCAGCCAATACCACCGGCCCCTTCAAAATGCACAGACTAGAAGTAGCGCATAGCTCATAGCACAAAAGATAGAAGAAAAAAGGGGTTTTAATAGAAAAAGTAGCCAGGGCTGCAACCCCACCCCTTACTACCAAATCGATGCCCTTCCCCTTCCTTCACAGAGACACGCACAACAAAAGACAAGCTAGGGCATGGCTGCCCTAGCTTGTCAACATACACCAGACCATTTTCATTCTCCTTAAAAAAATTGATGCACTCATTACTGGTCTAGGAAAACTTACTATTTTATAAGTGAATCAAATTTATCAAAGTTGGCAGTAGAAACAAAGAAGGAAAAAGCATGATCTAAGTGAATTATGGAAAGTGGCTGATTTTATAAATTAATTCATCTCCCAAAATAAAGGATTTTTGTGCCCCCATCTTGGGCCCCTTGTGTATTTATATGTCATGATTTCATTTTGGAACATTTTTTTCCAAATAGATGATTTCATTTATGGAACAATGTGTATACATTGTTCTTTATATCATCAAGGAATAAAAACTCTTGGATGAAGGTCCTAATTATATGAAAACCCATTTATCCTAATTATTTTAGGATGAAACCCTTATTATCCATAGATACAAGTCCACATAGGAATTATAACAGAGCTTTAAGGAGTGTAGATTTAGCTAGTTTTTAGAGTTTTATGCAGGTTAATGGTGTCAGTAGGGTTGGAGAGGTATTTTCATATATTTGGGTTATGTTACATAAAATATCAGGTGTTTGGTCATTTCATTTTTATTTTATTTCACTATTTTATATATTTGATACTCATCCTATGAGTATTATGAATTTATGATATGTTTTGAGTAGTATTTATAGTGTATGTATGTAGATATAGCAGAGGTTTTTCCCAAACTTTGTATTTAATTTAAAAAATATTATGGGGATTATATTTTAATAATTTATAATTTTTTATCTTATTTTAATTAAATAAAACTCACCATATGTCTATGATTTTAATTATTGTGATATTTCTCAAAAATTGCCAAAATATAGGTTCACTAGCTAGTGTATAAAGGGCATATCTCATATATACATTGTTCCCAACACAAAGTTAATTTCAGATATGATATTTTTTATATTAATTTCAGTTATGGGACATGAAATTGGTATAATATATATGATATTTCCAACTTTTAGGTTATTTTTATGTTCTATGCTTCCTAGTGTCTATGAACTTTGATACTTGTGAAGAAAGCCCTGATTATGCCAACCTACAGGGTGAATATTTTGTTGATAATTCCTAGGGTGAAATCAATTGAATTTAATTATTTATCATGGTAGGATTATTTATATTATTGAAAAATGGTAAAAATGCATATCTCATTCAAGATAAAATGGTCAATTCAATTCAAAGGCTTTTGGATAACATGAAAAATCTAGTTTCAAATAAAACATCTCAAAAAGAGGAGGATACCAAAAATGAACTCAAAATAAATAAACCTTTATTATATTACAAATAACCTTAGAAGACAATTCATATATGTTGGAATAAAGAAGAAGTGAAATTATTTTCCAAAGAACCAAAAAAGAAGATGGTGGAACTAGAAATAGTTATGAATACACTTGAGTCAAAATTACAAGAGAAGGTCAAGGAAGAAATTATGGAACATGATTCAAATAAATAAGAGAAAAAAATATTAAAATAAATTAAATCATACAATAGTCCACCATACAAATCAAAATTATAGATTTTGATTTTAGAAAATATTTCATTGACTTCTAAGATTGAATTTCAACAAAATGTTTGTCTTAAAGAAGTCAAGGAGGAACAAATGATATGCATGTAAAGAAAATTTTAAAAATATAATGGTATAGATGAAATATATATTATAATAATTGAAAATAAGGGGCCAATGTTATGTGAGAATGGTCTACGAAATATCCATGTTAATGAGCAAGAAGAAAAAATAGAGTTTCCATAAATGGAAAGGAAGTAACCTATTGCACACACCACTCCCCCTTTTCCATAAGAAATAGGGACCCACATTATTTTTGGGATTTGGTCTTTTATTTTGGTATGGTATCATTAACACTAGATATCTTTATGGACTTAGACTTGCCCTTTTGGAGGCTTTTCAAAGTAGACCCTTTGGAACATTATCATGAACCAATGTATTGCAGAGTAGACCCTTCGAATTGACATTAGAAGTGAAGTACCTTTAGCATTTTACCCTTTGGATTTTATTCCTTCTTTTCCCTTCTTAGCCAAATATTTTGAACATTTTATCTGAAATAATTTTCACCCTTTGTGCCCTACGGACCTATCTTTCCTACTTTATGTAACCTACCCTTTAGAACCTTTGGAAGTGACCCTTAAGTGTACAACACATACCCTTCAAGTATATTAAAAAGTAATTTTTTGACATTTTAGAACATTAAAAATTACCCTTCATCCCTTTCCTTCAAAACTTTGGTTTTGGACATTTTTATTTGATGCACAATCTTTGAAGGAATTCTTGCAAAGGATGCTTCCCTTTCAAAACTCTTGTAACCTACCCTTCATATTTTGTCGAAGGGTATGAAAAGGTCCCTTATGTGTATAGAATTACCCCTAAATTTTTTTAAAAATGACCTTCATCCCTTTCCTTTAAAACATTTATTTCATACCCTTGCCTTATCCTTCAAGACTTTTATGTTGGACCTTTTATCCGATACACAAATCCAAAAAAAATATTGTAGGGTACCTATCCTTCACTTTCCCCCACATATACCCTTTAAACTTATGATAAAGTACCCTCTGGTGTGGTTAGTAACCCTTTGGAACATTTTTTTTTGAACTTATATCCTTATCCCAATTTCCTCTGAACATGGTACCCAAAAGAATTACACCCTCCAAGTTAGAGACACCTATTGTTCAAAAAATTTTGAAGTGACCCTTTGGGGATTCTAAATTATATTCTTTGGGACTTGTGTCATGGATCAAAAATCCCTCTGAAGTAGACCCTTTAGATCAAAAGTACCCTTTAGGGAAATTGAAAAGGTTCTTAACTATGAAAATTAACCCTTCATAATTAATGTTTCAAATTCCTCATCATAATCATATATTTCCTTAGAGAAATTATCCTAGACATTTTATCTTAAATAGATCACGAAAAGAAATAATCTATCAGTGTTGACCTAAACATATTTCCCTCAATGTTAATCTGAGTACCTTCACTTTTAACCATGCCTTATTTTCATCCAAACAAGGGTGAAATATTTCTTATTGACATTAATAAATACCCCTACCAACTTGAGGTAACAAATTTGAATTAAAAGGAGTAAAGTTAACATTGTATAATTATATCACATGAACTGGTATTTAATGTAAGATCTTATATAGGTGATACAAAACCATTTGAGTCATCATTTGCACTCAAGCTACCTTACAATCAAAGTATCCTTGATTCCTAGTAGTACATAAGAGCCCTAATTTATATTTCAAAAGAGCATTTAGTAGACTGAAAGTAAGCTAGAGCTAAGTCAATTATGTTGGCATATGAGTACACACAGAAAATAGAATATTAAACAAAGTAATAACAAACACATATCCATGGCATCCTCATCAAGGTCATCATAGGGAACTAATCTTCCCTCTGAGTTCTTGATTAAGGATCCCAAAGAGTTTAAGGACAATGTGTTTGATGTAGAGGTATTCAATAATAAATATCATAATTACTCACATCTATGGGATGTTATAGATTTAGTGGATGATTTTTTGGTATATGATGAAACAACACTAGAAAACAAGCTATTTGTCAAAGATTTTTTGGCTTACAAATGCCAAAGGTTACAATTTGTTACTGCTAAACTAGATGTCATGTCATGCATTAACCTTCTCAAATATTTATTTTTTGTGAGCAAAATATCATAAGACACATATTTATTTCATTCTCATAGTGATAAAGTGGTCACATGCATCTCCAAGGATGATTTTCAAATATATTTATCTCTCATTACACCAGATGCCTACTTTGACTAGTAGACCCTGGTGTAATTCAATAAAGATAATTCACTCTAGGGAGTAATACAATCATGGTTGTTTTCCAATGAAACCATATCATGAAAAAGTAAGAAGTTGAGTGGATCATTACCAATCAGTAAATTTAGAATAGGCATCCACATATCTATGGCTCTATTAAACAAATTATATGGTATGCCCACTATTTATTTTGTAAACCTGAATTGGGTAGCTTTCCCCCATATGATGTTATCACATGATTTTGATTATGCCCTAGGATAAGTAATTAGTTTTAGACTAAGGGAATAAATTTTTCACAAGGATATATGTCTTTCCCTTAAAAGATATTTCTATATGATGTCATATCTAGTTGACATGGTCATGGGTACATGTTATGAGGACCTAGGTCATTTATGGTTCTTAGCCACCATTGGAAAGCTATCTATGGTTCCCTGATGCCAAGTATTAGAGGAAACATTATGAAGAACTTGAATGGGAAGGGTGATTACCTACTGTACCTAGACATCATGGTCATTTTGGTTTGGGGAAATAAGGTGGAGTCTCTATGTATTCCCAAACATGTATTTGATAAGCTAAAAAAATAAGAGATAGCTTTCTAGTTATGTAACATAATAGAGGAAGACTTGGTGATATAAAAGAAGGCTTTCTTCTTTGGGAGTCTTATCACCATTGGTAGGATAACATACATGATGAGGAATCATCTTGGTGATATTACAATAAAGCAAAACCAATATGGTTTCCCCATCATGTCATGTAGAGATTGGGACCCTCATGAGCACATCTAAAAACACATTCATGGGCTCAACGTCCCTTATTACCATCAGCCATATTATTATAATTTTCTCTTCTTGAATTTTGCAACCAATAAGGAGGTATTAGAATGGGTAGAGATAACTAGTTTACAAGAAGATCATTTGAGGATGATCCAAGAAGATCCCACCATTACCATCAAGGAATTGGACCAATGAAGATCCCTATTTAAAGTATGGGAGCATTTAGACTTCTAAATTGGGTAGTCTCATGATCAAGGAACTTCTTCTTCTCAAGGACCCCCCTTTGGATTAAAGTTGAAGACAATCAATCAAGAGCTTAGGATTTTGGTATCAAATATAGGAAGAGGAGGAGCTAAAGGAGACCCCATTAGTTTAGACTCTAATGAATAATATAGGTATATTGTTGTTACCATTCTATTTTCTATGGCTACCCCTAGTGCATCTTATATTCCATCAATTGGGGTAGTTACTACACAAGTAGCAATCCTTTCCTCATGTAACTCTCTTACTTGAGTGAAGTCTCACTTGGTTTACGTTAGGAAACCAAGGACCCCCATACACATCCCAACAACATAGGTACCTATAGGTTTGCCTACACCACCTCCCATCTTTAAATCACAAGGAGATGAAGTAACAATTTAGGAATGGATAGAGGACTCAAATGAAAAGGCTAAATTAGAGGAAGCAAAGGCTCTCAATCTTTAGGGTACCCCCACTGAGCTATAACTTCAAGGTACCTAAAACCTCCCTACCTTTTATTTACCCTCAATTTCTATTTTTGCTTCACCCATATCCTCTATGGAAGTCCCCTCCACCTCATCCACTCCTTCCATTGATCCCTCCACAACCTCCGCTACATCCCTTACCATAGCCACCCCTTCTATGCCTACTAGTACTACTATTGTGAGATTTCATAGAAAGAAGAAATAATATAATAAGGTGTAAACTAATTTGGCCATACCCTAATTACATGTTTAATCCACACAACTTTCCCTTATAGATGAAACCACTATAATCAGCACAATCAAGGGAAAGTAGGAAAATCCACACCTTATGGTAGTCCACCCACTTCCTCAAATTGGAGGAGTGGACTACTCTAATATTATATGGCCTTCCTTGATGGATGTATTTATGAAGGCATATAATAAGTATATTCAAGGAGAGGAGGGGGAGCCAACTGATACACCTAGCAATATCCCACCCTAGGCCATAGAACTAAGGAAACAAGCTTCATAAAGGCCCAATTACAAAATAATCAAGTTACCTTTCATGAATACCCTTTTTGATCCACCCATTATCTCCATTTAAATGGTTAAGAAAAGGAAACTTGAAGATGATCAAGGAACCACTATCATCCATGAAGAATGATAGCTAGTGTTCTCCCTCACAAAGAGGTAGAATAGTTAGAAAGGAGAACTTATTTTCAAATTAAATCTCATAGACCTGGCTCAAACAGATGAGGATGCAATGGTAGCTATCCATGAAGGGATATAATTAGATTTTTAGGAGCTAAAAGAGGTGGTGGAAGAATTATGAGCACAAATTGAGCAATTAAAGGAATAATCAAATACTGTGTATGTCCCTACAAGTATAGAAGCTGAGGTAAGGGATTCTACCTCAAAATGTTACTACTTCTTTGAGGCTTTGTAATTCATGAAGGTTGAGATGGCACCCCAAATGAGCCTATCCAATCAACTTTGTAACTCCATGGCCTAGGATAACATAAGGTTTAAAATTTTAGTTTCTTATATAGGTAACTCACTATACAATCACCTTGACCTAATGACCACATTTGAGGCATATAATGCCCTCAATTTAGTAGTTACTAGACATGAAGAGGTCAAGTAATGGTTGAAGGTGGTTGCGGCCATGGTTTTGAGTTATCAGGCATATGAAGCCCAGATTCTTTAAATTTTTAATGATTTGAATTTATCCAAGGTAAGAGATTTTATGGGGAGGTTAATTAGTGGAATAAATATTGATAATATTGTTTAAGAGGTGATGGATAATTTCAAAGGGAGCATTCAGGGTTTAATGATGGAGAGTATTGAAGCAGATTTAAGTAAGGTAAGAAGGAAGGTGACTGAAGTGGATATCTTTAGAATTGAGTTCCAACTTACTAAATATTAACATGTAAAGCTTCTCAGATAAACCAAAAAAAATCCACCAACCTTCACTAATTAACTTAGACATCATTCAGTAGTAGTATGAAGTAGCAGATAAAGTTTTCAAGGATAATGAAGTGAAGAAGAAATAGGTTTCTACTAGTAGGACCACATCTTCAGCTTTTACTCTGACTAAAACCCATGCAACACTCTAGCCAACATAGCCCTAGCTTGCCATGTGCCTCAATTTAGTAATGATTCTTTTTTTAGCTTCCTCTGATAATAGACTTATTCTTTGTACATGCATACATTGAATTTTATTGTGAAGTCAATTCTTTTTATTTATATCTCCCATTCGATTTTGACTTCGGTTAGAAATACATGTTTTAACCACTTCATGTAAACATCATAAAAATACTTGTAGGATGAGGCAACCCCTCCCCAAGATCTATAAATACTACTGTATCACCCACATAAAAAGGGGGAAAGTTTAGAATATAGAGTAGTGAGCCATTTTTGGTCATCAAATGTAGTATTCTGAGTATTTTCTTTCCAATTTTGTGTAATTAGTAGTTATTTTTATGGGTGTTTGTTTCAATAATCTTCAAGTATGCTAGTATTGTGAATAGATTATTGATTGCTTTGATTAGTATATTGATCTTATATGTGCAAATAGCTATTAAATATTGGTGAATATTGATTAAAATAACCAAGTTAAAGATTGGATCATTTTTCTAGAATGTGTATTTGTGTTTTCTTGGTATAGTTTTTTGAGTGTGTAATGATGTTACCTCTAATAATTCACGTTAATTGAGCCATAATAGATAAACCTTTGTCTAAGGCTAGTGAATTTCCTATACTTTTATTCTTTAGACTTCCTAGCTGTGTCTGTTTGCATATGTGCAATTGCTACTAGCAATAGGTATTGGTTTTAAGAGAATAGATGTCTATCTAGAATCCATCCATACAAGTGATTGTTTAAATACCATAGGTATTTATTTTATACCTTACCTTACCTCTATTTAATGTTTGTTATGAGAAACTACCCAACTTATATTAGAATCTAGCCACCCATTCAACTCACCTAGGAGACCATCTTGTAGTAAGAACCACACCTCTATCCAAAAAAAATTGTCAACAACCTACATACTTTAAAACTATTACATCAATAGTTTAAAAAAACCACATACCTACAACTAGTGCCTTGGAGTGGAGTTTGCCTCCATTGGGATCCTAAAACATTAGAGGTTACCTCATTAAATGTGGTGTGCATAAAACCCACATCAACACAACCCTTAGAGGAATTCACCAAGAAGTTGGAAGGTATGAATTTTTATTTTAAAATTAATCTTTCAATCAAAGAAACATATGAAGTTAAATATCAAGATGACCTTTTTAGAAGGCATAAACATGCACATAAGAGGAATGTCTTTTCAAATACTAATATTGGATGTGATTTTGTGAAGATTTTCAAATCAACTAACGATGTTAAACACCTCGAATATTTTATTATAATAATTCAAGGCATGAAAAATTAAGCAAAAAATTATTGTATCCACTCCATATAGTTTAAATTTTTTGGCATGATGAAAAGTATCAAATAAGGTCATAACTCAAATAAAGCGCACATAGATTATTTTTCTAAAATTCAAGGTTGTTTGTACATAAGAGTATGAGATCTAGTCATGAATATAAGGCACATGAAGGATAGAAATTTTAATATGTTTAATGTTATAGTTACAACTAGATTCACCATCCCACACAACTAGATAAGTAGACATCTTAATATATCCATGGGTAAGAAAAAGGTATACAATGAATTATGTTGTGAGAACTAACATGGTTATGAATGGAGGATGGTTAGATTCCATTGGTAAGATTATACATGATCATAAATATAAGGAGCTTAAGTTGATCACTAAAGGAAATTATGTCATAGATAAGAGGACTTCTCATAAAGAACAAGTTGTTTGGGCAACAAGTTTCTTAATGAAGGAGAGCATGCAAATCATTTTTTATTTTGGTAAGCAACATAGTCTTTATTTTGATATAAAAATACCTCCAAATCAACATAGCAAAGTGTTTAATAATATGGTCCCAAGATATGTATTTGATATATGATTCCAACATGCAATATAGATTTAGAAACTAATCTTTATCAGGAATCTATATGGGAAAATGATGTCACATACTTGGGCCAAGTCACTAGTACTTAGGGCATACAGGAGGGTGCAACATGAGAAGTGTTGGAAGGAATTGAGAAGGTAAAAAAATCATGTCATGTATTATCATTTTATATTTATCACAAGTAATTTCTATATAATATGATGCTTTATAAAATAGATATTTTGAAAATATTTGTCCTATTGAGAAAATAATTAACACCACAAGAAAATTTTGAGAATATGATTAGTATAACAAGAGATTAGTGTTGCATAATCTTTGTGTAATGTTTCCAAAGGTATCAAACAAGCCATGATTAAAATATTAATGAGGTTTCCATGATTCCTAATTTTAAGATGATTATTATATTTGTTTCTAACTACTATAATCTACCACTTGCAATTACACGAGTATTTTCAAGGTTGTTAATTTTGAGGTGTTCCAGAAATATGTAGAAGTTTGTGGATGGATTTTCAATTCTTACATGGCTTCCCAAAAATTTTAAATTGATCAAATTGATGAATTTTGGATAGCTTTGTCATTTTTTTAGCTGTTACATAATTTTTATATTATTAATTTTGATGATTTCGATTATGAATAATTATAGATTGGTGTATTTTGAAGAAGTTTACTTGCATGATGATGTTATTGGAAGGTCTCCACTATTAGTTAAAATTATTCTATCCATTATAATATTTAATCAGAGGATATTTAGGGAGGTATGTGAGTATTAAGATTTATTTTTAGCTTACGTGAAAATTGTTTGGTGCTATGCTTTGGATAGACCATTCCACAAAAACATTATGAAACCCATTGGATTTTAGGAATATAACATTGATGAAAGTGTTTGTAATCATTCATCACATAATAAAAAAATGGGTAAAACAAAATCATGGAGTTTAACACTCAAGGTAACCCTTGATATTTACAAAATACATGGAAGGATATCTCATCTTCAGGATAGAAGGTTTGATTTTAGAAGTTAATAAACAAGATAGATATCATTTTGAAATTTTAAATTTCTTGAATAATTATGGTAGTGTGTTTCTATAATTAAGCTACACAACGGGATTTCATCTTTGGATATGTGGAGAACTCAAGAAGATGGAGAAATAATAAAATGGATTCACCATTAATTGCATCATGATGACACAATAACTTTTTAGCAATAATCATAGACACAAGGTATACATTGATTCTTATATCATGGGTCTACATATGATCTCTTCAAATTATGATATTTGGTCTACTTTGGATCAACTTTGCCTGGTGTTTGATTTTACATTTTCAAGATGGCCTTTGGATAAAGAAAACCAAAAATAATTAAGGAATTATCTTGGATATAACCTTTCTATTGAGGAATTTATCAGCTCTACAATATGTTTTCAAAGGGAAGTTCACAAGAATACTAGAGTATCACATCATAATTATAGTGGTGTAACTCCAAACTTGGATATTTGTACAAAGAATTATCAACAAGATATGAAGGGAATAAGAGGTGATGGGATAATTTCATCAAAGGATAAAGGAAACATACTCAAGGTAACAATGAAATATATTATCATAATTGATGTTATCACCATTTTCAGCCACCTATTACTTTATTTTCACTCATGCAAGTGGATTTTCAAGTGTTTTCAGTCATGGGTAATAAATCAAGGAGATGTTGTACTTGGTTTCCTATGTTTATTCACCTTTTAGGTATGGGATATATATTCTATAGGTACATGGGAGTTTCCAAACATTGGAAAGAAGGAATCATTAATTTTCAGATCAAATATGAGCATATGAAAAGTTGGTTGAGTTAATTACTTGATCCAAGCCAAAGATGAAAAAGTTTAATCATGCATTATTTTGTGGGTATTCTAAAGGTTTGCATTAGAAACATTTAAATGTCTCTCTTAATATGAAAAATATTTATATTATATGAAAATTAAAATTTGATTTATGATAATGGCATCGAGACACTTGTGTACTTGGGTTTGCATAATATCATCTCTCAAGTACTAGATCTAAACTTAGTGGGAAGTATAACATGAATCATTACATTTACATGGTGATCATTGAGCATATTGATTTGTAATTTCTTGAGGATAAGTAATCTTGGGAAGGGAGGACTTGTCATGACCCCTTTCAATTAATTTCAAAATGGTGAGCCTTATAGTCCATTCCAATACTTTACTTGGGCTATGGTAAGGAATAAGGAAATTAATTTATTTAATATTTATATTTGGTCCTGAAATGATTTTATTTTCAAGGTATATTTATTGGGAAAATTAAATAATATTTAAAATAATATTGGGATCCACCATTTAAGGAGTATTATTTCTCAAGAGGCATCAATAACTCCTAATTTTAATTTAGAAATATTCTATGGTGATTTATGATAGCTTATCATTTTGGAGTGATAGATATGACATATTCTATGATAAATTATCATTAAACATCTTTAGTAGTCAGTTATGGGAATGATATAGACTTATTTTATTCATTTCTAACCAAAGGAGGGCATGTTTTTCTAGGTGAAGTGAATGGTGAGTTTCTAAGGGAACCTTCCAAATGGGTGTTGCTTTTTAGGAGAGGATATTGATGGGGCTCTAGGGAAACTTGTTATTTTATAAGTGGGTCAAATTTTAGAAATTTGGGAGTAGAAAAAAAGAAGGAAAAATAAAGATCTTATTGGAATCAAAATCATTGGGTGGTGAATCAATCTCTTCAAAAAAATTATACAATTCCACTAAAGCACACATGAACCATTCATACAAACATGAACATCTAATAAAGCATATGCAACCTTACAATATTGAAACAAGATAACACATTACATATGTGGGAAACCTTCAAGGTTAATAAAACACAATGATATATATAAATGGACTATAGTTTTATAAGACAAAAATCAATCTTTAGTGAAGTACCAACTCCACATAGAGCACCAACCCCAACTAGTCAAGCACCCACTTAACTAGGCTTTGGCAACCACCAACCTGCAAGGATGCACCAACCCCTTAGATGACCAGGAAAAAAATCAACCACTTTATTACTTTTATCACCTTTATAAAACTATGTTTCTCACACAACATATGATTATCACATTCTTTAGCTCTTCATAATCTTATCCCTCTCAAACTTCCTTCTAGACTTCTTTGCTCAATTAGGTCTCTTCAAGACTAATTAAGTCATATGACCTTAATATTAATATGTAGACGCACTATCAAATATTAATTACAAATCCTCTATACTCCTATAATATTTTACAATACCTCTTTCTTCTCAACAATGTGTTATCTCATTCACATACACTCTACATTCTCTAATAGGCCTAAAATTACCCTATATATAAATCATTCCCTATTCATAAGCCACTTAGTTAGATAATCACCCTTAAACTCTTATGTAAACAATGTAATAGGTATTATTACATCTCATAAACATGAATCAAGTGATATTTGAGTCCTTTTATGTCTAACATAACTCAAATAGGCCTCATTTCACTTTTAGGTCTCATGGAGACCTATTAGGGCTTCTAAAACACATGTTACACTTTGCCATCCTTGGAGAAATTTAAAGCTCCATACATAGTAGTAACATATCATATAAAAATCAAATAGACCCCAAATTATGTCTTCTAGGATCAGAAAGACATTTTACAATAAATCACTATTTGAAACCCTTTATTAGTAATCAGTCTTATTAGGCCTATGTATACCAAAAATATGCCTTTCAATACTGAGGCTCAAACTTACTTAATTCACTCAAACATGATCAAAAAATTACATATGCATATATATATATATATATATATATATATATATATATATATATATATATATATATATATATATATATATATATATATATATATATATATATATATATATATATATATATGTATGTATGTATGTATGTATGTATGTATGTATGTATGTATGTATGTATGTGTGTATATATACATATATATATATGTGTGTGTGTGTGTGTATATACATATATATATGTGTGTGTGTGTATATATATACATATATATGTGTGTGTGTGTGTGTGTGTGTGTGTGTGTGTGTGTGTGTGTATAATATGATCTTAGGGTCATCATCATATTCTTGAAACACTTAAACTAAGGGAAAAAATGTGTAAACTCATCTCTTCAGTATGCTCACTTCTAACTGCTAGGACTATCAAAAGCCAGTCATGAAACTACTTGATATCCAATAGATAAAAATACACTTTAAATTCTCCTCAATACATTAAAAATATTATATAACATATTTATAACAACCTCAATCACAAAAAAACACAATATCTACTATCAAACATTGGTCTTGTACACCAATCTTCTAACTTTATCTCACATAGTCTTGCATGAAACAGACAAGCCATTTTGAATTTAATTTTTCAACCTATTACAGTGAATTCAAATATTTCATAAATCATTAATATAACATTAAATTCACAAACAACAACACCATGTACATTATATACTTCCACTCAGGGTATAGATCCTTAAACTCATTACTGCAACTTGTTTACTTAGAACTACAAATTTGCCTTGAAGCATAATCATGGTGATATTGAACTTCAACACCTGTATGAACACTTTCAAAGATTTAAAATTAATTAACATGGTCCTATGACATATCCATACCATATTTAAATACAAACATCATATGGTTTAGTGGCAATTATTGGTCTTATAGACCAATTTGTTGACCTTATTACACATAGTCCTCATTGAGCCAAACAAGCCACTTTAGCTTCATCATTTTCATCATTGTACCTAAATTTAAATATTTATACCAAGAATTAATAGAACATACCAGTCCCACAAAACATATCCATGTACTTAGTTTTATCACTCTATCATGATAACACATTCCTGTTCATCTTCTCACTCTTTACACCAATAAACATGTTAGCGACTAGCTAAATTAGATGACTAATTTAGCACACTTGAGGGATAGGACCTATCTATAAACATTCATAGACATGAAAAATGAGTCTCAATATTCATCCGTCATCCATTTTAATACTTTAACTTGGTCAAATCTAACTTTTACAGCAAATCTCCAAAAAATTAACACTTTTTTATAAGGCATAATCACACACCTGACAACTAAATCACACTTGGAGGTGCATGGGAGAGTTTAAAATAACCTCAAATAGCTTACTTTATCATACCAATCCATTCTAGGCACCTTTTATCAATATCTTTAACATCAGGTCCTTATTAGGGTTCTAAGAGGGTTTAAACCTATTTCCATTCTTAACAATCATTCATAAATCATAGCCACTCAATCCAAAAACAAAATCATAGAATTTTTATCTAGGGCCCTTCCCCATATATTATGAATACCTTAAGTTTTTATGAGCTAATGAGCACAAGAAAATCCTATCTAGGTTGATAATCCTTCCTTCTGTGTACTCAAGAGACCTAAAAACCACTTTTCATGCCTTGTCCTTAAAAATATGACCTAAAATGCATGAAAAAACTTTAAACAACAAAACTTACCTATGAAAATTCTTACATGATCTCAAACACCTTTAAATCTGATCATGACCCCTCATTACTCCACACTCTCTCTTTGCTCTCTATACCTAAACCTACAAACCACATTAGGCCTTAAAACTGGCCTTCATGCTTCTTTCTTTGTGCTCTCCACATCACTCACATACTCAATCAGCCTATCCCATGATTAAACACTACCATACATCCATCACATTCCTTGACAATAGATCATGATGCCTCATTAGGTCATGCAAGGTCTAGAAGTGGTTTAGGTGTAGACTTGGTCTAAAGGTCCTACCAATGTAGGCTCACCCTAATACTCTCATGAGTGCTCCAATTACTCATATACATGCTTAAATGACCTCATAAAATCACTCACTCCTATGTGCACTCATCTCACCAAGCCATCATGCTCGTACCTTCTCACAAGGTCTCTTTATGACATCTCCATCTTGTCCATACATCTCCATCTTGTCCAAATATTGCATCTCTTCTACTATAGAAACCTTAGAATCAAACTTAAGAGTTAGTGATATCAATACCTTTTGAACAACTGTAGGATCTTTCACTTCTTATCCTAATCCTCTAATGATATTAACCACTTCATCAAACCTTAACATGTAAGATGCAATGATCTCATCTTCCTTCATACTTAGACTTTCAAACTACCTTCTGTAAGTCTACAATTTACCCATCTTCACCTTGGTACCTCCCTCATATATAGTCTTTAACTTTTCCCATATCACCTTGGCTGACTCATAGGTGCATCATCTTCACAAAATTTGCCTCAGATAGGCCACATTGAATGGCATTCATTTCCTTGAAATTATTCTCACTTTCCTTCTTGCCTATTGCTTCAATTGGTGGTGTAGGAGGTAGAGTGTATCCATACAAAATTTAATTCCATATGTCATGTCCCATTAAAATTAGATAATTCCTCATTATTATTCTTCAAAAATCATAATTAGTCCCATTTAATAATAGATCCTTACTGGTAGAGAAACCACCTTGAGCTTGTTGACTAGCCATCCTTGCTTCTAGGGTCTCTTTTAGGCTATTAAAACTACTTTTAAGGACCTATTTTGATACAAATTTTTGGAATAATTATCATTAATATGGGTGAAAATGGTGAATCGGTGTCTTCAAAACATTTATACAATTCCACTTAATCATACATGAACCATTCATACAAACATGAACATCTAGTAAAGCATATGCAACTATACAACATCATGAAATAAAATAACACATTAAATATGTGTGAAACCCTCAAGGGGATTAAAAACCACTGATATATTAAAATTTAATATAGTCCTATAAGATGAAAATCAATATTTAATGAAGCACCAACTCCACATGCAGTACCAACCTCAACTAGTCAAGTACCCACTCAACGAAGCTTTAGAATTCACCAACCTACAAGGAGGCACCAACCCCCTAAATGAATCAACACCAAATCATCCACATAATTTCTTTGATCACCTTCATAAAACTATATTTCTCACACAATATATGATGATCACCTTCTTTATCTCTTCACATTCTTATCCCTCTCAAATTGTGTTATAGGCTTCTTCACTCAAATAGGTCTCTTCAAAACTAATTATGTCATATGACCTTGATATCCATACATTAAAACACTATAAAATAATAATTATATATCCTATAAACTCCTATGATGGTCTAAAATACATCCTTCTACTCAACAATGTGTTATTTCATTTGCATAAACTCTACATTCTCCAATAAGCCTAAAATTGCCTTGTATATATACCATTCTTTGTTTGTATGCCACTTAGTCAGATACTCACCCTTAACCTCTTAGATTATCCATATAATATGTCTTATTACATATCATAAACATTAATCAAACAATTTTTTATTCCTTTTAATTCTAACATAACTCAATTAGGCCTCATTTCAATTTTAGGTCTCATTGAGACCTATTAGGCCTTCTTAGACACATGTTACACTTTGCCTTCCTAAGAACACTTTAAAAATCAAAAAATAATATAAAAATATAATATATAAATTAAATATACCCACATTAATGTCTTCTAGTCTAAAAATAACATTTTACAATAAATAACTACTTGAAACCCTTCATTATTACTCAGTCCTATTATGCCTGTGTATACCAAAAATCTATCTTTTAATATTGAGGCTAAAACTTAAGTAATTAAAAAATGATAAAAAAGTACATAAATAGATTATATATGACCTCAAGGTCATCACATATGCTTGAAACACTTTAATTCAGGTCAAAAATGCTTAAACTCATCTCTTTAGTATGCTCACTCAGAACTGCAAGGACTGTCAAAATCTAGTCATGAAATTACTTGATATCCAACACTTAAAAGTACACGTTAAATATTAATAAATACATTAAAAATATTATATAACATATTTATAACAACCTTAATTAAAAAAAACCCACAATATTTAATATCAAACATTAGTCTTGCAGACCAATCTTTTGACCTTATCTCACATAGTCTTGCATGAACTAGACAAGCCATTTTGACTTCAACTTTTCAACCTCTTAAACTAACTTACAAGATTTAAAAAAACATTAAAATTAATTTAAAGTCACAAAAAACAAAAACATGTAGATTATATATTTCAACTTATGGCATAGAACCTCAAATTTATTACTGCAACTTGCTTACTCAAAACTGCCAGTTTGCCTTAAAGCACAGTCATGGTGATATTGACCTTCAACACCTGTATGACCACTTTAAAATAATTCCAATGCATGAAAATGATCCCATAAAATCTACATACCATATTTAAATACAAATATAATATGGTCTAATGGAAAATATTGGTCTTATAGACCAATTTATTAACCTTACTACACATAGTCCTCACTGAGCCAGACAAGCCATTTTGGCTTCAAAATTTTCATCATTATACCTAACTTAAAAAATTTATACCAAGAATGAATTGGAAATACCATAACCAAAAAACATCTTTATGTACTTGGTTTTATTACTCTATCATGATAACAAATTCATATTCATCTTCTCATTGTTGCTTAGGTTTCTCATTGTTTACACCATTAGTCTTATTAGCGACTGGATAATTGGATGACCAATTTAGCACACTTAAGGGATAGAATATATCTCTAAACCTTAATTTACATGAAAATGAGTCTAAATTTTCATCCTTCATTTATTTTTATACTTTGACTTGGTCAAATTTGACTGCTACAATAAATCTTTGAGAAATTATCACTTTTTTATAGGATCCACTCACACCCCTAACAAATCAATCACACATAGAGGTGCCTAGGAGAGTTAAATAGATATTTAAATATCTTACCTAAGAATACCAATCCATTCTGATCACTTTTGATATATTGGGAAATCTAACTCTTACATTGTTTAAATTTGAGTATTTATGGAGAGGTAAATAGTAATAAGCTAGTTAATATTAGGTAGTAATATTGTTAGAAACAATATTACGAATATAGGTTTGAATATATTATTGAGATATATTATTTATATTTGTGTAACAATATAGCATAAAGAGGAGTTTTCTTAATCATAGTATTTTGTGTGAGAGGAATTAGTGGAAAGATTATAGGAATCATATTCTTATATATATTTGTATTACATTCAAATGATTAATTAATTAGAAATCATAGTAGAATATTATTTTGTGTTAAAATATTTAGTCTATGTTCAGTTAGGAATAGTGCATGAAATAAATATTTGTATAATCTCTTTGAATTCATAATAGTGGTATCAAAGTAGGTTGGTCATTAGATATGAGAGTTATTTGCAAGTAAAATAGTCGTATGGAAAGTTTTTGTGATTGACTATTGTTCTAAACTTTGTCATGAGAATGTAGTTCCACCATACTATGTATATCATACACCAGTATTTGTTTTGAGATTAAATGTTTGATGTCTCAATATCATTTATATAATTCTAATATTAATATTTTCTCATAACTAGTGAAAGTGCATAGTCTTGTAGCAAATCAAATATTAAGGTATTTGGTACTAAATTAAATTGATCTTAGTTTTTAGATCAGTCTATGTTGATTTGATTCAGTATAGTTACAAATTTGGCTATTCTACCTACTATTTTATGTGTCAAATCTCAAAATAGACATCAACCACATATTATCTTGCAAAAGGCACAATTTTCATTGGAGACATCATAGTTGAAATTTGAATGTCTTTATGAATGTATTCTCTTTACCATAGGCTTTCTTCAAATCACATTATGGGATATTCATTCATTCCCAATAAATATATATCCATCATCAACTATTAACTTGCTTAGACTCTTTATTACATCTACTTGCATCTTTTCCACATGACCTATGTACAATCTTCAACGTGCAATCAACAAATCTTGATGGTCTTCTACAGAGGGATTCACTACAAAGTTGGGTCATATAACTTAGTGTCTGACGTGGCTTTGATAAATTAATGATGTGTTGATGAATAAAAACAAATTGATTATCTCTATTGTTTAAGTTATGTATTCTATCATTATTTTGAATGCATGTCGCCATTGTCTTAATTCATAAAAGTTGTCTTCCACCATCTAAATAAGATCTAAAATATTGATATTCTTCACCATTTCAACCAACAAATTTAGTGAAGCCAGCATTTATCAACTCCTCTTTAATAATAGCGTATGATACTCAAAATTCCTCAGTGAATCATATCATGCGTCTCCAACATACATGTACACCTTGCAGCTGACAAGAAATAATATTTTCTAAAGGTTTGATCATGTCTTTTATGCCATTAATATTCACTGATTTTCATGTGAACCTACCTATCATTATGCCTAGAGTTTTTATAGAATCTTCAATGCCTTGAAGATTTATATTTTCAAAATTATTTAGTTTTATGTTGAATGACATCTAAGCATTCACCTTTTGGATGAGATTCCAAATGACTTAATGTGACTCAGGTGCCCTACCTAGCATAGCTCACCCATGGGTTTTTCAAAATAGGTTTTTGGTCCGTAGTTCATAAAACTGAGTCAATTTATTTAGAGTTTTAATTTTTGAATATTAACAATTATATAATTTTTAATTATTTAAATGTTGATTTCAAATGTTAAGTTTTGAATTATTATTGAAATTTTTTTAGTTCATGTTTAGTAAATATCATTTTTTAAGTTAGAGGGTCTTCCCTATTAAAATAGTCATAATAAGTTTAGTCATTGAAATTAGTTGAGTCCATAATCTTTTATTTGCTAAAAATTTTCAAAAGAAAGTGTCTTAGTCATGTTAATTTTATATAAAATGAGTCACAATGTCAAAATCATCTTTATTAGTCAAACAGTCAATATTTGGTCATTAAAAGTATTAAAAATGTCAAAAGAGTCAATTTTTAATGTGTCAAGTGTGTCATTTGTAAAATTCCTTTATGTCAGTCAATCTCTAAAAGTAAAGTCCTTTATTTTACAAATGCATTATCACTTGTACGCAACATCCACATTATGGGGGAGGGGGGGGGGGGGGGGGGGGGGGGGGGTGTGGGGCTTCTCATTTATAAAATCATGTAGTTAAACTTCAAATATTTATTGATTGAGTGAGTAACAAACCTACTAAAGGCTAGAGGATACATCGAGGTTGTAGGTCTTTCAATAACCTCTCATCAGTTGTAAATGATATGGATACACCAATGATGTGGTGTGTTTTTCATTTCTATTGTGTGTTTGTAAAATAAGAATAGAAGAATAATACATGTTCATGTAACGTAATTTGTGTGTAAATTCCAAATGTAATTTATTGATGTGAAACATTGTGAAAGGATAAAAAGTACCAATGTAATTTAGTTCATGTATCTTGAAAGGGTCTATAGTATAGATCTAGAAAACCACACGAGGTGAACAGTTGATGGGTCTTATTCATGTCAAGGTTTGTGGTAAACCTATAAAACCATGGGAGGAGTGAGACTCTCTTTATATCAAGGTCATGAGACAAATAATACATGATACAAGGGATGAGCATAATATAGATAAGAGTGTGAATTTTTTTGCACCATATAAAAACTATGGGGGGTAATGTTGGGAAATCTAGTTTTTACATTGTGTAAATCTAAGTATTTATAGAGAGGTAAATACTAATAGGCTAGTTAAGGTTAGTTAATATTTGGTAGTAATATTTTTATAAATAATATTATGAATATAGGTTTGAATATATTGTTAAGATATATTGTGTATATTATTGTAACAATATATCCTAAATAGGAATTTGCTTAATCATAGGATTTCAAGTGAGATAAATTAGTGGAGAGATTATAAGAATCATATTCATGTGTGTGTGTGTGTGTGTGTGTGTGTGTGTGTTATGTTCGAAAGATTAATTAATCATAAATCATAGTAAAATATTATTTTGTGTTAAAATATTTAGTCTATGTTTAGCTCTGCATAGTGCATGAATTAAATTTTTGTATTGGCTCTTTGAATTCACAATATGATCAACATCTTCAACATTGGGTACTTATTAGGGTTTTAAGAGGGTTTAAACATGTTTCCATTCTTAATAATTGTTTATAAAGCATAACCCCTTAACTAAAAAATAAATACCTATAATTTTGAGCTAGGACCCTTACCTATATACCTTGAATATCTTAGGTTCCCATGTAAAGTTTTGATGAGATAATGAGCACAAGAAAATCCTTCTTAGTTTGAGAATCCTTCATTCTATGCACTCGAGAGACCTAAAACCACCTTTCATGCCTTATCCTTCAAACTATGACCTCAAAATACATGAAGAAACTTAAAACAATAAACCTTATCTCTAAAAATTATTGCATGAGCTTGAACACCTTTAAATCTGATCATGACCCCTTATTAAGCCACACTCTCTCCCTTTGATCTCTAGACCTAAACCTACAAACCACATTAGGCCTTAAAAATGACCTTCATGCTTATTTACATGTGATTTCTACCTTACATAATAAAGAAACCTTTCTCATGCTTAAACACTATCATACATCCTTCACATACCTTGACAATAGATCATGATACCTCATTAGGCTAGGCAAGGTCTATAAATGGTCTAGGTGCAGACTTAGTCTGAAGGTCCTACCACTATAGGCTCACCCTAAGACTCTCATTAGTGATTTAATGCATCACATACATACTCAATAAATGTAATACAATCATTCATGCCTATGTGTACTCATGTCTCCAACCCACCATGCTCATACCTTCTCATAAGGTCTCTTCATGCCATGACTAAGCTTAGGTTACTTAAGCACTTGACCTTAAAGGCATGTTGCCTATGCATTCGTCAATAATGGAAACAAGACACCAAAAAGTTAACCTAAACCTTGAAGTCAACCAATATAAAATACATTAGCTGTCTTCAAATTCTCTCTTTCCTTCAAATTGTTTATTGACCGCAAGTAGACCTAAAGCCTCATAACCATGCTTCAATACTCACTTAATCATCATACCTCTTTGTGACACTCAGGACTCACAAGATGAAACAAAAACCTTAATGACATAAATGGAAATATTGGTGAGATCATTGACAACTACAAACTCATATTATCACATACCTCAATGAGTACTCACCATGCACATTCATAAGATGTACCCTTTTGACATCAATGATAACAACATGCCAATAGATCTGAGTGAATTATGGAAAGTGGATAAAATATGGAAAGTGGTTTATTTTATAACTAATTTCATCTTCCAAAATCAAATATTTTGATTCCCCATCTTGGCCCCCTTATGTATTAGTATGTCATGACTTCATTTTGGAACATCTTTTGCTAAACTAATGATATCCTTTGTGGAATAGTGTGCATGCAGTGTTCTTTAGATCATCATGGAATGAAAAATATTGGATAAAGGTAGTATTTAGATGAAAACCCATTGATCCCAAGGATTATAGGATGAAACCCTTATTATCCATAGATATAATTCCACACAGGAATTGTAATAGATTTTTAAGGAGTGTAGATTTAGCTAGTTTTCAGATTTTTATGTAGGCTATTAGTGTGCATATGGTTGGAAAGTTATTTTCATATTTTAATGTTGTGATATAGAAAACATCATGTGTTTTTTGAGCTTTGTTTTATTTTATTTTATTATTGTATATCTTTGGTAATCATCCTATGAATATTATGAATTTATGTTATGTTTTGAGCAATATTTATAGTGCCTGTGTGTAGCTTTGGCAAAGGTTTTACCCAAACTTTATATTTAATTTCATAAATATTGTGGGGAGTGTTGGTTGAATATTTTGTCTATCAGCATACTAATAAACAAAATAGGTCTGATCAACCAAAGTAGGAAGACTGGTTGTCCAAATGTGTAGTTTTTGGTGACTCCACTAGGGACATACATACCCATTATCCATTTATAATCTATCCATCACCTCCACACCAATCAGGAAAGAACACATAGTTTAAAGCCTCAAGCTTCAAAATAAATCAAGGTTAATTCTTTTCCATTTTTATTTCACAATTTAGCAGATTCAAGGTATACACAAAGCCAAAGGGCTAAAGGTATCATTGACCCTATATTCGAGTTAGTACAGCAAAGTGATTTTGATCTGTTTCCTTCACCATCTCATCTCTAACAAACCAAGATCTTTCCTCCCACTAAAGTTAGATCTCCATTTCCAGATGAAGTATCTACTTCTATTGTTGATAAAGCTTTGCCAATAATTACCCCTCTAAGATTTGTTATCCCTCCTTTTCATAATCTTACAATGGTAATTCAAGGCCCCTGGGGTAATGCTTTTGGTCCTCTCAATCTTACTCCACCTCTACATGAGCTTCTACGTAGTTCAAGGAAGAATTTCCCCAAATTCTATGGTGATGGGAAAGTTCATCTTGATGAGCACATTGTAGCCTTCAGCATAGCTTGTGGAGTAATCAGAGTAGAATTTGAAGATGTAGTAGTCAGTCTTTTTGTCGAGACACTACAAGGTGTTTTTGTAGATTAGTTTTATCATCTACAGGCTCGATCAGTGACTAATTAATATACTCTCAAAGATAATTTTGAAACCAAATTCAAACCTATAAAAGATGCACATGCACTTTTGGCTCAACGTACACAGATGAAGAAAGAGCCTTATGAGCCTATGAGAGACTTCATAACCAAATTTGACAAATTGAGAAACAAAATTCCTATAATTACTTGACCTACAACTGAGAATCTCAAATTCTTTTTCATTAATTCTTAGTTACCTAAAGTATGTTTTCTCTTGAGACGTGCTGGTCAAATAGATCTTGTTGTAGCTCAACATTTGGCCATTGAGGTAGAAGATGATCTCATTTTAGCAGGGAAGATAAGAAGAGATCCAAATAGAAATAGTGCTTCATCATCTTCTGAATATTCATCTACAAGCACCACAGATCCAATGGTGTAGAAATTAGCAAATGAGTTGCTTGCTTTCAAAAATCAAATGGATCAAGGAATGTCTTCTAATCCTTCATACAAAAAGACATTCCCAAATCAATCGCATCAGGGTAATGCTACCAAGAATCAAGGGCAACAAAATTGCCTTCCTCCCCCAAAAGGGAAACTTGCCTCACAAGCTCCTCTAACCAATTCAATAATGGGATATCTTGAAACAAAATCAGAGTTCTCTTTCTAGCCTGAATTGAATCAAGAAAATGATGCTGATCTCATTGAATAAAATGAAGAAGAATCAGCTGGTGACTTCCACATTGGTTTCCTGAACTATCAGGATGAACTTGGAAGCAAAGGAAAAGTTTTTGATGGATCATATGTAGTGTTTACCAGGTCCAAGAACCAATCAATCTAGCAAGCTAATAAAGGGAAAATAGAAGAGCAACCACAACCAGCAGACATGATTGCTAAGCGTGGAACCACTCTGCCTTTTCAGTCAAAGGATCCAGTAATCACCCAAAAGGCAAATACATCAATTTTGCCTTCCCCTTCTACTTCAAATTCACAAACCATCCCACCTCACATCCCTCCTAAAACTTAGAAAGTTGAAGTAACTTTCTCTATACCTAGATCAATTCAGCCATTTGACATAATCGATCATGTCAAAAAGACAAAAATACAAATGTCTGAGTTCGAATATTTATTGTCTAACCTTGATCAATTAAATAAACTAGTCCAATATGTCAAGAACCAAACCATCCCTACAAGACAAAAGGATAAAAAGGTAACTCTTGATTCTCTAAAGAACACACCTACTCCAAATAATCTGGTCACTACTCCCCCAGCTACTCCTGGAAAAATAGAACCTTTCTATGTTTCCCTATTAATTAATGGCCATAAGCTGAGTAACTGTATTATAGACTCAGGCACATTTGATAATGTCATGCCTACTAAAGTATCTAAATCTCTTGGTCTCACATTAACCAAGACATTTGGGAGATGTTTCTCCATGGAGAACAAGCAAGTACCATTGTTGGGGCAAATCAAAGATGCCCAATTTGCATTTGCAGCATTTTTGGACAAGAGAATCAAGATGACTATCTTGGTGGCTGACGTCCTAGCATCTTATGGCATTTTTCTTGGACAAAATGTCTACAAGGATGTGGGAGGAGAACTAAGCATGGATCTATCTGAGGCAAGGATCCCTGTACAAGGTGTAATGAAGAGGTTGCTCCCTAAAAAGGAGGCAAAATATGTGTTCACCCAAACATCAGCCCCTAAAGCTCAAATTCTTTTTGAATCTGTAGGTATGGGTATCTATTTTCTATCCATGGATGAAATACATGAAACACCTGATATAATTCTTGAAAGGGTCAACTCAAAAATCAGTTCAACTAGAACAATAGAAGAACTAGTAGGCTATAATACAGATGAAGAAGGATCCTCCATCTCTGATGAAGGAAAGTCTAAAGAAAAATCAGTATCAGATCAGATATGGACTTTAGAATTTGATGGTAGTTATTCCTCTGCCAGTTCAAGAGCTGGGATTGTGTTGATATCTCCTCAAGGAGATGTGTTTCTTTCATCTTACAAACTACAATTTAGCAACACTAACAATACAGTTGAATATGAATCTCTGTTGCTTGGAATGAAGGCTGCTCAAGAAAAAAGCATCAAATTTCTTCATGCCAAAGAAGATGTTGAATTAGTGGTTTGTCAAGTAAGAAATCTTTACCAAACCAATAATGAAATATTATGCCACTACCATAACTTGGTTTGGGACCAAATTGAAAGCTTTGATGCTTTCAACATTTCTGCCATACCCAGAGAGTCTAATGACAGAGCTAATGCACTTTCTATTTCAGGAACTCTCTTAGTTCCTCATTTAGATTTCAAAGAAGATAGGTATAATATTGAGTTGGTCTATTGACCAAGTGTTCCTGATAATGCTAATCATTGGAAAGTATTTAATTATTACCATCAAATCATTGCCTTCTTGGAATGAAAAGATAATTTTGAATAACTATGTTTTGAAGGTAGTGACTCAGAATAATGAATCAACCTCTGAATCCAATTTAGATATAAATGAAGAGTTCTTATAGCTGAAAGGAAACAAAATTCCCAATGGCCTAGTTTCTCTTGAAAATCTATTTGACAAGCATGATAGATTCATCAAACAATAGCAAATAGACTCAAGCTTCTCTTAAGGATTCGATCAAATAAATCTGACGACTAAAGAAAATCCCAAGATGGTTAATATTGGTAAGTGTTGCATGCCTAGAGAAAGATTAAAGTTCACCTCTTTGCTCCGTCAATACATGGATGTCTTAGCATATTCTTATGAAGACTTGAAGTCTCTCAGACCAGATGAAATTTGCCATGACATTCCTCTCAAGGCTGAATCAATGCCCTACAAGCAAAAATCTAGACAGTATAATCTAAAAATATCAAGTACTATTCTATCTAAGATACAAAAATGTTAAATGTTAAAATCATCTTCCCGATCCATCATTCCACATGGATTGCAAACATAGTGCCTATAAGAAAGAAGAATGGTGAAATTTGCATTTGTGTAGATTTTAGAAATCTGAATCAAGCATCTTTAAAAGATAATTATCCCTTGCCAATTATGGATCAAGTGCTTTAAATAGTGATAGGTTCAGAGATGTTATCAATGCTGGATGGCTTCTCAAGATATAATCAAGTTGAAGCTAGTAAAGCAGACCAACACAAGACTGTATTCACCACACCTTGGGGTACATTTGCATATAGAAGAATGCCTTTTGGCTTGATAAATGCTGGTGCTACCTTTTAGAGAGCAATGGATCTGGCTTTCAAAGATGAGATTGGTAAATTCATAGTGGTATATCTTGATGACTTGACTATCTTTTCAAAGCATCGATCTAATCATGTATGCCACTTACAACAAGTGTTGGAGCACCGCCGCTAGAATGGTATTTCTTTGAATCCCAAGAAGTCTATTTTTGGAGTAATATAGGGGAAACTCCTTGGATACATTGTGTCAAAATAAGGCATAAAGATTGACTCAAATAGAGTCAATTCTATTCAAGATCTTAATTTCCCTACAAGCAAAAATGTTGTTCATTTTTATTTTGCCTACAAGAAATTGAAGATCAAACATACGAAAGCTCTCTTGATAAAAGAATCATGTGCCTGACTGAGCTATAGGAATATAGAACCATGGTGGTGGATAGAATTGCTACTCATCAAAGTTTGGTAAAGAAACTCTTTGACCAGAAGGCCAAAAATCATGATTTCCAAAGTGGGGATCAAGTCTTATTGTGGGACAAAAGGAGAAAACCAAAAGGGATGCATGGAAAGTTTGACTGCCTTTAGAGAGGCCCATTTATAATTCATCGGCACATTGGTGAAAATAGCTTTCTATTGAAATATCAAGATGGCACACTCTTTTCTCTACCTCACAATGGGCAGCATCTGAAACACTTCAACTCTTGAAGTATTAGATTATTACATCTATATATATGTATATTTGTATAGTTTTTAATTTTATTTTGTTTTGTTTATTTTCATTTTTGATGCCTTCCATTTCGAGGTAGCATGACTCTATAACCCAATGGTACACATGAAGACACTAGAGATTCTAGATTCTACTCCTTTCAATTCTTTTTGCACTTGATAGAAGTTCCCTAACTGGAGCCAGCTATTGTCTCCTAAAAATATCACTCATTTTTGGGAGAACATTTGAACTATTTTGGTCTTACAGACCAAAATTGTCTCTTCCATTTCCAAAATTTGTCCTAAGCATTCAAATTCCTCATTTTTCAAGCTTTTCAAAAATCTACAGACTCTGTAGGCTAGAATTTATGGACTCTGCAAGCTTAAATCTATGGACTCTATAGGCTAGAATCTACAAACTCTGTACGCTTAAATCTATGAACTTTGTAGGCTTGAATCTATGGACTCAGCGGGAAGACAAATCTATGGACTCTACAAGCCAAGTTTAATGGGCTTCATAGGTTGATTTTTATGGACTCTTTCAAGGTTAGATAAAACTACAGACTTGGTTTCTATGGACTCTGTAGGTGGGTTCATTTCTACAAGTTCAAAGGCTTCTGCAAGCGGGTTCAACTAAAAGAATCAGTTTCTAACACTTGGTCATTTTTAGGATTGTTTCAGTGCCTTGGTTTAATCAAAAATCTCCATCATCAAGCATATAGGTAAAGAAGGCTTGAACCATTGAACCATTAAACCACTTTGGTTTAAAGGTTCAATGAGTTCAAAATTTAAAAGGTTGAACCATCTTGGTTCAACAGCGGGTTCAATCAAATGGTTCGTCAGTCAGTTCAAGGCTTCGTTTAAACCATTAAACCAAAACTTGGTTCAATGGTTGGTTCAAACAAATGGTTCAAAGGTTTGGTTCATTCAATTAAACCATTAGCTTGAACCATTTTGGTTCAAATCTTGGTTCATCGACTTGGTTCAAATTTTGGTTCAACCAAGCGGTTCATTGCCTTGGTTCAATGAAGTGGTTCAATAGAGTGGTTCAATGGAGTGGTTCAATGAAGTGGTTCAATGGAGAAGTTCAATCAAATGGTTCAATATCTTGGTTCAACCAAGCAGTTCACTCAGATGGTTCAAAGGAGCAGTTCAAATGCAAAATTTCAAAGAGCCTCTCGAAGGACAAGTGCCATTGCGGAGGGCACTTGGTCAATAAAAGTACCCTTTGGAAGGGTCATTTTCAAAGAAGGCCACAAAGGTAATTCTTTCAAAATTCAAAAAATACTAAGGCAAGAAATAATTCCTTCAAACTTTTTATCTGAAAGAATTCCTTTAGATAAAAAGTTTGAAAGAATTCAGACAAGCTGCAGGCGAAAAAAACCCAAAGGATTTTACAAAGGCAAAGTGAGCGAGAAATTTTCATGGACTTTTCATCTACGAGAATTTGTACCTAGACTTTTTTTCCATAGGAATTTGCCTACAGAGAAAGCCTGGGGAAAATACCAATGGGAATTGTCCATAGGAAAGCCCAAGAAATAGTCCACTAAGGAAAAGGCCACTGAAGGACCCCAAAGGGTAGGTGCCCTTGCGGGGGACTCTCGATTGCCAAATTGAAGGACACTTCCCTGAAGCTGAAAGGTTATCTTCCCTTCAGGAAGATGTCAAATAGAAAAGCTGAAGAAGGACCAAGGGGTGATGTGCCTGAAGACGTCAAATTCAAGACAGTGAACTAGCTGTTGAAAACATAGTGATGAGCACATGAACGTCAATTTCAAAAATAGCCATTGATCCTTGTAATCTACAGACTAAAATGCATTTGTAGGCTTTAAGGCCAAGACCAATAGAAAGTGACTAAATAATAGAATAACAAATTGAATCCAAGACCCAATTCAATTAACCAGAAAAGGAGGAATGATGAAGAAGGATCAGATCACCAAGTGGACATTAGGAAGATGCAAAATTTCAATAGCGTGACTTGTTTCTCTGCATTGAGAAAAACAAATGGGTAGATGCCCCTAATTTATAGCCTGTCTTCCTAATAGATTTCAATGCAACATGATGTGTTACTATTTATGAGTCCTTCTTGAAGTGGCTATATAAGGGACTCTCTTTTATTGTAAATAGATCTCTTTTTTGACAATCTAAACGAAACTCTGCCCAAATTGAAAGGAATCACTGAGACTTTGAGCTCAGTTTTTTGATCATATTTTGTTATTAGAATAAGAAAGCAAGTGATTTTTTAGACTTTGTGTTGTGATACCTTTATTGTTGAGAAAACTATTCTTATGTCTTTTTCCTTAATATATCTTTTGTTCCTTTAATTCAACAAGCAGGATTTAGTGAAATTAGTTAGGAAGGTGTCCTGAAGCGTCAACTGTGGAGAGACTTTGTGCCCCCATAATTGTCTTTTAGTTTGTTTTCTTTTCATTTCTATGTAAAGGACTTTGGGAAGACTTTGTGCCCTCATTGTCCTTCGTATCTTACTCTTGAGCAATTCAAGTGGAGACTTTGTGCTGCATCTTGATTTACTAGTTACTACGTCCTTTGCTACATTTTGCATTTAATACTAGGATTATTCTTTTGGTTTTCTAAATAGTACTTATGAAAGAAGAGGAGTGTTGTCTGTTATTTCCATTGAGTTTTTCCTTTGATTTGCATGCATCATCTCTGAAGAAAGAGAGATGGATGGTTTGTCCTACCCTTGAGTATTATTTTCTATTTATATATGTGTGTGTGTGTGTGTGTGTGTGTGTGTGTCTGTGTGTGTATCATACCTATAGGGAGCCTCCCCTTGATGAGAGGAGAGATCATTTTCCTTTTGATGTGGTGAAAACTGCACATTTAGATGACCAGTCTTC
This sequence comes from Torreya grandis, assembly GCA_037957365.1. Classification (NCBI taxonomy): domain Eukaryota; kingdom Viridiplantae; phylum Streptophyta; class Pinopsida; order Cupressales; family Taxaceae; genus Torreya; species Torreya grandis. Next base: position 844,988 of record JARHVA010005427.1, read on the forward strand.
CTACTTTGGCTGATCAGACCTATTTTGCTTATCAATATGCTGATAGACAAAATATTCAGCCAACAGGGAGTATATTTAAATATATTTTTTATTTTATTTAACATATTTTAACTCAATAAAATGAACCATATTTCTAATATTTAAATTATTGTGGTATTTCTCAAAAATTGACAAAATATTGGTTCACTAGCTAGAGTAGAAAAGGGCATATCTCATACAGAAATTGTTCCCAATGCGAGGTCAATTTCAGATGTGATATTTTTAATATTAATTTTAATTATGTGATATGACATATGTATGCATAAATAGCAGTAAATAGGGATCAACAACCTTAATTTTCATAATTATTTCTGAGCTTGTTCATGAAAATTGCCATCTAGGGGATAAATGAATGAGAGTGGTATTTATATAGTGTTATGATGCTTGTCAAGACATGAAATGAGTCTAGGATGACCATTAAAAACTTTAGGAAGTGTAAATATATACATTATGGGAAAGTTAAGTAAAGGGTCAATAGCACTTCCCTCTTTTCCAATAGCATATTGTGTTATAGACTAATGGGGCCACGCTATTATCCAAGTGGATGGCATGTGTGAAAAAGTATTGGGGATACCTAAGTGATGGCTCAATGTGGTTTTTGGTTTATTTAGGCATGAGATGAAGATTCATAAAATCCAAAAAAGGATCAAAATAGGCCCTAAGATAGGTTTATTTCTAAGCTAAGGATAAAGGGACTATTCCAAATAATTTGGACTCATCTATAGTCCAATTGAAAAACAAACATCAAGAATATCCCTACATTACTCAAAATTTTATTATTTTAAATTATCTCCAATATAATAAATGATAAATAGATCCAAATTATTACCATACTCTCCACATGAAATTACACAAAACCCAAAAACTATTCATTTTCAAATATTATCTCCCATCCAATTTAGGAACATAAGTCCAAATTATCTAAAATAGTCCTTATAGGGTGGTCTCAAGTGGCACTCATTGTATTAAAATGATATTTTATATGAATATATTTTCCCTCTTTATTCTATAAATGTATCAAAGTGGAATGACTAAGATAAAATAAAGGTAAATATACCGTGAAAAAGAATTGGGGATACCTAGGTGATGGCTCAATGTGGTTTTTGGTATATTTAGGCATGAGATGAAGATTCATAAAATCCAAAAACGGATCAAAATATGCCCTAAGATAGGTTTATTTCTAAGCTAAGGATAAAGGGACTATTTCAAATAATTTGGACTCATCTATAGTCCAATTGAAAAGCAAATATCAAGAATATGCCTACATTACTCAAAAATTTATTATTTTAAATTATATCCAATATAATAAATGATAAATAGATCTAAATTATTACCATACTCTCCACATGAAATTGCACAAAACCCAAAAAATATTCATTTTAAAATATTATCTCCCATCCAATTTAGGAACATAAGTCCAAACTATCTAAAATAGTCCTTATAGGGTGGTCTCAAATGACACTCATTGTATTAAAATGATATTTTATATGAATATATTTTCCCTCTTTATTCTTTAAATGTATGAAAGTGGAATGAATAAGATAACATAAATATAAATATAACGTGAAAAAGTATTGGGGATACCTAGGTGATGGCTCAATGTGGTTTTTGGTATATTTAGGCATGAGATGAAGATTCATAAAATCCAAAACAGGATCAAAATAGGCCCTAAGATAGGTTTATTTCTAAGCTAAGGATAAAGGGACTATTTCAAATAATTTGGACTCATCTATAGTCCAATTGAAAAACAAATATCAAGAATATCCCTACATTACTCAAAATTTTATTATTTTAAATTATCTCCAATATAATAAATGATAAATAGATCCAAATTATTACCATACTCTCCACATGAAATTGCACAAAACCCAAAAACTATTCATTTTAAAATATTATCTCCCATCCAATTTAGGAATGTAAGTCAAAATTATCTAAAATAGTCCTTATAGGGTGGTCTCAAGTGACACTCATTGTATTAAAATGATATTTTATATGAATATATTTTCCCTTTTTATTCTATAAATGTATCAAAGTGGAATGACTAAGATAAAAGAAAGATAAATATACTGTGAAAAAGTATTGGGGATACCTAGGTGATGGCTCAATGTGGTTTTTGGTATATTAAGGCATGAGATGAAGATTCATAAAATCCAAAAAAGGATCAAAATAGGCCCTAAGATAGGTTTATTTCTAAGCTAAGGATAAAGGGACTATTTCAAATAATTTGGACTCATCTATAGTCCAATTGAAAAACAAATATCAAGAATATGCCTACATTACTCAAAATTTTATTATTTTAAATTATCTCCAATATAATAAATGATAAATAGATCCAAATTATTACCATACTCTCCACATGAAATTGCACAAAACCCAAAAACTATTCATTTTAAAATATTATCTCCCATCGAATTTAGGAACATAAGTCCAAATTATCTAAAATAGTCCTTATAGGGTGGTCTCGAGTGACACTCATTCTATTAAAATGATATTTTATATGAATATATTTTCCCTCTTTATTCTATAAATGTATCAAAGTGGAATGACTAAGATAAAAGAAAGATAAATATACCATGAAAAAGTATTGGGGATACCTAGGTGATGGCTCAATGTGGTTTTTGGTATGTTTAGGCATGAGATGAAGATTCATAAAATCCAAAAAAGGATCAAAATAGGCCCTAAGATAGGTTTATTTATAAGCTAAGGATAAAGGGACTATTTCAAATAATTTGGACTCATCTATATTCCAATTGAAAAACAAATATCAAGAATATGCCTACATTACTCAAAATTTTATTATTTTAAATTGTCTCCAATATAATAAATGATAAATAGATCCAAATTATTACCATACTCTCCACATGAAATTGCACAAAACCCAAAAACTATTCATTTTAAAATATTATCTCCCATCCAATTTAGGAACATAAGTCCAAATTATCTAAAATAGTCCTTATAGGGTGGTCTCAAGTGACACTCATTGTATTAAAATGATATTTTATATGAATATATTTTCCCTCTTTATTATATAAATGTATCAAAGTGGAATGACTAAGATAAAATAAAGATAAATATACCATGAAAAAGTATTGGGGATACCTAGGTGATGGCTCAATGTGGTTTTTGGTATATTTAGGCATGAGATGAAGATTCATAAAATCCAAAAAAGGATCATAATAGTCCCTAAGATAGGTTTATTTTTAAGCTAAGGATAAAGGGACTATTTCAAATAATTTGGACTCATCTATAGTCCAATTGAAAAACAAATATCAAGAATATGCCTACATTACTCAAAATTTTATTATTTTAAATTATCTCCAATATAATAAACGATAAATAGATCCAAATTATTACCATACTCTCCACATGAAATTGCACAAAACCTAAAAACTATTCATTTTAAAATATTATCTCCCATCCAATTTAGGAACATAAGTCCAAATTATCTAAAATAGTCCTTATAGGGTGGTCTCAAGTGACACTCATTGTATTAAAATGATATTTTATATGAATATATTTTCCCTCTTTATTCTATAAATGTATCAAAGTGGAATGACTAAGATAAAAGAAAGATAAATATACCCTGAAAAAGTATTGGGGATACCTAGGTGATGGCTCAATGTGGTTTTTGGTATATTTAGGCATGATATGAAGATTCATAAACCAAAAAAGGATCAAAATAGGCCCTAAGATAGGTTTATTTATAAGCTAAGGATAAAGGGACTATTTCAAATAATTTGGACTCATCTATATTCCAATTGAAAAACAAATATCAAGAATATGCCTACATTACTCAAAATTTTATTATTTTAAATTATCTCCAATATAATAAATGATAAATAGATCCAAATTATTACCATGCTCTCTACATGAAATTGCACAAAACCCAAAAACTATTCATTTTATAATATTATCTCCCATCCAATTTAGGAACATAAGTCCAAATTATCTAAAATAGTCCTTATAGGGTGGTCTCAAGTGACAATAATTGTATTAAAATGATATTTTATATGAATATATTTTCCCTCTTTATTCTATAAATGTATCAAAGTGGAATGACTAAGATAAAATAAAGATAAATATACCGTGAAAAAGTATTGGGGATACCTAGGTGATGGCTCAATGTGGTTTTTGGTATATTTAGGCATGAGATGAAGATTCATAAAATCCAAAAAAGGATCAAAATAGGCCCTAAGATAGGTTTATTTCTAAGCTAAGGATAAAGGGGCTATTTCAAATAATTTGGACTCATCTATAGTCCAATTGAAAAACAAATATCAAGAATATGCCTACATTACTCAAAATTTTATTATTTTAAATTATATCCAATATAATAAATGATAAATAGATCCAAATTATTACCATACTCTCCACATGAAATTGCACAAAACCCAAAAACTATTCATTTTAAAATATTATCTCCAATCCAATTTAGGAACATAATTCCAAATTATCTAAAATAGTCCTTATAGGGTGGTCTCAAGTGACACTCATTGTATTAAAATGATTTTTATATGAATATATTTTCCCTCTTTATTCTATAAATGTATCAAAGTGGAATGACTAAGATAAAAGAAAGATAAATATACATGGATTTACCTATGAGGTGAAGCCTATGAATGTGGGTCTGAATCTAATAATTGTGCTCCATTACATGCCCTATAAATTAAATATATATGACTCAATCCTTAATAAATATCAAAATTAAAGACTAAAATAAGTAAACAGATGTCAGAGAGATGAAATGAATGAATACACATCATTAGGTATGTGTACCAATAAAAATCCTAGTGAAATCATGTGTGTGCATGTAGATGGTGATCAAATAGTGAATAGTTTAGACTGAAATGATGGCTTGCCAAATCCTCATGTGTGGGTGGCTCAAGAACTCAATCTAGCCTTGAATTCATCATTGCCCACCCCTATTCGATGGATCATAATATGTTAATAAATTGGATTTGATTGATTACTTATCCAACACTCTTATGTAGATGGCTCAAGAACATAACAAGCTCATGACTCCATCATTGCCTACCCATGTGTAGTATAAGAGGTTAAAATTAAAACTATGTGGTGTCATGAAGCTATTGTTGACCATTTTTGCCCACAAGCCAAAATTGATCAACCCCCTATAGTCAAAATCTTGAACAGGGGATTTGTATAATGTTATAGGGTATGTTGTGCTCATTTCATGTCATTTCATATGTCATTATAAGTTTTGGTCACGGTTCAGCTTAGTATTTGTATATTTTGGTGTCTTAGGGGTCATTTTTGAATCATATATGCAAGTGGAAAATTTTCATGGTGCTGATCAATTGTAAGAGCAAGTCCAAAAAGGCCTAAGTTTGTACTTGGGAGATATTTCAACTTTTGGCTAAGTGTTAGAGCATTCAGAGTTATCTGAAAGAAATTTTTCCACTTTATTTGTCTAAGTGTTGTAAAATTTTTAGGAAAATTATCTAAGGCAAAGATCTTGTATAGCAATTTTCTTGAAGACCTATTTATTTTGGGAAAATTGTTCGCATCAAAAACTAAGTGTCAGGTTTCTTTTGAGAAAATTGTTCACACAATTTTATATAAGGCATAATTCTTTTAGGGAAAATCTTTGGCAAAATTTATAAAGATAGGTTTATTTTAGATAATTTTTTTGAAACACAAGGCCCATAGAAATACTTTCGATACAAAAATCTCAAACAGTTAGTTTCTTGAGAAAGTGTCCCAAATAAAAACCTGAAGGGCATTTCTTTTGAGAAAGTGAAAAAGATAAAGTTCTGAAGGACCATCAATTTGAAAAAAATTCCTATATAAAAATATTGAAGGGTATTTTTCTCAAGAAATTACCCTAAATGAAAAACCTGAAAGATCATTTTCTTTCAAAAAAATTGTTTGAATAATTTTCCCAAAGGGTCATTCTTTACAAAAGTGTCCTAGATAGAAGTTCCAAAGGGTCAAAAGTGTCATACAAGTTAAAAGGTCTACATAAGAATCTAAGTATTAAATATTTTAGGAAAATCATCCCATGACAATTTCCCCAAAGATCTCATTTCTCTCAGACATTTTATTCACAAGCAAAAATCCCAAAGACATGAATTCTTTTAGATATTTTGTCTACAATAAATTGTTCAAAAGGTATAAGGTAGACTTAATTCTTTTAGGAAATTATCCTACAAAAAATCTCTTGGACATTTTTTACAAAAGAGCTGCAAACAAATTCCTTTGGATAAAGTGGCCAAGACTCAAAGCTCATAATAAATGTCTAACAAAAGGTTTGAAAGAAATAGCATGGGAAATTTGTGATCCAATAGAGTGATATTCATGCAAGTTTTAAAGTAAAGCTTAGCAATCATCCATTAGAGATTTAATTTTATGGTCTATAGTATGTCAAATATGTTCATGAAAACATCAAAATTTGAGCTCATGAAATAGTCATTAGAATTTAAAAGGAAAGATCAATAATCATTGCTCAATCATACAGGAGATCTAATTATGAGTGGTGACTGATAGTTTAATGGGCCCAAGTAGATCAATGGCTCATGTTCAATCATGGATTCATATCTAATGGCATGTGAGTAAGTAAATGATTTAAGGAGATCAAGAGTTCACCATGTCACATAAGCATGTGAATCAATAGACTGACAGAAAGATCCAAAGATCAATGCATGAGTGATAAGTGGCATGATCTTGTTCAAGCTAATAAAAGATAATGGAGCACATTTAATCATGTAAATCAAGATCAATAGTGAGTGAGGTTCAAAGAGGTCATAAAAACTTGAGTACAAATACATAAGAGATAAGTGAAATAAGCATGTGGGTCCCAACAAAGGATATATGGATTGTGTTCATTCCCATTAAGCAGATTAATGGAGTGAGATGAGTCAAAATATCAATGATCTGAGCCAATTTTTAACAATCAGTCAAATGAAGTCAAGCTCAAGTGACTTAGATAAGGGTTGATAAAGTAATTTTTGATGGGGTAAGGTAAATACAAGAAATGGAGTAAAGTTTTAGTGTGGTCCAGTTCAAACTAGAGCTTACATTTTGAAGGATGCCATCGAGGTGGACATGCAGACTTCAAAGGTTTCATCTTTGAGACCAACTGCATGAAAGAGACCCTTTTCCCCACTATTTCACACCATGACAAACTAGTAAAGAGTAGTTATCACTAAGACAAATCATTAATATATCTATTTGATTGTTTTAACCATGTCAATTCCATAACTTAGCTCAGAACAACTTGTTCCCACCATTATAACCATCAAGGAAGATCAAGGAGGGAATAATGTAACTGTACAACCACTCAAAATGACCTAGATCAATTAAATGGTCTAAATGAGAATAATTTGTAGAAGTATTTGTAACTAATATTTAAATGTTTGAACTAATTAATTCCCCTTTTCATCACTAAAGCTTCCTTTCTCTTCATTTATTTTATAAGTATAAATCTTAAGCTATTGTAAAAGAGACCACACCATGTATGGTGAAGCCCTGGTGGATTGATGTCGTGTTTTGCCTTTAAACATTAATATAAGTTTGTTTCTAATTTTTGAACAATTGTCTAAGTTTTCAAGTGATGTATGGCAATGATAAGTGATAATTGTTTATCCTTCACTTATCATTTCATGTTTGAGAAAGAGTTCATAGTCTAACAGGTCATATAGAGTGTAGTCTAGTGTGTAAATCTTTTTCAAGTGTAAAATTATATTTAGAGCTTCAAATCTATATACACATAATATTTTCAAACTTGTATTGATTATTGACACTTTGTATCTTGAAGGAACCCATCGAGTCTCAATTTCTCTAAGTACATGCCTTAAGGGGTGCACTGAGAAAGGGGTGGGTAGACCATTGGTGTTTCTTAATATTATTTTCCATTTTTCCACTCTCCATATACACACTCATCTCCTAAAACTATTTACACTAATTTTATTCTTGTCTTTTGTACCCATTCTAGTCATTTATCACGCTTTATCCTCCTTATTTTTACCTTGACCCCTTTCACCAGTTGATTGTACTAGGTCAATTGGGTCAACCTTATATAGTTTTTAGCCTATGATTACTATATAGGGTTGAAAGGGTTGAACTTTTACTATTTATGGATATTTTTTAATTGGAGTTTTATTAACCCTTTGGCTGACCTAGTTCGGGGCCTAAATATTTCTGTCAAAAACATATAGGGTTGACCATGATGACCCTATACAATTGACATATTCAAAAGGATTTAGGGCAAGATCCACCTATATATACAAGTTCATTTCTAACCATTTTTAAGAAGAGAAAAAAATAAGAATAAGTATGAACAAATATCTACTTATAGACCATTGTGATTGAAGAATAAAACTTAGGGTTCCATACTTTCTTTAGAGATATGGATCTTGTCTTGTGGAGAAGTCTTTTGGATGCATAGATAGGTTGTGTAGCCTATAACTAATTTGTCTTTGTTATCCTTACATACCACAATAATCTCTTGCAAAGCACCTTGGCCAAGGGAGAGATTGAGACTCGACGGGTTGATCTTCAAGGTAAGTATTCCTAACTTTATTTCTCCTTTGTAAGAGTAGATAGATAATGTAGTTGTGCTTCTTTCTTCCATGCATTAGGATTATGTAAACATTGATGTGAGTATATGTCTTCTATGTATATTTAGTTTAGTTTGTTTTGTTTCTAACCTCTACTTTGTGCCATAAGCTTTCATGTGTACTAGATTAGATTTAATTTCTTATTTATTAAATATGGAGTGAACATTAAACCTAGGACTATTTTAGGGTTTTTGTGTGATTATGTTAGATTGCAGGCTTTGGAACCCTTCCTAGTAAAGTGTATTGTGACAAGTGATCCCCTAATTGGGTTTAGTAGATCCCCATATTTTTCATGCTCCTAATTAACAAATGTATGCTCAATCAAAAGTGTAGGTATGCTCTATCTTCTTTGAGCTAGGATTTATTTATAGACGTGATGCATTTTTGATTGCATATATTCTAGTACACCTAACATGAACTAACCCTTACAAAAAAAATTCATCTTATTTGATTTCTTTCATTTTTTGATCATATATTTTCCATACTAGATCGACTCTATTAACCTATTATCTAGCTTTTATGAATAGGTTTTTATGTACAGGGTACTAGATTGATCTTGTCAACCCAGTATAGTATTTTAGATTTCTAGACATCTAGTCCAAAGTACTAGGTTGACCCAATCAACCCTATACCTTTTCAAGCATCATGTTCAAAATAATAGATTGACCCAATAAACCTTATACATTTCAAGCACTTAGTAGCAAGGTTTTGTAAAGCTTAATCGACCGAATCGACCCAGTTAGTAAAATTTGTAAGCATATATCAAGGTTATTGAATAATAATCTTCATTCTCTACATCTTTAAACATAGGACTCTTTTAGGGCTATTACGAGATTATGTTAAATTGTAAGTTTTGGAACCCTTCCTAACATGGTGTATTATGATAAGTGATACCCTAATCGGGTCTAGAAAATCCCCATATTGGTCATGCTCCCACTTAACAAATGTATTCCCAATCATAAGTGTAGGTATGATCTATTTTTTCTCAACCATGATTGATTTATATAAATAATTCATTTTTTATTGCATACATAATATGCCCTCTAATTCATTTGCCTTGTGTTATTGCTCACATCTTGCCTCTATATTGAAATACTCATGTTAGAACCCATTAAAGCTTTAGAGACTAGTTTGTATGATTTATTTCATTATGGTAGAAATATGATGGTCATGTGGAAGACATTTTTATTGCATCACCTCATTTAGAGTAGGTTTAATTTATTCATTCTCTGACTTTTTCCCCCATAAGTAACTAGTAGTTTAAGTGATAAATAGTAAATGATATATTCAAGGAGCTAACCCTTAAATCTAGAGGATCATTTCCAATATAGGTACATCCACATACCTAAAAATGTTCCCATGTTTTCTAAATTTGAAAGAGGCTTGAATAACCTCTTCTAGGGTGAAATATTTAGTGACAATAGTTCTAGCATACCTAGTGGGACCCATTCTATTCAAGACAAATTGTCAAGGTGAATGTTGGTCTTGACAACATCATCTAAAAAGTGGTGTGCTACTCAACATTTGGTGACTCCTTCAAGTTAAATTTAGTTCCAGACCATTATTTTGTTATAAACTTGCCCCCATAATTCATGGTCCTCACTAGGTCATCCTCTGATAGAACATCCAATCCTATAAACCCACCCATTTAGCCTAAAATTTCCCTTGAAACTTAATATCCATAGCCCAATATTGCCTTTGAATAATGAGTAGACTTTTCTAGAGAGGAAGAGGCTGAAGATGCTAAAGAAGTTGAAGATATTAAAGAATAAGACATGGCTAGGGCTCATGCTTTTCATGCCTTCAATACTGATAATCAATTCCAACTTAATGCATATGATGTCAGCCCTGCTAATGCCACAAAAGGTGTAACCAAATTCAATGGTGAGAGTCATATCAAACCTAGTGAGCACATTAGAGATATTTCTAACTTTTATAGTTTTCATAATATTGTTCAAGAGAACATTGTCATTAGAATCCTTCACATGTCCCTTAAAGTAAATTCTCTTGGTTGGTATAAGACTCTAGAAGGTGGATGCATCACAACATGGGATTAGTTTAGAGTGTTGTTGAATTTTAGATTTGGAAATGAAAGTGACCATGATTCCCTCATACATCAGCTCAATGTGATAAATAAGGGACCAAAATAAATAATGTATGACTTCAATGAAACATTTCAAAAGACTTGGCATAGATTTCCTCCTCCCATGAGACCACTAGCTAGTTTTGTGTTCCCTACTTACTTGAAATCCATTGGGTCTAAAGTTGCTATCATGTTTCAGTCTATGGGAGGTTCTACCCTCCTTGAAGCATATGTGCTTGCTATCAAGGATGAAAATAATCTAATCCAATCTATAATATTTCCACCTAAAGTGTCTATGCCTCCATTATCTCATGTTTCTACCAATGCTCCAGATGTGGCTCAAACTCCTAATGCCAATTCTAAGCCTAAAGTTGATCCTAAGAAAGAAGATAATATAATGGATAATTATGCATATATTTAATTATTGGAAGTTAGGGTTGGAAGAGGCCATATGAAGGAAGGTGCATATCATAATCTTGACCCCTATTAAAAATAGTATGGAATAGGAAGAGGCCAATGGTATCCTAATCCCAATAGGCATGTTAATGTGTATAATCCTAACTCCACCACCAATGCAATTTGAGATGGTACTAGTTCATATAAATTTAGTGTAAGGAGAATATTGGTAGCAAGACCAATCTATGCATGCCAATAAAAATGGAGAAAAATATCTAGTGGCTTAAGTGGTAGTTACTTCCCTCCTATCAAATGAATATAAGGTGATGATGCAAGTTGATGAGGATTGGCAACCTCAAGGAGAGATCTTCACCAATTTTTAGTTTGAAGACACTTTTTTTCTAAATCAAGGAGCCTATATTACAAAAGATACAAGGTCCATGATCTAAAACTTAGAAGTTCTAGTTGATAAATATTTCAATAGCATAGAAATAACATAGTAACAATGAATTCTCTAAGAAGAGATGTAGTATTACTCAAGATCACAATACAAATATATGATTATCTCTGGGAAGAGATGTCTATCTTCACATTTTGGGTTACATATTAATTAATACACATTTTTAAATCATGGGGAGGATGTGGAAGGTCACCAATCTTGAGGGAGATTAAGTGGTTCGACTTCCAAGATTTAAAACAATACAGAATTTGAGGAATTACTATTTTTAGACTGCACTACTACAACTAAAATTTAGGGCACTTTTGTTGGGTTTTAGGGGTTTAAACTTCATCTAGAAAATATAAATGCCATCTCATGGTTTTCTCCTCATTTTTATCTTTCCAACATCTCAAATGGCGAGTCAATTGGAGCTACGGTGCAAAAGTTATGGCTCCCAAAAGTTTCATCATCAATTGGGGTGGAACTATCACCCGAATTGTCACCTAAATTGTTGCTTGGATCAGTCCAAGAGGGAACACTCAAGGAGGTTGTATCAGCATGCCCATAGGTTCATCCGATCCTCCTACAAGGTAGCAAGGCATGACTGCAAGTGTGATAGTTATAGAAGCTCCTATACCTCTAATAAGTCAAAATGTAGTAAGGTATATTCAAGGTGCCTCTATTCCTAAAGTTTCAAGTAATTATTTACCTCCAAGAACACAAGAAAATATGAGTACTAATTCTCTAAACATAGTGTATTCCTTGAAAATTTCTAAAGCACCTATCTCCTTGTGGTATATCCTTCATATGCCTGACTAAAAAAAATTGTTACAAAAGCAATTGTCCATTATTCTTAGTAGTAATTCATCTTCAAATCAAGGTAGTAGTCAATTTCTCCTTTTAAATGCTCTTAGCACTATTTTTGAACAATATACTAATACTGAGAATCCTCCACCATTTTGCCTCACTCTCATAGTGTGTGATAAATTGGTTCATAATTCCATAGTTGATAGTGAAGCCTCTACCTCAGTCATGACTAAAGTTGTAGTTGATAAATTGGGCTCATAATATGAGCCTCACAACAAAGGAGTGATCCAACTAGATAGTACACCTATTAAGACCATAGGGATGATAAAAAACTTGAATGTTTTCTTGCATGATTATCTTAGATTTCCTATCCTTCAAGATTTAATTGTTGTTGACCTCCTAGCTCACTTTGTAATCTACCTATTAACAGACTTCATAGCCAAGATAGGTGGATATCTCTCAGATGATTGGTCCTTATTAGATTTTATAACAAGGTACAAGGCCAAGGTGTTAATTAGGACATAACCTCTTGCAAGGTTTCATATTGAACCTTACATTGATTCAAGTTCAAACTTAAACTGCATTGTTCATGAGAAGGAGGAGCCTAATGTGGATGGGGGAGATTTTAAAATTGAAGGAATTTATGATATATTCTTGGATGAGTATGGTGTAGATGCATATGGACATGATCATTATGCATAATTTGAATATATTGACCTTGGGACTTATATTATACATGAGCAGCTATTTGAATAAGTTGAGGTAAGTATACAAAATTCTCATGTTGTCGAATGAAACTATTGATCTATGATTATGATGATCATAGGTTGATGAACCTAATTGAGAAACATAGTGGTAAAAATGATTTTTTCATTCTTGATATTGATTAAGATGCCCTAGATGGTGGCACTCATGAATAAGAGGAGGTTTACTTATGGATAATATTTGAGGCCATATATACAAAATTTGACAAGATTGGTAATATTCCTTTTTTTCCTAGGAAATGTATGTCTAATGTGTTTGTTGATAAAACTAATGATTATGCTCTCAAGTGTTTTATAAATTAATAAATTAAAGGTCATTTTTTAAAGGAAGATGGACATCAATCTACTATTTAAGAGCCTATGGTTCTAGAGGGACCCAATGAGGTCAAGGAAGAAGTTGTTATGCCTAAAGGATAGTTAGGAGATCCATTTAGTATTGATCCATGTTCAAAGGGGTTGGATCATAAAGAATAATAACTTGATACTCCCATGCATAATTTATATCTTATTCAATAAGATAAAAATTTTGAGGCATCTATCATCTTTCCTATTCCATAATATGAGGAATGTATATCATATATGATAATGATCAAGAGGATTGTAGCTCCAACCAAGGCTCTTAGAGAGCAAGAAATATCATTCATGAAGGTCCTAAATAGTTCACTTATAGACCTAACAATATTCAAAGGTGATAGACTACTTTACCACCTACATATGCAAGTGATTGGTGTTGAGCATGCTCCTCATGCTAGGTTGCCTTCATGGAGTGATAAAGATGCCAGGGGAACCATTTTTTACCTTGGCTAAGGTATGATCAGATGTTTCACCTCAAGAGGTCTATTTTTTAAATATTATAATATGTTTTTGTTTCCTTTATTGTGTGTGTTGTGTTCCAATAAGTTTTTTTTAAGCACATGTGTGTTTTTCCTTGGTCCCTTGCTTTCTATTTTGGTCCTATTATTTCTTATGTTTTATGTATTGTTCAAGGTATTTTCTATGTCTAGTCTATATACTTGTGACTCCATATCCCAATGGATAGAATTAGGAAATTAGTCATGGCATATCAAGTACACCACCCTTAGGAAATATCCAAAGATGACCATTTTTGCCCATAAGCCAAAATTGATCAACCGATTATAGTCAAAATCTTGTATAATAGATTTTTATAATGTTATAGGGTATGTTGAAGCTCATTTGATGTCATTTCATATGCCATTCTATGTTTGGTTCATGGTTTAGATTAGTCCTTGTGTCTCTTTGTGTCTTAGGGGTCATTTTTGAATCATATATGCAAGTGGTAGATTTTCATGGTGTTGAGCTATTGTAAGAGGAAGTCTAGAAAAGCCTAAGTTTGCATTTGGGAGATATTTCAACTTTTGGCTAAGTGTTAGAGCATTCAGAGTTATATTAGAGAATTTGTTCCACTTTATTTGGCTAAGTGATGGGTACTTTTTCAAGAAAATTATCCAAGGCAAATATCTCATAGACTTATTTATTCTAGGTAGAAGTTCCATTATAATTTTCTCAAAGACCTAATTATTTTACGAAAATTGTCTGCATCAAAATCTAAGTGTCAAATTTCTTTCAAAAAAATAATCCACATAATTTTCTCAAAGGTATAATTATATTGGGTAAAATTTTTGATAAAAGTTCCAAAGACATGTTTCTTTGAGACAAATTGTTCGAAACACAAGGCCCACAGAAATACTTTTGATACAAAAATCTCAAAGGGTTAATTTCTTGAGAAAGCATCCAAAAAAGCTCGAAGGGTATTTATTTTTGGAAAGTGACCAAGACAAATTTTCAAAGGACCATTTCTTTGAAAAAATTCCCTATAAAAAAATCCTTAAGGGTATTTTTCTCAAGAAAGTGCCCTAAATGAAAATCTTGAAAGGTTATTTTATTTCAAGAAAATTGTCCGAACAATTTTCTTGAAGGGTCATTCTTCATCAAAGTGTCCTAGATAGAAGCTTTGAAGGGTCATAAGTGTTATCTAAATCAAAAGGTCTATGAAAAAAGATAATTATGAACTATTTTAGGAAAATTGTTCTATGAAAATTTCATTGAAGACCTCATTTCTCTTAGACATTTTATTTGCAAGCAAAAATCTTGAAGACATGAATTCTTTCAGACATTTTGTCTATAATAAATTGTTTAAAAGTCATTAGGTAAAATTAATTATTTCAAACAATTTTCATATGAAAATTTCCTTCAATATTTTATTTTATGTAAAACAGCAATAAATAAATTCCTTTAGAGAAAGTGGCCAAGACTCAAAGCCCATAGTAAATGTCCAGCAAAAGGCTCAAAAGAAATAGCCTAGGAAATTTATGATGTAGCAGAGTGACGTTTGTGCAAGTGTAAAAATAAAGCTTAGTAGTCATCCATTAGAGTTTAAATTTTATGTTCTATGGGATGTTAAATACGTTCACATAGATGTCAAAATCTGAGTTCATGAAATAGTCATTAGAATTCAAAAGACAAGATCAATGATCAGTGCTCAATCATATAGGAGATCCAATAGTGAGTGATGATTGATAGTTTAATGGGCCTAGGTAGATAAATGGCTCATATTCAATCATGGATTGATATCTAACAACATGTGAGCAAGTCAATTATTTAAGGAGATTAAGAAGTCACCACATGGCTTAAGCACATGAAGTAGAAGACTGACAACAGGATCTCAAGATCAAAGCATGATTGACAAGTGGCATGAGATCATTCAAGTTGATAGAAGATCAATGGAGTGCTTTTAATCATATAAACCAGGATCAATAATGAGAGAGGGTCAAATAGGTTAGTGAACCCTGAGTATAAATGCATAGGTGACAAGTGGCACAAGCATATAGGTGCCTCAATTAGATTGGCTAGCATTGATCCAATTAACTATTTGTTTCCTTTTAGTTATTTCTCTTCAAATTGCTTAAAAAAATTATCTTATTTCATTTCACAACTCTAGCATAAGTTTCTTATTTTCCCTATCTATTATACTAGGTCAACCTAATTGACCTTGTATCTTTTTCAACCTCTATTCACTATACTAGGTCAACTCATTCAACATTGTACTATTTGTAGGCCCTATTTTTATGCTAGGTTGACATATTTGACCTTGTATAGTTTCTTTTCATTTTCTATTTTCCCTTGTGTGTTTATCTAATCTTATATCATCATGATGACATTTGTTCAGCCTTTTTTTAGTTAAGAAAATTGTAAAATTAAGGCTTTGGATTATAACCTCATTATTTCATTACTTCAAATGAAACTATCCAATTTCTTCCTTCCTCTTTCCTAAGCCAAAAAATATCACTACATAATGTAATGTAGTTCCAGTCATTCATCCTAATCCTCTTCTCAACACCAATTTTGGGAATATTGCACCAACTAATCCCTCTCCTATCAACACTCATACCCTTATAGCCAGTGTCCATAATCCTCTTGTGACACCCATAACAAGAGCACCTAACATTATCACTTCCCAAACTAACATGGTTGAAAACACTCAAATTGATAATCTAGATGGTTCCCAATTATTCAAAAACCTTGATGATAATACTATTTACACTCCTCATAATAATGGTGGATTTACCAAGATTCCTTCTTCTTATACCATACTTAAGACAAAAAACACTAATGTCAGGATTCCTCCACCTACAAAGAATCCTCCTCCCACCAACACTAATAATCCTCTTCCTAACAATACAATACCCCACCTTTAAACCCACCTATTGATACAACTCAACTTCTTACACAAGTCATATAATAAATGAACATCATGTAAATAAATAACACATCTCAAATGATGAACATGAAACAACATTGATTACACATGACTATTCAACCACCTCAAGTCATCATGTCTCAACCAAATCAAAATTTTATCCCTCCTCCTCTTAGAGATGCAAATGGGAATTTCATCCTCAACTACCAATAAATAAAAATATACTTCAACATCTTCAAAAGGAACCTTTATCCCCATTCATTACATCCATAGATATTGGAAACATTTATCCAACTATCAAATATAATGGGACTAAGGACCCTACTATATTTATTAAAACTTTTAGTAATCTCTGTAAGGAATGGGTCTAGACTAACACCTTTTCTACCACCAAGATCTTAGCCAAAACCTTTGTTGGTAATTCAATTGAATGGCATAACCAAATTCCTAGACATTCCATCTCACAACTAGATTATTTAGTCAATACTTTAGTGAAGGAATTCCAACATGATGACCTTCTTAAAAATTACCTTAGCCATTTCATCAATGCCAAGCAACTTCCTAATGAATTTTCTCATACTTTCATCAAATGATGTAAGTCTATTGCTCATAAAGTGGACCATAACATGAATGATGATACTCTTTTAAAACTATTTATCACTACTCTTAAACCTCCCCTTTAATACAAAGTTTTAATCTTTTCTCCTAAAACTTTAGAAGAAGACTTAGACCAAGTAAAAAGGAAAGATTTTCTTATGACTCAATTTGAACCATCTCAAACAACTAATAAAGAACCTTTTCAATCATTTTCTCATAAAATTAATTCATCTAATCCTCCCCAACCTCAAAATGGAGTATCTAATTTAACCAATTTTAACCCAACCCACCCTCCCTTGAGTTTATAACAACTTAAGAATAAATTTCCACCCTCTAAACCCATGAGCTTTGATCCTTCTAAACCTCCTCCAAAATGGTACAATCCTAATAAATTTTATTGGTGGTATGCTACTATAGGTCATTCTCATGAGTATTATCATGATCTTCATCAATTTATCCTATCTTCCTTTCTTGGTCCACATTTAATTCCTGATATTATCACAAAACAATGTTATCAAGACTATCTTCAAGCTTTCAAAGTTAATCTCAAGAACAACAATCACATCAATATCAACTACCTAATGAACAACAAAAATTATTCCATACCTATACCTCATCTGCTAATTTCATTAAAACCATAATTGATCCTTCTTCCTACACCAATAAGGAAAGGATAGCTAACATGAACAACTTTAAACATATCATTGCTTCCATTGAACCTCAACCTCTTAAGTCACATGAACAAAAAGAGTACCTAGTTAAAATGCCTACTCTAAATCATATCATCCATGGTCCTCCTTTACCTCTTCATACCTCTCCTACACATCGTATGTTACATTCAACATCATTAAAATATAATAAACCAACACATTTACCTATCTCCAAATGTACCTACCAACCCAATGCAAATCCTTTCAATGGCTCAATGTTATCTCACTCCAACTCACGTGTTGGGGCATATTACGATGCCCATCCATATATCATTTCATACTTTGTGGAATCTTTTGATTCCCATCCCACATCCACTTACCCATTAGGGCATCTTACAATGCACACTTTTATTCTAAAATGCATAATAATAACCAAATTCAGCTTCAAAAAACCTTTTGAGACTTATAGACTTATATTTCACATGCTCATGTTTGATATAGACATTAGCATAGATCTTACTTGTTATTTTTTTCTCATGTTTCTTTATTTTTATTCACTTTATTTCTTTTACTTTTTCTTTGTAAGAATCATTATCTTCTTTTACGTTCTTTGGTTTTATTTCACATTACATTTGGCATTTACTTTCATTTTTATCCTCGTATATTTCTTTTATCTTTTTATGTTATTATTTTTACTTCATATATTTATTATTATTTATTCCCATATTTAAAATTCACTCCCATGGGTTTTTATTTTATGATTTTGTATTATAAGACCATGGATAGAACCTATCCCCCCTCACAAAATACCACCTTTCCTTCTTTTCTCATTTTATTGTTTCGCATGTTTCCTTTTGGTACCCTCATGGGTTTCTTTTTTATGAGTTTTAGTATAATTCCATGGATAGGACCAATCCCTCCTCATAAAATTTCCATCTTTTCATCTTTTTACATCTTCGTTCTCAAACTTTAGCTTTTACTTCTTTTGATAAATAGAATTTTCACAACAATCTATGTTAGCATGTTTTTCCTCCATTTCCCTCATTCTTATGATAAGAAATCACACTTTTATATCATTGTATCCCTTTTTTCCCTTTATCACATTTTTATCAATTTGAAGTGAAACAAATTTGTGTCACTCCTCTAGATTCCCCCTTTATTTCACTCTACATTGGGAAAAACAAGGTCAAAGTCAAGATATCACTTTTTATTTCACCTATATTTATGAGACTCTTAGACACCATGATCTTTGAAGTTATCTCTATTAGAAACCTTGTCCCAAGTATTCAAATGAAATTAATTTTTAACACCCATGTTTAGTTTTCCAAATCCATATGGAGGAATAGAAAAATCCATCAAAAAAATTAAAAGCCAAATCATTTAAATCAAAAGGAAATGATATTTAAAAGGCAACATACAAATCTCAAAAGTTAAAATCACACAAAAAAACATGATTACAATAACATCTCCTATCTCTAATAAAATTTCAAACTCCATAGTTGACCTCACATAGAGCCAAGGTCCATTGGGGTGCATTAGGCCAATATATTGGAATAGAGTAATTCAACAAAATCTATGGTGCTACCTAATTTTTCATGATATTACCCAATCTTCCCATTATACTAACAAATTTTTAAGGGGTCATTAGGAATGGGGAACACATTTTGGGAGGTAGGTCCATTTTAATTTTTTATGGATATAGCCTTCATGGCATGATCTATAAACTTCATTTGTTGACCTAAGACTTGTGTGGCTAAGAGAATTTCTTCATGGTACTTAAGGTTGAAAGTCCTCTTATTTTTAAAAATCTAATTTGAGTGTCTTGACTTTTATAAAGATCTCCTCTACATTGGTTTTCATTCATTCTCCCCTCCACCCATTTCATTACCCCCCTTAACAGGCAAATTGTGATTCCAAATCTATTTTCCCTTCTTCTTTAATTCCTTTTTATTCACCTCTTAAAAACATGCTAGCACTAATTTGTTTTAATTTTATCTATCCTTAGATAAAAATAATGTGTTTTCTCAATTATGGATTACACCCTTACACCATTTATTTACCACACCATCTCATTGTCATACTAGTCATGTCATTAGGTGGTTGTGTTTTCTTGCATTGTATCTTAGAACAAGCACTAAATTTGAGATTTCATCCTTTAAAGATTTTGATTTTCATTTCTCCATCATGTTATTTTTTTATTTTTATGGACTTATCTTACATATTATATTTTCCATTATTACATGTTTCTCTTTATGTATGCCTTCTTCCTATTTGTCTCACATCTTCAATTACATTTCATTTCCCATATTTCATGTTTTTATTTTTTCCTACCTTACATGAGCTTACTTTTCACTTTCTTACATATCATTATTCATTTTTTATTGTAATTCATCTTCTACATGCTTTACAACCTAATTTAGTTGTTCTACATTCCTTTTTGTCATTTATTTTTTCCATATTTTCCAATATTATTTAATGTGTTTTACAATCGTTTGTCATTCATTTACACTCATTTGTCATTAATTTACCTTAAATATTTTAAACCCTACCTTAGAAATCCTAATTTTCAAATTTTGCCTAATACCCTCATATCTTTGCCTTAACTCATTTTACACTACTATATGCTTATCTTCCCAAAATTTCAATTTTTGGCTATTTTTTGCACTAATCTCTACAAGTTCACCTAGTGTTCTTCACATCGGATGCCTTCACTCATATCTTATAATCTACTTATTTATCTACAACACTAAGTTGAGTAAATGTATGTTTTTTTCAATTTTGTCCTTTCATTTATCTTATTTTTCTACTTACTGCACTTTACTTAGCAAGCATTATGTGTTGTCATGTTTTATTTCCCAAAGCACCATCCCATATTGAATTTACGTGACACGTGATGAGCTTCGAGTGGGGCATATGTATACACATAATATTTTAAAAAAATTATTAATTACTGACACTTTATATATTGTAAGAACCAATTGAGTCTTTATCTCTCTGAGTGCATGGCTTAAGGGGTACACCAGGAAAGGGGTGGGCAAACCATTGGTGCTTCGTAAGATTTTTGTCTTTTTTTCCACTTTCCATCTACACACTCATCTCTTAAAACTCTTCACCCTAATCTTATTCTTCTTTGTTTTACCCATTCTAATCATTTATCATTCTTTATCCTCTTTGTTTGTGCCTTGACCCCCTTTCACCAGTTGACTATACTAGATCAATTAGGTCAACCTTGTAGATTTTTTGGCCTCTGATTACTGTACAGGGTAGATAGGGTTGACCCTATACTATTTAGGGATATTTTTCACTTGGAATTTTTTTAGTCCTTTGGCTAACCTAGCTCTAGACCTAGTGATTTATCTCCTTCAAATATATAGGGTCAATTGGGTTGACCGTGTATAGCTGACATATTCAAAAGGATTTTGGGCAAGATCTACCTATATATATATAAGTTCATTTCCAACCATTTTTAAGAATATAATTGAATAAGAATAATTTTGAAAAAACATCTACTTATTGACCATTCTACTTGAGGAATAAAGCTTAGGGTTCCATACTTTCTTTAGAGATATGGATCTTGTCTTATGGAGAAGTCTTTTGGATACATAGATAGGTTGTGTAGCCTAGAGATAATTTTTCTCTATTATCCTTAAATACCATAACAATCTATTTTAAAGCACCTTAGCCAAAGGAGAGATTGAGGCTCGATGGGTTTGTCTTCTAGGTAAGTATTCCTAATTTTATTTATCCTTTGTATGAGTAGATAGATAATGTATTTGTGATACTTTCTTCCATTCAATAGGATTCTATATGCATTTAAGTGAATATATGTCTTTTATGCATGTTTAGTTTTTTTTCTTTTTTGTTTTTAACCCCCACTTTATGCCACAAGCTTTGGTGTGTATTATATTAGATTTACTTTCTTGTTTATTAGATATAGAGTGAACATTACACCTAGGAATATTTTAGGGTTGTTACAAGATTATGCTAAATTGTAAGCTTTGGAACCCTTCATAGGATGGTGTATTTTGATAAGTGATACCATAATTAGGACTAGAAAATCCCCATATTGGTCATGCTCTCACTTAAAAAATGTATTCCCAATCATAAGTGTATGTATGCTCTATTTTTTCTTAGCCATGATTGATTTATAGACATGATGCATTTTTTATTTCATACATAATTTTCCCTCTAGTTCATTTTCCTTGTGTTGCTAATTACATCTTGCCTTTGTATTGGAATACTCATGTTGGAACCCATTAAACCTTTAGAGACTGGATTGTGTGCTTTATTTCATTGTGGGAGAAATATGATCATCATGTGGAAGACATTTTTTGTGCATCACCTCCTTTAGATTAGGTTTAATTTATGCATTCTCTAACTCTTTTCCCCATAAGTAAATAGTAATTTAAGTGATAAACAGTAAACGATATACTCAAGGAGCTAGCCCTTAAATCTAGAGGCTCATTTCCAATACAGGTTTATCAACATACGTAAAAAAATTTCCATGTTCCAAAAATTTGGAAGAGTCTTGAATAACCTCTTCAACAGTGCAATATTAGGTGACAATAGTTCTAGCATGACTAGTGGGACCCATTGTCTTCAAGACAAATTGTCAAGGTGAATATTGATCTTGACAAAATCATCTAAAAAGTTGTGTTCTACTCAACATTTGGTGACTCCTTCAAGTTAAACATGGTTCTAGACCATTATTTTTTATAAACTTTCCCCCATAATTCATGGTCCTCACTAGGTCATCCTCTGCTAGAACATCTAATCATATAAACCCACCCATTTAGCCTAAAATTCCCCTTGTAACTCAATATCCATAGCCTAATATGCCCTTTGAAGAATGAGTAGACTTTTCTAGAGTAAGAGGTTGAAAAGGATAAATAAGTTGAAGATATTAAAGAAGAAGACATGGTGAGGCCTCATGCTTTTCATGCCTTCAATACTGATAATCCAATCTAACTTCATGCATATGATGCCATCCCTCCTAATGCCACAAAAGGTGTGCCCACATTCAATGGTGAGAGTCATATCACATCTAGTGAGCACATTAGAGATGTTTCAAACTTTTTTAGATTTCACAATATTGTTTAAGAGAACATTGTCATTAGACTCCTTGCCATGTCCCTTAAATGGAAGGCTCTTGATTTGTATAGGACTCTAGAAGGTAGATGCATCACAACATGAGATGAGTTTGGAGTGTTGTTGACTTCTAGATTTAGAAATGAAAGTGACCATGATTCCCTCATACATCAGCTCAATGTAATAAAGAGAGGACCCAAATAAATAATTCATGACTTAAATTAAAGGTTTCAAAAGACATGGTATAGATTTCCTCCCATGAGACCACTGGCTAGTTTTGTGTTCCCTACTTTCTTGAAAGCCATTGGGTCTAAGATTCTATCATGTTTTAGTCTATGGGAGGTTCCACCCTCCCTGAAGCATATGTGTTTGCTATCAAGGATGAAATTAATCTAATCTAATATATAATATTTCCACCTAAAGTGTTTATACATTCATTATCTCATGCTTCTACCAACACTCCATAAGTGGCTCAAACTCCTAATGCCAATTCCAAGCCTAAAGCCAATCCTAAAAAAGTAGATAATGTAATGGATAAAGATGCATATATTCAATTATTGGAAGCTAGGGTTGGAAGAGGCAATATGAATCAAGGTGCCTATCAAAATCCTCATCCATATCAACAATATTGTGGAAGAGGAAGAGGCTAATGGTATCCTAATCCCAATAGGCCTATTAATATGTACAATCCTAACTCCAACACCAATGCAAGGGAGATGGTACTAGTTCATATAAATTTAGTGTAGGGAAAAGATTGGTAGCAAGACAAATTTATGGATGCCAATAAAAATGGAGAAAAATCTTTGGTGGCTTAAGGGGTTGTTAATTCCCTCCTATCAAATGAATATAAGGTGATGATGCAATTTGATGAGGATTGGCAACCTCAAGGAGAGATCTTCACCAGTTTTTTGTTTGAAGACACTTTTTTTTTAAATCAAGGATCCTCTATTGTAAAAGATATAAGGTCTAATAGGAAGGCTCTAGGAAGTGGTATCAGCATGTTCATAGTCTCATCTATTCCTCTTACAAGGATGCAAGGCATGACTGTAAGTGTGATAGTTCTAGAAGCGCCTATACCTCCAACAAGTCAAAATGTGGTAAGGTCGATTCAAGGTGCCTCTATTCCTAAAGTTTTAAGTAATTATTTACCTCCAAGAAAATAATAAAATGTGATTACTAATGCTCTAAACATAGTGGATTCCTTGAAAAGTTCCAAAGCATCTATTTCCTTATGGGATATCCTTCATATACTTGGCCAAAAAAAAATTATTACAAAAGTAATTGTCCATTATTCTTACTAGTAATTCATCTTCAAATCAAGGTAGTAGTCATGTTTTCCTTGTAAATACTCTTAACACTATTGTTGAACCATTTACTAAGACTGAGAATCCTCTACCATTTTGCCTCACTCTCATAGTGTGTGACAAATCTGTTCACAATTCCATAGTTGATAGTGAAGCCTCTTCCTCAGTTATGCCCAAAGTTGTAGTTGATAAGTTGGGCTCACAATATGAGCCTCAAAATAAAGGAGTGATCTAACTAGATAGTACATGTGTTAAGACCATAGGGATGGTAAATAAACCTTAAGGTTTTCTTGCATTATTGTCATAGGTTTCCTATCCTTAAAGATATAATCATTGTTGACCTCCTAGCTCACTTTGTAATCTACCTATCAAGGCACTTCATAGCCAAGATAGGTGGATATCTCTCAGATGATTTTTCTTTATTGGCTTTTAGAATAAGGTACGGGGCCAAGGTGATAATTAGGACATAACCTCTTTCAAGGTTTCATATTAAACCTTACATTGAATCAAGTTCCAACTTGAATTGCATTATTCATGAGAAGGGGGAGCCTAATGTGGATGGTAGAGCTTTTAAAATTGAAGGAATTTCTAATCTATTATTGGATGAGTATGGTTTATATGCATAGGGACATTATCCTTATGTATACTTTGAATAGATTGACTTTAGGACTTATATTATGCATGAACAACTATTTGAAGAAGTTGAGGTAAGCGTAAAAAATTCTCATGCTATTGAGTGTAACTATATGATTCATGATTATGATGATCATAGGTTGGTGAACCTAATTGAGAACCATAGTTGGAAGAATGATGTTTTCATTCTTGATATTGATGAATATGTTCTAGATGGTGACACTCATGAATAAGATGAAGATGAATTATGGATAATATTTGAGGCCATATGTCAAGAATTTGAAAAGATTGGTAATATTCATTTTTTCTCAAAAAATGTATGTCTGATGTGTTTATTGATGAAACTAATTATTAGGCTCTCAAGTGTTCTATAAATTAGGAAATTAAATGGCGTGTAATTAAGGAATATGGACATCAATCTGCTATTCAAGAGCCTATAATTCTAGAGGGACCCAATGAGGTCAAGGTAGAAGTTGTGCCTAAAGGATAACTTGATACTCCTTGGCATAAAGTATATTTTGTGCAAGAAGATAAAAATGTTGAGGTATCTATCATCTTTCCAATTCTACAATATGAGGAATGTATATCAAATATGATATGATAATGATCAAGAGCATTACAGATCCAACCAAGGCTCTTAGATAATGAGAAATATCATTCATGAAGGTCCATAATAGTTCACTTGTAGACCTAATAAGATTCAAAGGTGATAGGCTACTTGACCACCTACATATGCAAGTGATTGGTGATGAGCATGATCCTCATGCTAGGTTGCCTTCATGGAGTGATAAAGATGCCAGGGGAACCATTTTTGACCTTGTTTAAGGTATGATCAGATATTTCACCTCAAGAGGTCTATTTTGTAAATATTAGAATAGGTGTTTGTTTCCTTTATTGTGTGTGTGTTTTTTTTAATAAGTGTTTTTGAAACACATGTGTGTTTTTTCTTGGTCCCTTGTATTATATTTTGTTTCTATTGTTTTCTTGTGTTTTTTTATTATTCAAGGTATTTTGTATGTCTAATCTATATACTAGTGACTCCATATCCCAATGGATAGGATTAGGCAACTGGTCATGGTATATTAAGCATGCCACCCTTAGGAAACATCCAAAAAAGTTGACCATTTTTGCACACAGGCCAAAATGGATCAACCCACTATAGTCAAAATCTTGTATAAGGGATTTTTATAATGCTATAGGGTATGTTGAAGCTCATTTGATGTCATTTCATATGCCATTCTAATTTTTGGTCATGGTTTAGCTTAATCCTTGTGTCTTTTGGTATCTTAGGGGTCATATTTTAATCATATATGCAAGTGGTAGATTTTTATGGTGCTGAGCAATTGTAAGAGCAAGTCCAAAAAGGCATAAGTTTGCACTTGGAAGATATTTCAACTTTTGACTAAGTGTTAGAGCATTCAGAGTTCTGTTAGATAATTTGCTCCACTTTATTTGGCTTAGTGTTGGGGACTTTTTCAAGAAAATTATCTAAGGTAAATATCCCATAGACTTATGTATTTTAGGTAGAAATTCCACAATAATTTTCTCAAAGACCTAATTATTTCAAGAAAATTGTCTGCATCAAAAGTTAAGTGTCAGATTTCTTTTAGGAAAATTATCCACACAATTTTTCCAAAGGCATAAGTTATTTTGGGGAAATTGTTTGACAAAAGTTCCAAGGATAGGTTTCTTTCAGAAAAATTGTTTGAAACACAAGGCCCACAGAAATACTTCTGATAAAAAAATTTCAAAGGGTTAATTTCTCGAGAAAGCATCCCAAAAAGCTTGAAGGATATTTATTTTGGGAACGTGACCAAGACAAAGTTTTAAAGGACCATCTCTTCACAAAATTTCCTATACAAAAATCCTTAAGGGTATTTTTCTTGGGAAAGTGCCCTAAATGAAAATCATGAAAGGTCATTTTATTTTAAGAAAATTATCTAAACAGTTTTCTTGAAGGGTCATTCTTTAGCAAAGTGTCCTAGATAGAAGTTTTAAAGGGTCACAAGTTCTATCTAAATCAAAAGGTATATGCAAGAAGATAAGTATGAATTATTTTTGTAAAATTTTCATATGAAAATTTCCCTGAATAACTCATTTCTCTTAGACATTGTCTGCCAGCAAAAATCTTGAAGATATGAATTCGTTCAGAGATTTTATCTATAATAAATTATTCAAAAGTCATAAGGCAAACTTAATTATTTTGAACAATTATCACAACAATTTCCTTTCAGATTTTGTCTGATGTAAAAGAGCCATAAAAAATTACTTTAGAGAAATTGGCCAAGACTTAAATCCCACAATAAATGTCCAGCAAAAGGCTCAAAAGAAATAGCCTAGGAAATTTATGATCTAGTAGAGTGACATTTGCACAACTGTCAAAATAAATCTCAGTAGTAATCCATTGAAGTTTAAATTTCGTGGTCTATGGGATGTCAAATACATTCACATAGATGTCAAAATTTGAGTTTTTGAAATAGTCATTAGAATTCAAAAGGCAAGATCAACAATCAGTACTATACCATACAGGAGATCCAATGGCAAGTGATGACTAATAGTTTAATGTGCCAAGGTAGATCAATGGCTCATGTTCAATCATGGATTAATATCTAATAGCATGTGAGAAAGTCAATGAGTTAAGGATATTGAGAGGTCACCACATGGCTTAAGCACTTGAAGTAGTAGACTGGCAATAGGATCCCAATATCAATGCATGATTGACAAGTGGCATGAGATGATTAAAGGTAATAAAAGATCAACGGAGTGCATTTAATCATGCAAATTAGGATCAAAAATGAGAGAGGTTAAAAGAGGTTAGTGAACCCTGATTATAAATGTGTAGGTGACAAGTGGCACAAGCATGTAGGTGCCTCAATTAGAATTTCTAGCATTGATCTAATTGACTGTTTGTTTCCTTTTAGTTATTTCTCTTCAAATTGCTTACAAAATTTATCTTGTTTTAGTTCACAAATCTATCATAAGTTTCTTAATTTCCCTATCTATTATACTGGGTCAACCTAGTGGACCTTGTATCTTTTTCAACCTCTATTCATTATACTAGGTCAACCCAGTTGGCCTTGTACTATTTGTAAGCCCTATTTTCTATGCTAGGTTGACCCAATCGACCCTGTATAGTTTATTGTCATTTCCTATTATCCCTTGTGTGGTTATCTAGTCTTATTTCATCATGATGACATTTTTTCAACCTTTTTTTAGTCAATAAAATTGCATAATTAAGTATTTGGATAATTACCTCATTTATTTCATTACTTCAAATGAAACTATCAAATTTCTTCCTTCCTCTTTCCTAAGCCAAAACTAATCACTACATAATGTAATGTAGTTGAGGTAATTCATCCTAATCCTCTTTACAACACCAATTTTTGAAATATTCCACCAACTAATCCCTCTCCTATCAACACTCATACCCTTACAACTAGTGTTCACAATCCTCTTGTTACACCCATAACAAGAGCACCTAACATTATCACTTCCCAAAGTAACATGGTTGAAACCACTCAAATTGATAATCTAGATGGTTCCCAATTATTCAAAAACCTTGATGATAATACTATTTACACTCCTCAAAATAGTGGTCTCTTTACCAAGCTTCCTTCTTCTTCTACCATACTTAAGACAACTAACACTAGTGTCAGGAATCCTCCACCTATAAAGAATCCTCGTCCCACCAACACTAATAATCATCTTCCTAACAACACAATGCCCCACCTTCAAACCCACCTATTGATAAAACTCAACTTCTTGCATAAGTCATATAATAAATGAACATCATGTAAACAACTAATGCCTCTCAAATGATGAACATGCAACAACATTATTACACATCAATATTCAACCACCTCAACTCATCATGTCTTAACCAAATCAAAATTGCATCCCTCCACCTCTTAGAGATGCAAATGGGAACATCATCCCTCAACTTCCAATAAATAAATAAATGCTTCAACATCTTCAAAATGAACCTTTATCCCCATTCATTACATCCATAGATATTGGAAACATTTCTCCAACTATCACATATAATGGGACTAAGGACCCTACTATCTTTCTTAAAACTTTTGGTAATCTCTATAAGGAATGGGTCCAAACTAACACCTTTTCTACAACCAAGCTCTTAGCCAAAACCTTTGTTGGTAATGAAATTCAATGGTATAACCAAATTCTTAGACATTCCATCTCACAACTAGATTGTTTAGTCAATGCTTTAGTGAGGTAATTCCAACATGATGACCTTCTTAAAATTTACCTTAGCCATTTCATCAATGCCGAGAAACTTCCTTATGAATTTTCTCATACTTTCATCAAATGATGTAAGTCTATTACTCATAAAGTGAACCATAACATGAATAATGATACTCTTTTAAAACTATTTATCACCAATCTTAAGCCTCCCCTTCAATACAAAGTTTGAATCTTTTCTCCTAAAAATTTAGAAGAAGCCTTAGACCAACCAATAAGGCAAGACTTTCTTATGACTCAATTTAAACCATCTCAAACAACTACTAAAGAAACTTTTCAATCATTTTCTCATAAATTTAATTCATCTAAGCCTCCCTAACCTCAAAATGGAGTATCTAATTCAACCAATTTTAACCCAACCCACCCTCCCTTGAGTCTAGAACAACTTAAGAATAAATTTCCACCCTATAAACCCATGAGATTTGATCCTTCCAATTCTCCTCCAAAATGGTACAATCCTAATAAATTTTATTGGTGGCATGCTACCATAGGTCATTCTCATGAGTCTTTTCATAATATTCATATATTTATCCTTTCTTCCTTGCTTGTTCCACATTTAAATCTTGATATTCTGACGAAACAATGTTATCAAGACTATCTTCAAGCTTTTCAAAGTTAATCTTAAAAACTACAATCACATCAATATCAACTACCTAATGAACAACAAAAATTATCCCATACCTATACCTCATCTACTAGTTTTATTAAAACTATAATTTATCCTTCTTCATAAACTAATATGGAAAGGATAGCTAACATGAACAACTTTAAACATATCATTGCTTCCATTGAACCTCAACCTCTTAAGTCACATGAACGAAAAGAGTACCTAGTTTGAATGCCTACTCCAAAGCATATCATCCATGGTCCTCCTTTACCTCTTCATACCTCTCCTACACATCATATGTCACATTCAACATCATTAAAATATAACAAACCAATGCATTTACCTATCTCCAAATGAACCTACCAACCCAATGCAAATCCTTTCAATTGTTCAATGTTACCTCACTCCAACTCACATCTTGGGGCATCTTATCATGCCCATCCACATATCATTTCATATTTTGGGCCATCTTATTATTCTCATCCCTACATCCACTTATCCATTAGGGCATCTTATGATGCCCACTTTTATTCTAAAATTCATAACAACAACCAAATTCAGCTTCAAAAAACCTTTTGAGACTTATAGACTTATATTTCACATGCTCAACTTTGATACAAACATTATAATATATCTTACTTGTTCTTTTTGTCTCATTTTTCTTTGTTTTTGATCACTTTCTTTCTATTTATTTTAATTTTCCTTTATAAGCATCATTATCTTCTTTTACATTCTTTGGTTTTATTTCACATTACATTTGGCATTTTCTTTCTCTTTTGTCCTAGTATATTTATTTTATCTTTTTATGTTATTCTTTTTCCTTCATAGATTTATGATTATTTTATTCCCTTATTTATAATTCACTCCCATGATTTTTTATTTTGTGATTTTGTAGTATAAGACCATGGATAGAACCTATTCCCCCTCACAAAATACCACATTTACTTCTTTTCTCATTTTATTATTTCACATTTTTCTTTTGGCACCCTCATGGGCTTCTCTTTTATGAGTTGTAGTATAATACCATGGATAGGACCCATCCCTCCTTATAAAATTACCATCTTATCATCTTTTTACATCTTCATTATCAAAATTTAGCTATTACTTGTTTTGATAAATAGAATTTTCACAATAATCTATGTTACCATGTTTTTCCTCCATTTCCATCATTCTTATGATAAGAAATCACACTTTTCTGTCATTATATCCATTTTTTCCCTTATAACATTTTTATCAATTTGAATTAAAACAAATTTTTCCATGTGTCACTCCTCAAGATTTCCCCTTTATTTCACTCTACATTAGAAAAAACAAGTTTGAAGTCAAGATATCACTTTTTATTTCACCTAGATTTATGAGACTCTTAAACCCCATGCTCTTTGAAGTTATCTCTCTTATAAACCTTGTCCCAAGTATTCAAATTAAATTCATTTTTAACACCCATGTTTAGTTTTATAAATCGTATGGTAGAGGAATAGAAAAATCCATCAAAATGGTTAAGAACCAAATCATCTGAATTAAAAGGAAAAGATATCTAAAAGGCAACATACAAATCTTAAAAGTTAAAATCACACCAAAAAACATGATTATAAGCACATCTCCTATCTCTAATCAAATTTCAAACTCCATAGTTGGCCTCACATAGATTTGAGGTCCATTGGGGTGCATTAAGCCAATAAATTGGAATAAAGTAATTCAACAAACTCTATGGTGCTACTTACTTTCTCATGCAAGTACCCAATATTTTTAGTAGACCAACAACTTTGTAAGGGGTCATGAGTAATGGGGAACACATTCTAGTGTGGTAGGTCCATTTTGATTTTTATGGATATAGCCTTCATGAGATGATCTATATACTTCATTTGTTGACCTAAGACTTGTGTGGCTAAGAGAAGTTATTCATAGTCCTTAAGGTTGAAATTCTTATTGTTTTGACAAACCTAATTTGAGTGTCTTGACTTCAATAAAGATTTCCTCTATATTGTTTTTTCTTTCATTCTCCCCTCCACCCATATCATTTCCACTCTTAACACGCAAATTATGATTCCAAATATGTTTTCCCTTCTTCTTTACTTCTTTTTTCTTCACCTCTTAAAAACATGATAGCACTACTTTGCTTATATTTTATCTATCCTTAGATAAAAACAATATGTTTTAGTAACTATGGATTACACCCTTACACAATTTATTTACCACACCATCTCATTGTCATACAAGTCATGTCATTAAGTGGTTGTGTTTTCTTACATTGTATCTTAGAACAAGCACTAAGTTTAAGATTTCATCCTTTAAAGATTTTTATTTTCATTTCTCCATCATGTTCTTGTTTGATTTTTATGGACTTAACTTATCTTACATATGATATTTTCCATTATTACATGTTTCTCTTTATGTATGCCTTCTTCCTATTTATCTCACATCTTCAATTACATTTCATTTTCCATATTTCATGTTTTTCCTTTTTCCTACCTTACATGAGCTTACTTTTCACTTTCTTATATATCTTTGTTCAAGTTTTCTTGCAATTCAAGTTTCCTTTTATCATTTATGTTTTGCATGATTTTCAATATGATTTAATGTGTTTTACAATAATTTGTCATTCAATTACACTCATTTATCATTCATTTGCCTTCAATATTTTAAACCCTGCCTTAGCAATCCTAATTTTCAAATTTTTCCTAATACCCTCATATATTTTCTTTAACTCATTTTACACTACTATATGCCTATCTTCCCAAAATTTCAATTTTTGGATAGTTTTTGCACTAATCTCTATATGTTCATCTAGTTTTCTTCACATTGGATGCCTTCACTCATATCTTATAGTCTACTTCTTTATCTACAACACTAAGGTAAGTAAATGCATGTGTTTTTCAATTTTTTCCTTTCATTTATATTATTTTTGTACTTACTACACTTTACTAAGAAAGCATTATGTGTTATCATGTTCTATTTCTTGAAGCACCATCCCAAATTTCACTTACATGACACATGATGAGCTTCGAGTAGGTCATATGTATACACATAATATTTTACAAAAATTATTGATTACTGACACTTTGTATCTTGAAATAACTCATCAAGTATTTATCTCTCTAAGTGCATGCCTTGAGGGGTGTGCCAAGAAAGGGGTGGGAAAACCATTAGTGCTTTGTAAGATTATTGTCCATTTTTCCACTTGCCATCTACACACTCATCTCCTAAAACTATTTACCATAAGCTTATTCTTCTCTATTATATCCATTCCAATCATTTGTCATTTTTTATCCTCTTTGTTCTTACCTTGACCACCTTTCACCAATTGATTATACTACATCAACTTAGTCAACCTTATATAATTTTTAGCCTCTAACTATTGTACAGGGTTAATAGGGTTGACCCTATACTATTTAGGGATATTTTTCACTTGGAGTTTTGTTAGTCCTTTGGCTGACCTAGCTCTAGACTTAGTGATTTATTTATTGAAAAGATATATGGTCAACTAGGTTGACCCTATATAGCCGACATATTCAAAAATATTTTGGGTAATATCTGCCTATATATATAAGTTCACTTCCAACCATTTGTAAGAAGAGAAGTGAAGAATAATAAGTTCAAATAAACATCTACTTATTGACCATTCTACTTGAGGAATAAATCTTAGGGTTCCATACTTTATTTGGAGATACAAATCTTGTCTTGTGGAGAAGTATTTTGGATTCATAGATAGGTTGTGTAGCCTAGAGATAATTCATCTCTATTATCCTTACATACCATAACAATCTCTTTTAAAGCACCTTGGCAAAGGGAGAGATTGAGGCTCAATGGGTTTGTCTTCTAGGTAAGTATTCCTAACTTTATTTTTCCTTTGTAAGAGTAGATAGATAATATAGTTGTGATTCTTTCTTCCATGCATTAGTATTATTTATATATTGATATGAAAATATGTCTTCTATACATGTTTAGTTTAGTTTTTATTGTTTCTAACCCCGACTTTATGCCACAAGCTTTGTTGTGCATTAGATTAGATTTACTTTCTTGTTTATTAGATATAGAGTGAACATTAAACCTAGGACTCTTTTAGGGTTGTTTCAATATTATGTTAAATTTTAAGCTTTGGAACCCTTCCTAGAATGGTATATTGTGAAAAGTGATACCCTAATCAGGTCGAGGAAATCCCCATATTGGTCATGTTCTCGCTAAACAAATATATTCCCAATCATAAGTGTAAGTATGCTCTATTTTTTTAATCCATGATTGATTTATAGACATGATGAATTTTTGATTGCATACACAATGTCCCCTCTAGTTCATTTTCCTTGTGTTGTTGCTCATGTCTTACCTCTGTATTGAAATACTCATGTTAGAACCCATTAAAGCTTTAGAGACTAGTCTATATGCTTTATTTCATTATGGTAGAAATATGATGGTCATGTGGAAGACATCTTTAGTGCATCACCTCCTTTAGAGTAGGTTTAATTTATGCCTTATCTAACTCTTTAGAGTAGGTTTAATTTATAATTAAGTAGTATTTTAAGTGATAAATAGTAAATGGTATATTCAAGGAGCTATCCTTTAAATCTAGAGGCTCATTTCCAATATAGATATATCCACATAACTAAAAATGTTCCCATGTTTCCCAAATTTATAAGAGGCTTGAATAACCTCTTATAGGGTGCAATATTTCATAACAATAGTTCTAGCACACCTGGTGGGACCCATTGTCTTCAAGAAAAATTATCAAGGTGAATGTTGGTCTTGACAACATCATCTGTAAAGTGGTGTGCTACTCAACATTTATTGACTCCTTCAAGTTAAATCTAGTTACAGACCATTATTTTTTTAAAAGCTTACCCCCAAAATTCATGGTCCTCACTAGGTCATCCTCTGATAGAACATCCAATCTTATTTAGCCTAAAATTCCCCTTGAAACTCAATATCCATAGCCTAATATACCCTTTGAATAATGAGTAGAATTTTCTAGAGAGGAAGAGGTTGAAGATGCTAAATAATTTGAAGATATTAAATAAGAAGACATGGCTAGGCCTCATGATTTTCATGCCTTCAATATTGATAATCCAATCCAACTTCATGCATATGATGTCATCCCTCTTAATGGCATAAAAGGTATGCCCACATTCAATGGTGAGAGTCATATCACACCTAGTGAGCACATTAGAGATGTTTCCAACTTTTGTAGTTTTCACAATATTATTCAAAAGAAAATTTTCATTAGACTCCTTTCCATGTCCTTTAAAGGGAAGGATCTTTATTGGTATAGGACTCTAGAAGGTGGATGCATCATAACATGGGATGAGTTTGGAGTGTTGTTGACTTCTATATTTGGAAATGAAAGTGACCATGCTTCCCTCATACATCAATTCAATGTGATAAAAAGGGGACCCAAATAAATAATTCAGGAATTTAATGAAAGGTTTAAAAAGACATGGCATATATTGCCTCCTCCCATGAGACCACTGGCTAGTTTTGTGTTCCCTACTTACTCAAAAGCCATTGGGTCTAAAATTGCTATCATGTTTTAGTGCTTGCTATCAAGGATGAAACTAATATAATCCAATCTATAATATTTCCACATAAATTTTCTATATCTCCATTATCTCATGCTTCTACCAATGCTCTAGATGTGGCTCAATCTCCTAATGCCAATTCCAAGCCTAAAGTTGATCCTAAAAAACTAGATAATGTAATAGATAATGATGCATATATTCAATTATTGGAAGATAGGGTTGGAAGAAGCCATATGAATCAAGATTAATATTATAAAAATCACCCCTATAAATAATAGTATGGAAGAAGTTGAGGCCAATGGTATCCTAATCCCAATAGGCATGTTAATGTGTACAATCCTAATTCCACCACTAATGCAATGGAGATGGAAGTAGTTCATTGAAATTTAGTGTAGGGATAAGATTGGTAGCAAGACCAATTCATGGATGATAATAAAAATGGATAAAAATATCTAGTGTCTTAAGGGGTAGTTACTCCCCTCCTATCAAATGAATATAAGGTGATGATGCAAGTTGATGAGGATTGGCAACCTCAAGGAGAGATCTTCACCAGTTTTTTGTTTGAAGAAACTCTTGTGCTAAATCGAGGATCCTATATTGTAAAAGATACAAGGGCCAAGAGGAAGGATCTAGGAGGTGGTATCATCATGCCCATAGGCTCATCCAATCTTCTTGAAAGGTAGCAAGGCATGATTACAAGTGTGACAGTTCTAAAAGCTCCTTTACCTCCAACAAGTCAAAATATGGTAGGGTATGTTCAAGGTGCCTCTATTCATAAAGTTTAAAATAGTTATTTACCTTAAAAAACACAATAAAAGGTGAGTAATGATTCTCTAAACATATTGTATTCCTTGAGAAGTGCTAAAGCATCTATCTCCTTGTGGGATATCTTTCATATATCTGGCCAAAAAAATTGTTACAAAAGAAATTATCCATTATTCTTACTAGTAATTCATCTTCAAATCAAGGTAGTAGTAATTTTATCCTTGTAAATTATCTTAACACTATTTTTGAACCATATACTAAGACTGAGAAGCCTCTACCATTTTGTCTCACTCT
Source organism: Torreya grandis (assembly GCA_037957365.1). Taxonomy (NCBI): domain Eukaryota; kingdom Viridiplantae; phylum Streptophyta; class Pinopsida; order Cupressales; family Taxaceae; genus Torreya; species Torreya grandis. The sequence continues at coordinate 881,515 of JARHVA010005427.1, forward strand.
CATAGTGTGTGATAAATTGTTTCACAATTCCATAGTTGATAGTGAAGTTTCTACCTCAGTCATGCCCAAAGTTATAACTAATAAGTTAGGCTCAAAATATAAGCCTCACAAAAAAATAGTGATCCAACTAGATAGTACACCTATTAATACCATAGGGATGATAATAAAACTTGAAGGTTTTCTTGCATGATTGTCCTAGCTTTCTTATCCTTCAAGATATAGTTGTTGTTGACCTCCCATCTCACTTTGTAATCTGCCTATCAATGGACTTCATTGCCTAGATAGGTGGATATCTCTCAGATGATTGGTCTTTATTATCTTTTAGAACAAGTTACGGGGCAAAGGTGATGACTAGGACACAACCTCTTGCAATGTTTCATATTGAACCTTACATTGAATCAAGTTCCAACTTGAATTAAACTATTCATGAGAAGGAGGAGCCTAATGTGGATGGGGGAGATTTTAAAATTGAAGGAATTTATGATATATTATTGGATGAGTATGACATAGATACATATTGACATGATAATTATGAATAATATGAATATATTGACCTTGGGACTTATATTATGCATGAACAGCTATTTGAAGAAGATAAGGTAAGCGTAAAAAATTCTCATGCTATTGAGTGAAACTATATGATTCATGATTATGATGATCATAGGTTGATGAACCTAATTGAGCACCATAGTGTGAATAATGATGTTTTCATTCTTGATATTGATGAAGATGCTCTGGATGGTGACACTCATGAATAATAGGAGGTTGACTTTTGGATAATATTTGAAGCCATATGTCAAGAATTGGACAAAATTGGTAATATTTCCTTTTTCCAAGGAAATGTATGTCTGATGTGTTTGTTGATGAAAATAATGATTAGGCTCTCAAGTTTTCTATAAAGTATGAAATTAAAGGGCATGTTATTATGGAATATGGACATCAATCTGCTATTCAAGAGCTTATAGTTCTAGAGGGACCTAGTGAGGTTAAGGCAGAAGTTGTTGTGCCTAAAGGATAGTTAGGAGATCCACCTGGCATTGAGCCATGTTCAAAGTGGTTGGATCATAAATAATAATAACTTGATACTCCCAAGAATAAATTATATCTTGTGTAAGAAGATAAAAATGTTGAGGCATCTATCATATTTCTTATTCTACAATATGAGGAATGTATATCAGATATGATAATGATCAAAAGGATTATAGCTCCAACTAAGTCTCTTAAAGAGAAATAAATATCATTCATGAAGGTCCCAAATAGTTCACTTTCATACCTAATAAGATTCAAAGGTGATAGGCTACTTGACCACCTACATATGCACATGATTGGTGATGAGCATGCTCCAAATGCTAGGTTGCCTTCATGGATTGATAAAGATGTCAGGGGAATAATTTTTGACCCTGGTTAAGGTATGTTTATATGTTTCACCTTAAGAGGTCTATTTTTTAAATATTATAATAGGTGCTTGTTTCCTTTATTGTGTGTGTTATGTTCCAATAAGTGTTTTTGAAGCACATGTGTGTTTTTGCTTGGTCCCTTGCTTTATATTGTGTTCTTATTATTTTCTTGTGCTTAGTGTATTTTTCAAGGTATTTTGTATGTCTAGTCTGTATACTTATGACTCTGTATCCCAATGGATAGGATTAGGCAACTGGTCATGGAATATCAAGCATGTCACTCTTAGGAATTATCTAAAGATGTTGACCATTTTTTTCCATAGGCCAAAATAGATCAACCCACTATAGTCAAAATCTTGTATAAGGGATTTTTATAATGTTATAGGGTATTTTAAAGCTCATTTGATGTCATTTCATATGACATTCTAGGTTTTGGTCATGGTTTCGCTTAGTCCTTATGTATTTTGGTGTCTTATGGGTCATTTTTGACTCATATATGCAAGTGGCAGATTTTCATGGTGCTAAGTAGTTGCAAGAGCAAATCCAGAAAAGCTTAAGTTTGCACTTGTTAGATATTTCAAATTTTGGCTAAGTGTTAGAGCATTCAGAGTTTTGTTAGAGAATTTCATTCAGATTTTTGTTAGAGAATTTGATCCACTTTATTTATCTAAGTGTTGGGGACCTTTTTAGGAAAATTATCCAAGGTAAAGATCCCATAGACTTATTTCTTTCAGGAAGAAGTTCCACAATAATTTTCTCAAAGACCTAATTATTTCAAAAAAATTGTCTGCATCAAAAGTTAAGTGTTAGATTTATTTCAGGAAAATTATCCACATAATTTTTCTGAAGGCATAATTATTTTGCAGAAAATGTTTGACAAAATTTCCAAAGACAACTTTCTTTTGGACAAATTGTCTGAAACACAAGACCCACATAAATACTTCTAATACAAAAATCTTGAAGGGTCATTTTCTCAAAAAAGCATCCAAAAAAGCTCGACGGGTATTTATTTTGGTAAAGTGACCAAGACAAAGTTTTGAAGGACCATCTCTTTGAAAAAAATCCCTATACAAAAATCCTTAAAGGTATTTTTCTAGAGAAATTGCCCTAAATGAATATCTTGAAAGGTCATTTTATTTCAAGAAAATTGTCTAAATAATTTTCCTAAAGGATCATTCTTCAACAATGTGTCCTAGATAGAATTTTTGAAGAGTCACAAGTGTTGTTTAAATCAAAAGGTCTATAGAGGGAGATAAGTATGAATTTTTTTGGGAAAATTGTCCTATGAAAATTTCCTCAAAAACCTCATTTCTCTTAGACATTTTGTCTGCAAGAAAAAATCCTAAAGACATTAATTCTTTCAGACATTTTGTATGTATTAAATTGTTCAAAAGTCATAAGGCAAACTTAATTCTTTTAAAAAATTGTCCTATGGTAATTTACTTTGAGATTCTATCTAATGTAAAAGAGACATAAACAAATTCCTTTAAAGAAAGTGGCCAAGACTCAAAGCCCACAATAAATGTCTAGCAAAAGGCTCAAAAGAAATAGTCTCAAAAATTTATTATCTAGTAGAGTGACATTTGCATAATTGTCAAAATAAATCTCAGTAGTCATCCATTAGAGTTTAAATTTGATGGTCTATGGGATGTCAAATATGTTCACACAAATGTCAAAATTTGAGTTCATGAAATAGTTAGTAGAATTCAAAAGGCAGGATCAATGATTGGTGCTCAATCATATAGGATATCTAATGGCGAGTGATGACTGATAGTTTAATGGACCCAAGTAGATCAATGGCTCATGTTCAATCATGGATTAAAATTTAATATCATGTGATAAATTCAATGAGTCAAGGAGATTGAGAGGTTACCACATGGATTACACGTGTGAAGTAGCAGACTGATAATAAGATCTTAACATCAATGCATGATTGACAAGTGGCATGAGATCATTCAAGCTGATAGAAGATCAATGGAGTGAATTTAATCATGCAAATTAAGATTAATAATGGAGAGTGTCAAAGAGGTTAGTAAACCCTAAGTACAAATTCATAAGTGACAAGTGGCACAAGCATGTAGGTCCTGATAGAGGATCTATAGATTATGTTCATTTTCATCAAATAGATCAATGAAGTGAGATGATTCAAAAGATCAATGATCCAAGCTAGTCTTTTATGTCCAATAAAACTAAGGTAAGCTCAGATGACTTCGATGAGGGTTAACAAAGTAAGTTTTGATGGGGTAAGATAAATAAAAGTCATGGAGTTGAGTTGAGTTTGGTCTAGTTCAGACCATATCCATAGTTTCAAAAGATTCCACTAAGGTGGACACACAAACCTTAATGGTTTCATCTTTGGGACTAGCTGCATGAAAGTTACACTTCTTCCCACTATTGCACACCATGGTGAACTAGTAAAGAGCAATTAGCACTAAGATAAAGCCCTAATAGATCATTCTGATTATTTTAACCACATCAATGCTTGAACTTATCTCAAAACAACTTGATCATGTTGTTACAACCATCAAGGAAGATTAAGGAGGGAATAATGTAATTTTTTAACCACTCGAAATGACTTGGGTCAATCAAATTGTCTAAATGAGAAAAAATTTCAAAAGTAGTTGTAACTATAGTTTAAATTTTTAAATTGATTAATTCTCGTTTCAATGCCAAAGCTCCCATTCTCTTGCTTCATTTTTTCTATGAGTATATCTCTTGAGTTATTATAAAATGGACCATACCATGTATGGTGAATCCCTTCTCAATTGATGTCATATTTTACCTTTGAACATTAATACAAGTGTGTTTCTAAGTTTTGAACAATTGTCTAGGTCTAGAAGTGATGTATGGTGATGAGAAGTGATAATTCTCTATCCTTCCTTCCCTTATCCTTTCATGTTTGAGCAAGATTTCCTATTATAATAGGTCATATAGAGTGTATTCTAGTGTGTAAATATTTTTCAAGTGTACAATTGTCTTTAGAGTGTATAATCTACCCTCTGGTTCATTTTCCTTATGTTACTACTCATATTTAACCTCTATATTGAAATGCTCGTGTTAGAACCCATTAAAGCTTAGAGACTAGTTTATATGATTTATCTCATCATGGTAAAAATATTATGGTCACATGGAAGACATTTTTAGCACATCGCCTCCTTTAGGGTAGGTTCAAGTTATGCATTCTCTAACTCTTTTCCCCATAAGTAGATAGTAGTTTAAGTGATAAATAGTGTATGATATATTTAGGGAACTAGCCCTTAAATCTAGAGGATCATTTCCAATGTAAGTACACCCACATACCTATAAATGCTCTTATGTTTCCAAATCTAGAAGAGGCTTGAACAACCTATTCTATGGTGAAATATTTGGTGACAACAACTATAAAACATGTCTCTAGGCCACTTGGGAAATTTGAAATGTAAAACAGCTTAGGGGCCACTTGGGAACTTTAAAATGTAAAATGGCTCAAGGGCCACTTGGGAACTTTGAAATGTAAAATAGCTTAGGGGCCACTTAAAAACTTGGGAACTTAGCAATGCCAATTGATGGAGATGGAATAAGGCATTAATCTAGTGTAATCTTGGTGCATATGGTGTCTAAAGTATATAATATGAATAATGGCATGGATTTATCATCCATCTAAGGTAATTTGTGTAAAAGCATATGGAAATAATGTGCTATGCACATGCCCCTAATTATGATATCTATACATATGGGTTCTATACTGAGTTATAATAATATATGTTTGTGCATATCTGAAATTGAAATGGGATTGATCATGTTACATATGATGCTCCCAATCTGAGAAATCCTATGTAATTCTAAATAAAAATTGAATATATACTGAGCATATATGATGATCTATGACTGAGACTATGCAAATATGAATTTTACCTATTGTACCTTTTTGATAATTCCATATTTTTTTTGTTTTTGAAGCTATTAGATCATAGTGCATTATATAATGATCTATATATATGAATGTATTTCATTTTATTTTCTTGAGTTTTAGCTATGTAATATGTGTTTATGTGTTGAAAACTATGTTTTGGGGTGCTCACTAGGATGCCCTGATCTTTATGACAAACCCCTGTGAATGCCCCCTCTTTTAATAGGATATGTTAAACATCTACAATAATTGTCCTCAAAATAAAATCTATGAAACATGTGTATTAGACTAAAAATATATGACATATGCATGATAAACCAATATAATGTGTATATATGACATCAAAATGTAAAATAGATTGAGCATAAATTGGAAATGTATGATGTATGTTAGATCTAGCATTCACAAGGTTGTCAAGATAGAATAACAATATAAGCATGTATATGAACAATAAATTTGAATATAATCTAAGTAAAATACTTGGGGTGATGGAGCATGATGTCCATCAAGGCACCCAAGAAGGAAGGGGAGATGCATGAGGTCCCTCATGGCATCGTAAACTAGATGTGAAAGCAACAAGTAAGAGATAAGTGTCATGGCCATTATGCATACATGAAATCATACATACAAACACATAAGGCATGAAAAGTATGCCAAAGGACCATATTACAAGGGACATGGGCACATGTCACTAAGTTTGAGAAAATGAACACATATAAGGAAATGTTTAAATGTTTGCATATGCAAAAGAACATGTAAGTTAGGCTTAGATCCACATGGAAGGACATGTTCAAATGTCCACATACACAATCAATAATCATGCACAAGGACATGGGCACAAGTACAAATCATAAACTTAATGAAAGGATAATTACATATTCAAATTTTCTTGAGTATATGTAAAATCAAAGAGACAATCAAATCTAGATTAGTAAATCTAGAAATGAAAGTATGCATGATCATGTGGTACAAATATTTATAAGAGTAAAGATGTGCACAAGTTGAGTCTAGAGTAGTAGAAGTTGACAAAAAATCATTGTAGTGTAGAATGATCAACATCAATATATAACTGTGCTAAATATAGGATATGCAGTATAGAAAGATATAACCTAGCAAACTGGAAGTTGTGTGTATTATTCCTCTAATGGGTTAATATGTCAACATTGAATCGGTGTATATGTGTATGCCCCTGATGGGTGGATATTAGAAAATATCAATTTGTGTAGAGGACTTGAGTCCTATAATAACCTAAAAACACTCTAAAGTAACAATTGAAGCATGTGTGTATGATAAAATTGGCTACACTAACATAGATAACATATATAACATCTAAAGAATAGAAGGAATGTAAGACATGAAAATGTATACAATCTTAAATTTGTATTTTTTTAGAAATATTTGAATGTTTTTTTGTATTTTTGAACATATTATATATTTTTTTGTTTTCTAAGTATAAGCTATGTGCAAGCAACATGAAAATGAAACTATGTACAAGGAGCAAGATAAAGGAAACCATGTATAAGTAAATTGAAATAATGAAGCTATGTATAATTAGGCTTGAAATTAATGAAAATATGTAAAAGGAGAGTGATACAAATTAATGAGTCTCATGAGAGACTCATTGTCAATGTGGCTTGTGTCAAAAAGAGGAATGGTGACCTCTCATAAAGTGTGATGGATATGTTATGGTTGAATTGAATCTAAGTATTTTAAAAATATATTCATTGTAGGTGTATATTATTATGAAAGATCTTAATTAGAAGAAATATTGTCATCTATGGAAACTATGATCATTACACTCATGTGAAAAGGTGACTGCTGGCCAATTTTTGGCCCACATACCAAGGCTTTGAAGTAGGCTCAGCATGGCAAAGATGAATGGTCTGAGTAAGTCTTCATGGTTTATAAGCCTTCATAGAATCAAGCCTTCATATTTCTAGGCACAAACCTAGAAGATGCTATAGACTAAAAGGGATAAGTGCAAAATATCTTATTCAGCTAAGTCTTTACTTGTTCATTCTTTCAGACTTTGTATGGAGACTAAGTGAAAGAAATTGTTCCTAAATTTTTGTCATAAATAATTTCTAAAAGTTACTTTTTAATTCCTTGAAGGTTTTTTTTTTTGAAGAAATTGTCTTTTTTAGCAAGCTAAAGGGAACTTTTCTCGACAAAAGAGTCCATTTTGAAAACCTAAAGGATCCTTTCCTTTCAGAAAAAGGATTTCTCAAAATTCTAAAGGTTCATTTTTCTTTCAGGAAGGTCTTTTTTAAATATACAATAGTCCATTTCAAAAATTTGAAGGGTATGTTCCTTTCAAAAAGGTTTCTTTTCAAAAGCTCGAAGGAATTTTCCAAAGGGCACTTTTCCTTTAGAAAAATTATTTGAGATAATTTTTCCCTAAGGAAAAATTCCTTCAGACTTTTTGCCCAAAATGAAGATCCTGAAGGAATGTTCTAAAGGACACATTTCATTCAAGAAAATTGTCTAAGACAAATTTTTTGAAGGCAAATTTCTTTCAGAACTTTTGTCCCAAAGTCAAAAACCTGAAGGATTCTTTTCAAAAAGCCGAAGGAAAAAATTCTAAAGGAATTCCTTCCGGAAGAAGGGCCAAAACATTTTTTTCAAAGAGTCATTTCCATGCCAAAGTGTCTTATGCAACAATTCTAAAGGGTATCTTTTGAGGAAGTGGAAATTTACAAAAGTCTTGAAGAATTTTATTTCAGGAAAGTGGTTGAAGCAAATTTGTCTTAAAGGTCTTTTTAAAAAAAATCGATGGTTCATTTCAAATAACCATAGGACATTAGCAAAAGTTTTGAATGGTACTTTCCCTTTGGAAAGGGGAATTTTCAATGTGGAAAAAAGATACTTTTCCTTCAAAAAGGGCACTTCACCAAAGGAATTTTCAAAATCCGAAGGGTCATTCTCAAAAAGTTAGAAGTTTAACTCCTTTAGGAAAAAGGTCCACAAAAATTATTCAAGTGAATTATACGAAAGAAAAATGCCCACAAGAAAGTGTCCAAAGGAAACATGACATTCATGCTAGTGTCAAAGTTCAAGCTCAACAAATAGCTATTTGGATTCAAATATCTCATGATGGGCACACAAATGTCAAAACATGAACCTCATAAGTAGTTTTTTGGATTTGTATGGACTTAAATCAACATAAATGGATACAAGAAAACCAATGTCCTTAGATTGGTTTTCCATCTATAGGAAAGATTTGGTCCAACTTTCAAAGTACAAGCTGGTAGGTATAATTAATAAAGAGGTCATCATCCTTTGACATGTACATCATCTTTGACAAATAGTCGCTCAATGCAAAAGCAACATAGCTCAGTCTAGATTCAAAGATGTGGGGATTTCATCCTTATACATGCAAAACATGCAAAGTGAAGGAACATAACAAGTTTTTAATGCAAATATCAGATCATTCACACTTGGTAGAGACATGAAAATACCTTTGACATGGCTCTCTTAGCTCTAAAAAGGGAGACTTGAATGCATGAGGGGCTCAAGGATATTTGCAGTGACCTTGGATGGTTTATCTCATGGTCAAGGCAATTGCATGTTTTGAATTCAAAAGAGATCAAGGACAATAGTGGTGGTTATAGCCATTTATGACCCCACTCTCTATTTTCTCACATAATCCAATTCTTCTCTCATCCTTTTATGTTATATATAGAGGCTTTTGAGTCTAAAAAAGGATCCCTAGACTAGTGATAGAGTTATTCTATCAAAATCACCTTGTAAACACTCTCTTGAAGTAATAAGATAAACTTTTTTATTCTAATTTGAAGTGAAGTGTGCATTATTGGAGTTTTAACTTGTATAATGTATCTCTTTTCATCATCTATGAACCCTCCACACCCCTTTATTCATTTTTTTGGGTTCCTTGTAGGTTGTGTGAAGTGTTAGACATTGGTGCCTTCTTGAAGTGTCATAAGTTTATAGTCTCTCACATAGACCTATTTCTTTTTGTCCTTTAAACTTTAGGGTTTCCCTTCGACCTCCACATAAAATAATTATGCTTGTGGCCTTGAGATAGGATCAGAATAGTCTATATCTTGGTTAGGTTCATTAGTAGTTGTTAAGGTTTCCAGGCTGAAAGTGGATCATTTCATATTTTGGTGCATCACCATCCTTAGCTTAGATTTCCCTTTCATGTTATCTTTCTCTTCTATTTTCCTTAGTCAGTAGTAGATTCTAGTGTGAAAAACATCCAAAGTGAAGCATCTGATGAGCTAGCCTCATTAAAAAGCCTGGAGATTCAATTTCACCATAGGATACCCACAGCCTAAGGTTGTTCTAATATTGTAGCTAGGAGTGAGAGAGCATGAAAAACTCTCACACAAGGGTGTATTTCTCACCTAAAATAGTGACTTAGTTGGAATATCTATCTAACGTTGCCCCCATTGTTTTTATCCATGATCTTCCTAAATTTTCACTATATTGTGTCAAACTAGGACATATGTGAAATACCACTAAACATGTCTTTGATCCAATTATGAAAGGAAAATAAATGGATTAAATAAATTATTTAGATTAATTACTCCTACCTAAATGTTCCTTGTCATATCCAATAGATTATAAGAGTGACATGATACAAACATTCATTTTGATAAAAGTATTAATTACAACATTGGTACATTACTTGACATCTATGAGTGGATTAATAATGAAAGGCTTTATTAAAGTTGAATGGTTATTATTCACCTACTTTGGAACCTCATTTGAAATTTTTTTTGGTATGAATTGGTTATTTTGGACTCGGTTGGTTTATAAACCCTCTCTTAAGAATGTTCTTTTGCTTACATAGAATTTGAATTTACAACTTACGTGTTTGCTCCTTTTATAAAATGACATTTGTATCTTGATCTTGTGCCTTGATAAAATATGTCTATAAATGATTTGCCTTAGGATGTTCAATAAATCCCAGACCTTGTTGGCCAACATTATCAACTTTTATAATAGGATAAATTATGCCTTGGGCATGCTTGCCCAAACTGTGACACTGATAATCAAACTTTTATAGATATAAATATCCAAACCTAGACTATATCTATTATTTTTGAACATGTGGTTGGTCTAATGGTTATTTTGAATCTATTTCTTTTTGTACATGTGCTTGTTGAACTATTTATTTCTTTGAGTTGGCCTTTGGTAACCACTTTTACATTATTTTTGAATTTGGTCTTTTTGAATTTATACATGTGTCATGGTGGGTTGATTAATTAATGTATCTTTTATATGGTCCTCATTATTAGATATATGTTGTATATGTTTTTTTAATTCCAAACATGAATCTTTGTGATGCCCATGCATTCTATGATATGCACAGTAGTGTTCATATCTCCTTATTAGATGTAGAGAAAGTAATTTGATCAACTTATTCTTAGTCATATCCCTTAGTACCTCACTTGAACTCTTATTGTACCCTTTTAATATGTTTTAATCACTTATAATAGATGCATTGTGTTCTACTTTATAATATGGATATAAAACAGTGTTAGGCATAACTTGTATAGGTGTAGATGTATATACATGATGAACACTAGCATATTCTAAAGACTTTGTACATGTAATCTAATTTTCCAATAATGTGACCTTTTCACTTAATAACTAATTTTGATTTTATAATTTTTAAATAAGCTTGCTCATACTGATAATTTTATCCCTTAAAGTCTCACAAGTGTAAACCCTACTTACTTTTGATTGAACATACAATCACACATCCTGAATGAGAGCTATGGGAAGAGAAGGGTTTGAAGGATGGATATGATAAGTATAGACATTTGGAATAGTAGTATTAGCTACCTCACCTCTTGGATGAGTGATAACATGGACCTACTTAGATGGAAAGTAGTTATCACGTTCTTGGAGATGAGGAGGAAAAGAATCTTCTTTATCCATGAAATTTGGCAATGCAACTTGGAGGAGGGTTATTACAGTGGAACAAATTAGGTCTAAAAACCATAACACAACCAATCAAATAGGGAGAAAAAGGATATAAACCCTAATAACATCTAGGGATAGGTTTATTCCACTATTCAAAGTAAGTCAGGTTCACCATATGATTTATCTTTTTTAGTATTATGGAATGTAACCCTAGGTTGATAAAGAGTTGGGTAATAAATTAGGGTATAAAATACTACAGTATCAACAACCATCGATTTACACAATAATTGATTTATTTAAATACTCTATAAATATAAATGAAATAGAAAAGATGTACTTAGCTTGAAAATATGACTGAGATAGAAAAGTGATGAGCTAAGAAGTGATGCACGAGTAAGGTAGAGTGTTGTCATTAGAGAATAGGTTTTATAAACCTCTTCAGATAGTAGTGTAGCCTTCTTTACTAGTAGTGTAATGCATTATAGACCTTATGTGTAACACTAATAACCCTATGTAGGTTAAGCAGTGAAATTATTGGTAGACCTTTGATTTTTTTGGGAAGCTTGCTCTTGTATGACTAAGACTGAGATCATTGTTTATTATGTACTTTGACTAATTTCACTATGAAACCCTAAGCCTCTATGCTTACTAGGGTTTTGATGAACACAAGTAGAAAGAGAGTGGCATTAGTGGCATAGGTTGGGTATGACCTCAACACCCCATGTGGTGAATTGTACCTACAAACTAGTATCTCAAAAGGAGAATAATCATGATGTAGTTCTCCCAATTTAAGTGTTGATGCAAGTAAGAGTGATGATAGCATGCTTGAGTATGAATGACAATTTGAATATTTTGAGTGTGAATTAAGATTTTAAACCTAAGTAAAACTAAGCTATGGGTTTTCGTATATGGATATATGTATAGATAGGGGTAAATAGGGATCAATAACCTTATGTTGCATAATTATTTTTGAGTTTGCTCAAAAGAATTTCCATCTAGAGGATAAATGAATGAGAGTGGTCATTATATAGTGTTTTGATGCTTGTAGAGACATGAAATGAGTCTAGGCTGACCCTAATATGCTTTGAGAAGGGGAAATATGTCTATTAGGAACAAGGGAAGTTAAGGGTCAATAGCACTGCCCCTTTGCCAATAATGCACTATGTTATAGACTAATGGGGTCATGTTATTGTTTAGGTGGCTGACAAACGTGTAAAAGGATTGGGGATGCCTAGGTGATGGATAAATGTAGGTCTTGGTATATCTAGTCATGGGTGAGATGCACATTAAAACTGGAAAAAGATTAAAAGAGGCCCTAAGATAGATCTAGGGTTAAACTAAAGATACGGTGGTTTTAAGTGACACTCATTGCATTAAAATAACATTTTATATGATTACACATATAAATGTAAAAATATATGATGAATTTGAACATTAAAATTCAATGTGTTAAATATATATTATATATATACCATTATAAATATGATCATTATAAGGGTAGATTAATTTGATCAATGAGTTAATCAAGGAATTGTTGGTTTTTATTACATTGAATTTTTACACATCTCTTATGCTATATATATATATATATAATTTAACATACAAATATATATATATATATATAAAATTTAACATACAAACTCCACTTTCATATTTAACTTCAAGTTAAATGTGTGTTAAAGAACAAAAATGTGTAGCATATAAATTAAGATTTTTTAACTTCTAATCTTATATATATATATATATATATATATATATATATATATATATATATATATATATATATATATATATATATGTATGTATATATATATATATATATATGTATATATATACATACATATATATATATATATATATATATATATATATGTATATATATATATAATATTTAACATACAAACTCCACTTTCATATTTAACTTCAAGTTAAAATGTGTGTTAAAGAACAAAAATGTGCAGCATATAAATTTTAAGATTTTTTAACTCCTAATCTTTTTCAATATTAAAACCCATATTAAGTATAACTTGTAAGATTAAATTAAATCCTTCATCCATAAATTTGATGTTGTCGTTCCCTAAAATTATATATATAAATATATATATATATATATATATATATATATATATATATATATATATATATATATATATATATATCACATGTAAAATTTTGATGAGTGTTATCTCTTCAATCTTTCCTTTCATAGTTTATAATAGGAGGAAATATAAAAGAGTATATATATTTATATTATTTATAGTTTTTTGAAATTATCTATTTAAATTTTTATTTTGTATATGATATAATTTCCCAAAAAGTGTTATATTTTATAAGGAAAAAGAATAATTGAATATGGAAATATAGTATATATATTATAATTATTTATTTCACATTGTATTTTTTATATAATTTCTAAAAAAATAATTATAATAAATTCAATATTTTTGTAGTCTATATGATTGAACAGTTGATTTTTTGATTAAACTATGTGCATATTTTTTATTTACGTGTTTTGAATCACCATCCACAATTCATTCTCAAGAAATTTTCATGAGTGAAATTGTAATCCAACTTACTTATAAACATATACAATGCAAATAAAGATGTGTAAATGATCATTTGTGGTATTAATGATGAATAATGTTGCAAAGAACTATTTTCAATTAGACTCGCACCCTTGTGAAGGTAGTTTTAGGCCTTCATAGTTTGCTAAAACATGGAAACAATCCTAGGCTATGGGTAACCTAATCAGTGGATTGAATCTCTAGATTGTAAGGGTTAACTCCTTTTGGTGTATCAATTAGGATCTCTACTCTATGCTAAAAAATGCTAGGTAAAAGGGAATAAATAAAATTGAATATAAATCCTACCTAATGATGGTGATACACCTAAATTTTGATTGATCCACTCAATTTGAGCTTCTAAAAACACTGATCAGACAATAAACAAACTAAAATTTTAACCCTAATTAACCCCTATGCATCAGTGTTTCATGAAAAGGTTCTATATTATGATCAAAGATTGAGTGAAATGATGGAATAGGCCTAATTCAAGGCACTAACCAGCCACTTATATCCATTGTAACTTCAGCCAAAAGATATTAAAAAGAGAACATAACCTGCATAATCTTATCATCTAGTAACTAGGTAAGAATCAGGACTTGATAAGGAAGAAAATTCTATCACATATGTAAATCACTAAAACAAATACACTATACTAGCACCTTAAAGTTTGAAAATTATCCTTCTATTAATCTAAAAAGGTTACATAGCATAAATTTTTGGTACAGTATGGTCTTACCAAAAAGAGGATACAAATCAAGGCTGAAAAGCTAACTTATCTAGAAAAAGATATAATAGCCTAGAGATTGGCACTGAAAATATAAGAGGAGTTCAAATATTACATTAATGAAGTCCAACTTGTGCTATCATAACCTTCAAACAATATACTTTTTGTCTTTTATCTTGCATGTAAAGCTCTTTGGCATTGAAAATGATGGAGAGCCCAAGTTTGAGTCAAAACTTTCATCATGCATAATGCTATGCCAATCTCTAAATATAGAACTCCTCTTGAACTGCCTTAAATAAGAGAACAATATCCTTTACATGAAATCAATGCCAAAACTAAATTTAGAACTCCACTTGAAATGCTAAAAACATTGAAAGCCTTCAATAAGATAAACAAGAGTGCATGAATGAAATTCCATGTTGGCATAAAAGGGATGAGGTGGACCCAATTTTGACAATTCAAACTCTTGCATGGAAATCCATACCACAACTTCAAAATAATATGCCTCTTGATTGATCTTGAAGCTGAGTTGGATCATTGAATGCAATGATGACTATGAGATAAGCATGACTTCAACAAATATTCAATTGAAGCTTAAACCAATCAACTATAGATAGATTTTGCCTACATAGAAGAGGACCTTGATGAGTGAGAGGTGTATTCAGATTGATCTCCTTGTCTTCATTATGGTCATTTCTCAATCTAGCACTTTTAGGCTCTTTACTTCTGTGCATGTATTTCTCTGACATTTATTTGTCTATAGCTATTTATTTTGTCTACTTCTTTTGGCCTTCATTTTTTTCCCAAGCTTTTAATTTCTATCCATTTTCTTATGTTCATTCCTTCAATATTCTTCTTCTTTCATTTCCCTCAGATTTGTTTCTATCTATTTCCTTCAAATAAAAAGTCCAAACAAATTCTATGTATTCAAGATCTTCCTCCCAGACAATTCTTTTAGAGAAAATGTTTGAAGGAATGAGGTCTTCAAGATTTTGTCAATGCCTTATTCATTTCCTTTAGACAAAAAGTCTGAAGGAATTCATTCTATTTCTTTCTCTTGAATCATTTTTTAATGAACCTTTCCTTCAATTTTTTCTCAAGAATGTGCAATGGACCCTCGGTTGAAATAAAATGACCTTTGGGCTTTTGAAATGTCCCCTTCAGACTTTTCTTCAATGTTCTACTCATCCTTCTATTTCCTTTAGAACTTTTCAAATCATTCATTTCCTTCAAACAAAATTTTTGAAGGAATTGTTTCCTTATAACCCTTCCAAATTACCTTTTAGGTTTTTTGACAAGGACTTTCACAAAGGGAAAGAGACCCTTCAGGCTTTCTATATGTCCCTTCAAACTTTTTGCAAGTGTCCCCTTAAAATGTTCTAATGCCTTTTTTCGAAGGGTAGATACCCTTTAGAAATTTATGAAAAGCCTTTTGCAAAGATAAAATGCCTCTAAAAATTTTGATAAGTGACTTTCCCAAAGGGAAAGTGATCCCTCAGCATATAAAATATCCCTTCAGGGTTTTAAAATGATCCTTTTAGACAAATTGAAGGTACCCTTTAGAACCTTTCAAATGATCCTTTGGCAAAATAAGATGTATCTTTTAGAATCTTTGAAATGATCCATTTGCAATCTTTAGGATCCATTTGTCTTTGAAAATACCTTTTTTTGAAAGGTATATACCATTCAAAAAATTTGAAAGTATCCCTTTAAAAAAATGGAAAGGTCCTTAAAAAAAATGGAAATGTCCTTTGCAAATTTGCAAAGCAAACTTTTTCTGAATGGATTCTACCCTTCAAAATTTTAAAATTGAACAATTTTTGAAGGGATGTAACCCTTCAGATTCCTTCAAAGTGTCCCTTCATATTTCTTCAAAGTGTACTTTTTCATTAGAAAGAACCCTTTGGCATTGTTGGAATGGTCCACTTTCCCTTCAGCTTTTTGTAAAGGACTTTTCAGAAGAAATGACAAGCCCCTTTGCCTTTATGAAATGTGCCCTTTGAACTTTTTGTAAAGTGCTTTTACGATTTTTGTTTTGGTCCACTCATCCTTTCAAAAATGCCTTTTTTTAAGGGAATATACCCTTCGGCTTTCTTGCAAGTGTCCCTTTCTTGTGAGCAAATTGAAAAGGTCCATTCTTTTGAAAAAAATGTCAAAGTCCTCTTGCCCTTCAAAAAAATTGAAATAGTCCTTTGTGATTATGAACAAGCCCTTAGGAAAATGTTTAAACCCTTAATTTTGAAGATTCCCTTTGAGATTTTTGAAAATGCCCTTCAAAATTTCTTCTTGGACAATTCTCTTGAAAGAAAGTGACTATTGGACTTGTTGAAAAGGGATTTTGGAACTGTTTGAAAAGACCCTGAAACCAAAAGAACTCTTTGGAACTTATGAAAAAATACCATTTATCAAGAAAAGAACCTTTTAAGGAAAATGTTTCTAAAGTCATCCTTCCATGAAAGCCCAAAGTATCTTCTGCTTGTCTTCTTTTGAAATGCTTAGATTAACACAAATATTTTCCTATAAAGAATAAGATGAGTGAAAAAAAAGTCCCTAAATCACCTAAACAACATCAAGACCTATTAACCATGGATTCTTCAAAGACTTTTTAGGACTATTTACTAACTCACAAGACAAAATGGCATGGTATGCAAATTTTTAAATGATAAGGGTGGCAATTTGACCTGTGGGGTCAAAATTGTCAACATTTTAGCGACTCAACTGGTAAGCATGCCTACTATGCTTGAGAACCAGACCATATACATGAAATTTAAACTCATAAAACATTGGTAAATCTAGTCCATGACTATAATTACAACCTATGATTTGAAAAAATGCAACCTTCATCCTCCAAAACAAGAAGGGAAACACACAAAGCAGGGAAAACTAACTAAAAAACAAATGTGCAAATAAGTACTTATTTGGAACAAAACATAATGAAGCTATTATGCTTGAATATCACTTGGAGGAAAGCAAAACAAAATATGTACAAGGAACTTTGCTCTTTAGCAGTAATGTTTTAAATGTATCCCATTTATTGGGATTTGAAGCTCGTCACCATCCATCTTTGCAAGTTGGAAGGCATTGTGGGATTTGTAGCTGGAGATTGTGTATGGGCCACTCCAAAGGGAATCAAACTTTGTATGCCTTCCTATTTTATCTCTATCCTCATCCCACTTGAGGACCAAATCTCCTTCTTTGAAACTTCATGAAAAAGCTCCTTTGTCAAAAGCTCTCTTCACTTGTTCTTGATGAATCTCCATGGCTAGTTAGGATTGATTTCTTATCCCTTCCAGGTCCATAAGGTCAGCATACCTGATCTCTATAGGCTCATTATCTAACAAATCATGTTGATGCATTAGTTCTAAAGTAGAAAATTCAAGATAAATGGGTAACCTTGCTTCTTTACCATATACCAGCTTGTATGGAGAGTTGGCTATTAATATTTTATAGGTGATCCTATCAACCCATAGAGATGAATTCAATTTTAGATGTCATGACATTTTATTGTCCTCAATATTCCTCCTTATGATCTTCAATAGTTTCTTATTCATATATTCAGTAAAGCCATTACCTTATGGATAATAGTTTGATGAAGTGCTAAGATAAATTCCATGCTAGATAAACCATCAAATGATACTAGATCCCATAAAATCAATTACATTATCACAAATAATAGTTGAAGGAACTCCAAATCTATTAAGCAAACCTTCATAAAAATCTAGAACATTGATTTTATTTGTTTCTTTTAATACTATTGCTTTTATCCAATGTGTGAAGTAATCTATAACAGTGAGAATCCAGTTATGTCCTAAACTTGAAGGAGGATTTATGAGACCAATAAATTTCAATCCCCATTGGACAAAGTATTGATCCACTGTAATTGGTTGAAGAGGTAAGGTTACAAGCTTAACTTTTCCTACGAACATAGTACATTGTTTACACTTTCTAACATATGTATGGCAATCACCAAATATACTAAGCCAATAGTACCCACCTCTCATGATCTTAAGGGTTGTAGATATTTTAAAAAAATGTCCACCATGTCCATCATGGAATTTTTCAAGAAATCTCTAAGTTTGGATTGGTTGTATACATCTGAACAACATGTCATTGATATCTTTCTTGAGCAAAACACCATCAACAAGAAAAAATGGAATTGATTGGAACCTAAAATATCTTCTTTTTGAAGCACTTAGATGAGAGAGATAAATACCATGTTGGAGATAGCTTACCAAGTCATGAAACCAACTAAAAGGTGAGGTGTGAACATCTACAACTACTTCATCATTTGACATCAAAACAACCTCATTAGTCTCTTACAAGTCTTGAGCTAGATGCTCACAAAGTCCTTTGCCTCTAATCAGATTTGTGACCTTAATTTCCACATCATATTCCATTACATTGGTTATCCAACCATCTCTCTTCTCATTTATATCTTTGTTCAAAAAGAACTCCTTGATGCTTGGATGGGGAACCATAAGGTGTATCTTATTGTTAGACAACAATTATCTAAACTTTTTAAGAGACCTTATAACTAAAAGTACAAGTTTTTCAACAAAATAATACCTTGTTTTGTACTCTTCCAAGCTTTGACTAAATAAATCTATTAGCTTCTCTAAAGCCTCATGATTTTGTTGCATAAGAATTCCTGAAATGGTGTCCATTTTAGCATAAGTATACGGAATGAAATATTTTATGAAATCTAGATTTATAAGTGTAGGAGCACTAGTTATGGCCTTCTTAAAATCTTCAAAACTCTTTATTCCTTCTTTGTACTAGTTGAATCTTTGATTCTTCTTTAGCATGGCTATATGTGTCTTAGCTAAAATGGCAAAATCTGAGATATATCTTCTTATGAAGTTGATTTTCCCAAAGAAGTTTTGTATAGACTTTTTGTGGTTAGGAAAGGAGAGTGAAATAATAAAGTATGTCCTTTCATAATCTATGCTTAAACCATGCTTTGAAACAACATGTCCAAGAAGCTTACCTTCATGAACTAAGAAGACACACTTTTTAGGATATAGAGATACCCCAAATTTCCTACACCTTTCAAACACTTGCTTGAGATGAACTATGTGATCCTCTACACTCTTTGAAAATATTTTTATATCATCCAAATAAACAAGTACAAACTTGTTAATAATGCCTTGGAATGCCATATCCATGGCTCTCTAAAAGGTTATTCCAACATTAGATAAACCAAATGGCATCTTTCTATATGCAAACATCACCCACTTGGTTGTGAAGGTAGTCTTAAATTGGTCCTCTTATTTGACCAAAATATGATTTTAGCCATTGTATCCATCCAATAAAGAAAACCTTTCTGAACTTGCAACTACCTGTAAAATTTGTTCCATTGTGGCAATTGATAATGATCTTTAAATGAATCCCTATTCAAATCATGGAAGTCAACACACAATCTACTCTCACCATTCTTCTTCCACACCAAAACAAGATTTTCCACCCAAGTTGAGTGCTTAATTGGAAATATAATAGTTAACTCTATGAGCTTATGAAGCTCAGCTCTCATCAAAGGCTAAAGCTTAGGATTAATGAGCCTTTGTTTTTGTCTCACTGGTTTAGTTTTAGCCTCTAGCTCAATGGTGTGTTGAGATAAACTTGGGTCAAATCCTTTAAGATAACTATATTTCCATGAAAATACATCAACAAAACTTGAACATAACTCAGTGAAAGCTTCCTTTTGTGAAGGAGTGCATACCTTACCCAACTTCAAAATCTTATCAACTAAAATCTCTACATTGGCATAGTGCTCTTCCTTTGTTGACAAGGATGACTTCTCTTTTATTAACTCATCATCACCAATAAAAATGTTCTCAAGTGTGACCAATTCCTTGGGAAACTTATTGGTTTTTAGTTGCATAAACTGATCACCATATTGTTGTAAATACTTTGATTGGTTTCTTGAAGAAAACTCAACCTCCTCTTGCAAGAATCTCACAATTTGATTGTCATCTTTGAACACCTAAAAATTCTCATGATTATTAAGAATATAAGGCCTTACAACCACCTTTATATTTGAATGAATTTTCTCACTCTTTACATCAGTTGGAATGCTAAATTATGACCTAATGGCAGCCAACCTTTTTGTGTGTTTATTATTGCCTTTTGGTATTGACTGAATGTTAACAACTTAAAAATATTCAAGTAAGTCCCATATTATATGCTTGAAAGATTTAAGCAAAAAAAATTACATACATTTAAACCTCTTACTTGGTGAACTACAAGTTTTCTATCACCAAAAACTTGCAAGGAATTGACTTTCATCTTTCTAGCCCACTACAAACCATGAACTAGTGCTTCATACTTAGCAATATTGTTTGAAAAACCAAACTAAAATTTAATAGAAGAGAAATACCTTTGATTTTTTGTATAAACTAACATAATTCCACATTTGGTTCCATACTTATTCTTTGATCCATCAAAGTATAATTTCCATAGACCTTCACTAGACTCATCATCATTAACCATGGCTACAATTGGTGCATCATTCTCATGAAGGCAATACACACCAAGTCCTTATTCTTCAATAAACTTATAAGGATCATGATCATGAAAATTGGAATCCCGCTCATCAAAGAAAAAATTTGGAACTCATCCAAAGGTGATTCACTTTGTACTTCACTAGCTTATAGTACTATATCTAAGATGATATAGTTAGTGTTCACAACACTTGGTATATATGGCTCCATATGAAAATGTGAAATAGGTTTAAAATGAATTATTACCTTGGTACCATACCTATTTTTGAAAATTAAATAAGTCCAATCAAATGATAAATATCTTTCAATATTTGAGATGAAGTCCCTTGAAAGGCACACAACAAAGTAAGGAGGCAAGTCTACCACAACAACATCCTACTAAATAGTAATATTAGGATAAGCATGTAACATAAAATTAGGATAAGCATGTAACATAAGCATGACTGTACTACTAGTTATGAACCAAAGTATCACCTAATATCAAATAAAGGTAGAAAGGAGGAGTTTTATTTTATTTTACCTTAGATTTTTCTACATTAACATCTTACTAACTTGATGTACTTTTTTCTTATTTAGCTGATCTAAATTAGTTAAGACAATACCTTCTTTCTCAACTAGTTTTGGAGATAATTCGAGAGCTAAAAGACCTTGAATGAGCTTATCCTTTTGTCCTAGAATGGAAATAAAATCCCACATAATAATGTTGATAGTATATTTGTTTATTTGATCCACTATACTAAAATGAGATCCACTAACCTTTGATTGCATTTTTTGAAGCACTGGTTGCTCATGAACTAGAGGTATTCACTGAACTTTACTAACCTCTATATTCTAATTTTATTGAGTTATAGGGGCAGAAAGTTGTTCTTTTATACTCCTAGAAAAAACATGAGGAGTACTCAAAGTATTTTTCAACTCCTTCACCTCATCAATGGCTCTTCTGTCAACTCTAGTTTTTAGCTACAACTTGACCACTTATATTGTTAGTTTTAACACTCGGAGTAAAAGCAACATGATCATCCACTTGCAAATTTACATTAATGGCATCAGGATACCCTTAAACTTGTTGAGTCTCTCCTTATGATTCCAAACTTGTATCTTGATACTAACCTCCTTGAAAAGAAAACTCTTCTTGTGTCATTTGTGGCATAGTGATGTTTTCTTATACCAAGGCTTAGTTTTGAGCATCATTGAGATTTGAGGACTACCAACTTGAATCATGCATCAAGTTATTTTGAGGTGGGTGGGAATAATGGATTTTGAAGTGGAAGGAGCATTAGGATCAAGGGAAGCATATGTCTTAGCTGGAGTTATGGCTCTTTATGTTTGATAAGGTGGTCTATTTTCTCTAAAACCTTGATAAGGATACCTTTGATCTTTGAAGGGATGATAGGTGGTCTGATTTTGTTGCTGATAGGGACTATTAGACTAATATTTTTGTCTCTTGAGTTGTAATATTTTTTTTCCAAAAGATTGTAGCAAGCTTTTCAACTCTCCTATCTCACTATCTTGACTAGTAGGGGCTGTAATTTGAGCTTGAGGTGATAGAATAGGAGCTAAGGATGGAATTTGAGGAATTTGAGGGCCTAGTATAGAATTTAATTTTGGGAATATGGGCATTGGAGGTCTTGGAGAAAGCTTACTAGCTTGTTTCAAACTATTTTTTTCCCTTATTACCACCTCATAAGCATCTAATAAGGTAGTACCACCCATTGAATGTATCATCACGCTAATGTCAAAATTAAGGGCTTTCAAATAGTACAAATATGCATATTTAGGGGATGACCTTATCAACATAGGTATTCTGGTCCATGTATTTTGGAATTTGAGGTTAAAATTAGACATGAACTCATGAGGAGCCCTTGTTATGGTGGTCAATTGCTCAACTAAAGATAGGTGATTAGATTTGTCCACAAATTACTTGACTAAGGTTGCACCCAATTCATCTCAGGTATAAATGGAGTTCAGTGGGAGGTTTATATACCATTGCAATTATTTTCCTTTCAAGGAAGCAACAAGCAATCTAATAGCAACATTATTCTCAACAACATTATGGATTGAATACAAATTAGCTACATCTTGGATATGCTCAATATGGGTTGTTTGATTTTCTCCTAAGAATAATGGGATGCTCTTAAGGGTAGATATTATAATGTCATCAAACTAGACTAAATTCAGTGGGTTACCTCTATTGAATGGAATAAACACTTGATTTTTGATGGCCATTTAGGTAGTGGGGGTTATAGTGATTAGAATAGTAGGATAACTAGGAGATAAATATTGCTTTTATGGATACGGTTTTTCCCTCCTAAACCTTGATCTCTTATAATATATAAATTCAAAAGGAATACCTTTACTTGTTGACCTTGTGGTAACCTTTGGCATGAATACATTTCTTGAATGATTCTATGAGCTCTACAATTGGATGTTGATGATAATCAATATCTTCTTCTATTGCAAAACTTCTTCAAATATGCAAATAATTTCTTTGATGTCCCACTAAACATGATAAAAACTATTATCAATCAGACTTGCACCCTTGTGAAGGTAGTTTTAGGCCTTCACAGTCTACTAAAACATGGAAATAATCCTAGGTTGTGGGTAACCTAATCATTGGATTGAATATCTAGATTGTAAGGTCTAGCTCCCTTTGATATATTAATTAGGATCTCTACTCTATGCTACAAACTGCTAGGGAAAAGGGAAAAAATAAACTTGAAGATAAATCCTACCTAATGATGGTGATACACCTAAATTTTTATTGATCCACTCAATTTGAGCTTCTAAATATATTGATCGGACAATAAACAAACTAAATTTTTAACCCTAATTGACCTCTACACATTAGTGTTTCATGAAAAGGTTCTATATTGTGATCAAATATTGAGGAAAATGATGGAATATGCCTGATTCAAGGCACTAACCATCCATTTATATCCACTATAACTTCAACCAAAAGATATTAAACATAGAACATACCCTGCATAATCTTATTAGCTAGTAACTATGTAAGAATCAAGACTTGACAAGGAAAAAAATTCTATCACTATGCAAATCACTGACATAAATACACTATACAAGTACCTTGGAGTTTGAAAATATCCTTCTATTAATCTAAAAATGTTACATGACATAATTTTTTGGTAGAGTATGGTCTTGCCAAAAAGAAGATACAAATCAAGGCTAAAAAGCCAACTTATATAGAAAAATATACAACAACCAAGAGATTGGCACTGAAAATAGAAGAGGAGGTCAACTCTTACATTAACCAAGTCTAACTTGTGCTATCACAACCTATAAATAATATTCCTTTTGTCTTTTGTCTTGCATGAAAATCTCTTTGGCATTGAAAATGATGGAGAACCCAAGTTTTAATCAAAACCTCCATCATGCATAATGTTATGCCAATCTCCAAATATAGAACTCCTCTTAAACTTCCTGAAATAAGAGAATAATCTCCTTTGCATGAAATCAATGCCAAAACTAAATTTAGAACTCCACTTGAACTATTGGAAATGTTGAAGGCCTTCAACAAGATAAACAACAATACATGCATGAAATTCCATGTTGGCGTAGAAGGGATGAGGTGGACCCAAGTTTGACAAGTCAAACTCTTGCATGGAAAGCCACACCACAACTTCAAAGGAATATGCCTTTGATTGATCTTGAAGCTGAGTTGGATCATTGAATACAACGATGACTAGGAGATAAGCATGACTTCAACAAATAGTCAATTGAAGCTTAGACCAATCAACTATAGATAGCCTTTGTCTGCATGGAAGAGGACCTTGATGAGTGAGAGGTGCATTCAGATTGAAATCCTTATCTTCATTATGGTAATTTATCAGTCTAACACTTTCAAGCTCTTTGCTTTTATGCATGTATTTCTTTGATATTTATTTGTCTGTGGCTATTTGTTTTATCTACTTATTTTAGCCTTTATTTTTGTCCTGAGCTTTTAATTTCTATCCATTTCCTTATGTTCATTCCTTCAATGTTCTTCTTTCATTTCCTTCAGAGTTGTTTCTGTCCATTTCCTTCAGACAAAAATTTTGAAGGAATTTTATGTCTTTAGGATCTTCCTCTTAGATAATTCCTTCAGAGAAAATGTCTGAAGGAATTAGGTATTTGGGCTTTTGTCAATGCCTTTTTTTCAAGGGCAGATACCCTTTAAAAATTTATGAAAAGATTTTTAGAAAGATAAAGTGCCTCTCGTAATTTTGATAAGTGAATTTATTGAAGGGAAAGTGATCCCTCGACATCTGAAATAGCCCTTTGAGCTTTTGGAATGATCCCTTTAGACAAATTGAAGGTATGATTTGGAACCTTTCAAATGATCCTTTGGCAAATGAGATGCACCTTTCGGACTCTTTGAAACGATCCCTTCAAAAATCTTTAGGATCCATTTGTCTTTGAAAATACCTTTTCCTGAAAGGCAAATACCTTTCAAAAATTTTGAATGTATCCCTTCAAAAAAATGGAAAGGTCCTTCAGAAAAATGGAAAGGTCCTTCAAAAATTTGTAAAATGAACTTTTTCAGAAGGGATTCTACCCTTTGGAAATTTTGAAATTGAACCTTTTTCGAAGGGATGTAACCCTTCAAATTTATTTAAAGTGTCCCTTTAGATTTCTTCAAAGTGTACTCTTTCTTTGGAAAGAACCCTTTGGCATTGTTGGAACAGTCCACTTGCCCTTCAACTTTTTGTAAAGGTCTTTTCAAAAAAATTGACAAGCCCTTTTGCCTTTATGAAATGTGCCCTTCAGAATTTTTGTAAAGTCTTTTTAGGATTTTTGTTCTGGTCCACTCGCCTTTCAAAAATGCCTTTTTTTTCAAAGGGCATAACCCTTCGACTTTCTTTCAAGTGTCCCTTTCTCATGGACAAATTGAAAAGGTCCATTCTTTTGGAAAAAATGTCAAGGTCTTCTTGCCCTTCGGCAAAATTGAAATGGTCCTTCAGTATTATGAATAATCCCTTCAAAAAATGTTTGAACCCTTACTTTTAAAGATGCCCTTCAGGCTTTCTGAAAATGCCCTTCAGAATTTTTGCTTGGACAATCCTCTCAAAAGAAAGTGACTATTGGACTTGTTGAAAAGGGCTTTCAAAACTATTTGAAAAGACCTTGAAACCAAAAGAACTCTTTGAAACTTATGAAATAGTACCATTTCTAAAGAAAAGAACCTTTCAAGGGAAAATGTTTTCAAAGTCCTCCTTCCATGAAATCCCAAAGTATCTTCTACTTGTCTTCTTTTGAACTGCTTAGAGTAACACAAATACCTTCTTGTAAAGAATAAGATCAGTAAAAGAAAAGTCACTAAATCACCTAAACAACCTCAAGACCTGTTAATCATGGATTCTTCAAAGAATTTTCAAGATGAGTTACTTACTCATAAGACAAAATGACATGGTATGCAATGTTTCAAATGATAAGGGTGATAATTTGACCTGTGGGGTCAAAATTGTCAACATGAACAATGGATATAATAAACATAAATGTTGAAGATAGCTTCCATAGGGTAAAAGTTGGGGGAGAGAGAGTTGTATCCAAAGGAATTTGACTAAGAGGGATGAAAAGGTAGCTATATTGAGAGAAGATTGTTTAAATTTGATTAGGATTAGGTGACAAAATCAAGTCTGATATTTTTCTATGATATGAATTCAAATTTTATAAATTAGAGTCAACAAAGTTCATGTAACATCACAATGAAACCAAGGACACAGTTCAACATGAGGAGGGGAATTTTAGGCACTAGTTCTTTAATTTATTAAGTATGGGTCTCCATATTTGATTACATTATATTCATTCATCACTATTAATACTAATGGTATGATGACCAATTTCTAAGGTTTCTCTCAACTTACACTTATGATAATGGCTTTCCATGGTAAGGAATTTTGTCTTATCGATTGATCTGTAAACTAAAAACGCAAGTGTAGTACATCTAAAAAACACTCTTTTATGTTTAAGAGATCCTTCAATTTCTCAATTTTTTCACTTAATTTTGTATAAACAAAATTAAAAACTAGAATTAAAATGAATATCAAAATTAAATAATAATCAGAGAAAATTATAAGAATTCACTAGCAAATTGATAACGGAGTTTGGCTTCAATAGCCTACGTCTCTGGGTCCATTCAAAGTGAGGACCATTTCCATAAATTTTGTGCACCAAATGGCTTCCAAAATCAATACAAGTCTTCAATTCACCTTTTCTGATCTCTGCTTGCCCATAATAATATCTCTCAGACCTAAAAGTAATGGCCCAAGGCCATACAAAGCAAGAATAATACTCTAACCTTCTTAATTTTCTTTACACAGTCAGATTTTTCTTCCTCTTCAAGTGGAATTTCATTCCTTTTATAGCACTTCAACTCCATAACTCAAGTTGTCAAATTATATTCCTTCTGTGCCATAGGTTCAAGGTTCAAACCATCAGCCTCCTCTTTTGGCACCTTGGCTCATCTTTATCCCACATTTGTTGGGGAATAACTATTTAAATGCTTCAAATAGGTTGTTTAGCTCCCTTTCAAATGTCGATGGGAGACTTAGGTGCTAGCTTAGGCTACCATTAGACTTGGTCCTTGCATGGTTTGTGTGGCGACGTGGTAGCTGATGCGTGTTGGTTGGTGGCTTCTTATTACAAAGTGATAAATAATTATCCCACATTGGTGGGGTTTGAGAATCATTTGAAACTTAAATATAATTTGTCAAAAAATAACATATGAAGATTAGGAGGCCAGGGCACCCCTCCAAAAGAGTGTTTTGACCCTCATTGAGGGCCCCCAATGAGCAAATAGCGGGGCCCATGGATCCTCATATGACTGCCTGTTGAAGACCGGAGGTTAAAAACAAACACCAAATCAAATTTTTTTTGCACCAAATCATTTTTCCACATGTCAAATGGCTATTAGACCACTTGGCATATTTAAACAGTGCCACATCACTTTCAACATCCATTATTCACCTGTCACAATATTTCTTCAACTAGCTATATACCAAGCATCTGGACTCCGTTTTTCATTCCAAAAGAAGTGATAGAAAGCTCTCGATGAAATTTTCAATGTGCAAATAGTTTAACCAAAATTTGAAGACTTTTAAAATGGAATGGTACATGGATCTACCTAGATCATTCCTCCCCACTGGGAACTTTTTGGACCTTTGAAAGTTGAAATTAGTTGGTAATGAGGTGAGGGTATTTTTCCCTCACCTTTCTGACTTCCATCCATTTGGCCTTGTTTGGGTGCATCCCTTTGAGACCAACATGAAGATATTCAACATTACCTCTTCATGAAGTCCACATATTCCTATCAAGAATAGCATCTTCCTACAATTTTGTTAGATATTCAGGAGAAAAATTATCAACGGAAGGAATGGATACACTTTCATCATGATCAATTATCATTGGAGGCTCATACAATTTCAGATTTTCCACATTTACAACTGAATAAATCTGCGTGTAAGATGGTAAATTTAATTGGAAAGCATTTGTGCCAATTTTTTCCATTATTTGAAAATGACCATACTGGATTGGTTTCAACTTTTTATCTTCACCTGTCAGTCTTTCCTTACTCATGTGAAGCCATACCATATCACCTACAACAAATTGGTGATCAATACGATGTTTGTCATGTATGGATTTATAATTGGCTTGACTTTTCTCCAATTGATTATGAACAGTCTGATGTATGAGTTGTATTTGTTCAATGAACTTCTTAGCTCAAATGGCTTCTTTTGGTTCACCAACAGCTATATCATGTCCATAGCAAACATCTAGAGGAGATTTAGGCAAGTATCCATAACAAACTTCAAATGGAGATTTCATAGTGGAAAAATGAAGTGATTGGTTATATGCATGTTGTATGTAACACAATTGTTCATCCCATAACTTTGGATGTTTATTGCTATAATCCCTAAGTAAATGTACAACATTGTGGTTCACAACCTCTATTTGTCTGTCGATTTGTGGATGAAATGCATTGCTCTTTTTTAAATTAGTGTCCATTAGTCCCCATAAAGTTGAACAAAACTCCCCAATAAATCAAGAATCTTGATAAAAAATAATTGAAGTAGGCAAACCAAAATGAAACCATACATGTTTAAAGAACAAGTGTGCAGTGCCTTCGCCAATAATTTGCTTAGTGCAAGGAATCAAAACACACATTTTGTTAAATCTATCCACAACCACATATAAATATTCATGTTTTCTTTGTGTCATAGGCAACCCCCCCACAAAATCCATGGGGATACTTTCCCAGGGGTGAGTAGGAATAGGTAGAGGAGTGTAAAGTCCCAGTTTCCTATTATTAGGTTTACTTGTGGCACAAAGAGTACATCCCTTTATATATTTAGCAACATTTTCCTGCATACAAGGCCAGTAACAATACATTTTCAAATGTGCAACCATTTTAGTAACTCCAAAATGACCAGAAATAAGAGAAGTATGTGATTATCTAATCATGTGCACCCTCTCATTTTGAGGAATACATAGTTTACCCAAATGATACAAAAGATCATTGTGTACATGATAGTCCAATTCTTATATGTGTCTACTACTCACCAAGTCTTTATAAACATCCTGAAAATCAAAATCATTAACATATTGTTATTTATAACTTTCATGAGACAAAGAACCATGTTGTAAAAGAATAGATGCAACAACCATAGGAGGCCTAGATAGCATATCTACAACCTTATTCTGAATACCTTTTTTATACTTGATCACAAGATGAAATTGTTGTAAGAAACCCATCCAATGAAAATGTCTAGACTGTTGTATTTTGGTTTGTGATTGGAGATACTATAAGGGCTGATGATCTATATGTATTATTGTTTCTTTGCCCATTAAGTAATGTTTTCATTTTTTAACACTTTGAACCAATGCATACAATTCCTTATCATAAGTTGAATATTTTCTTACTAAACTTGTAAAGGTTTCAGAATGATAACAAACTAGTTTCTTACCTTGCATTAAAATAGCTCCCATAGCATACTCACTTGCATCCGTCTCGATCCCAAATGGTTGTTGTACATCAGGAAGTGCCAAGACCAGAGCAGTACTTATCTTTTTGTTTAAAGTGTCGAAGGCTTTTTGATGTTTGCCTCCCCACTGAAAGACTTATTTCACACTTGTCAAAGAATGCAAAGGTGATGCAAAATATGAAAACTGAGCAATAAACTTTCACCAAAATTGTACTACACCAAGAAAACTTCTAACCTCAGTTGTGTTAGTGTGTGTAGGCAAATTAACAATGACTACCACTTTTGTAGGATTAATTTTCAATTCACCATTTCCTACAATGTAACCCAAGTCTATCAAAGAGGTCTTTCCAAATTCACATTTTGACATTTTTAGATAAAGTTTTTCCTTTCATAATGCATCCATGATTTTCTTAATGTGGATCACATGCTCTTCCCAAGACTTGCTGAAAATCAATATATCATCTAAGTAAACTATAACAAAATCATCAAGGAACTGTCTCAAAACATCATTCATCAATCTCATGAATGTAGTTGGGGCATTACACAACCCGAAAGGCATAACAAGCCATTCAAAAAATCCCTATTTTGTTTTGAAGGCAGTTTTCCACACATCACCTTCATTAATTCTTACTTGATGATATCCACTTCTCAAATCCAGCTTAGTGAAATAAATAGCATGTTTTAATTGATCCAACAAATCATCAATACAAGGAAGAGGGTAACAATTCTTAATATTAATTTTGTTTAAGGCACAAAAATCAACACACATTCACCAAGTGCCATCTTTCTTTGGCACCAAAATAATTGGCAAACCAACAGGAGATGAACGTGGATGAATAACACCTCTATCCAATAGATCCATTACCTATTTTTTGATTTCCTCATTTTCCACTACTGATACCCTGTACATGCCAATGTTAAGGAGAGGAGAATCCTGCAATAACTAAATTTCATGTTGAACTCCCCTTTTAGGGGGCAAGCCCTTAGGATCCTAAAATACATCATTGTAAGTAGAAATGATTTCAATAAATTCATTCTTGTGTCTAGGATCACAATTTTCCAAAGCCTGAGAATATTCTTTTTCCTTGGACTTAATCAACATGAAACAAAAAGTCTTGCTTGAATTAACTAGTCTTTTCATTTGCCCTATTGTAACCAAGGAAAGACTTGTTCTAATGTGATGTGCTCTAACTATATATTCAATGCAATCCTTAACAAGAAAGGACTTATTTTCCTCTCTATAAAAGATTGATTTTGTATCATAAAGATATGGGCTTCCCAAAACAATCCCACATATGTCCAATGGGACAACATCCAACTCAACCTCATCTATGAACTTAGATGTGATGGCAAACCTCAATCTACAAGTTTGTGAGACTTGTAGCTTCGCATTGTCACACACCCAACCTAGTGGATAAGGCTTTGGATGGGGATTGGTCTGTAAGCCTAGCTTCTTAACAACCTCTTCAGAAATTAAATTTTCTTGTGAACCACTATCAAATAGAGTGTCAATATTAGTATGTTTTGAAACAACTATAATGTGGAACAATTCATTTATTTTCTTATCAACATGCACAGAATTCTATTTAGAAGAAGATGCATCATTTGATGACTTAGTGCTAGAAACTGAAAGAGAAAAATTATTATGTAATCCCATAACTATGATCTTAGTTTCATCACTTGAATCTGAACCTAAGTCTTGAACCATAGCATTAGCCTTCTTTTCTTTCTTTTGAAACCTCTTAGGCCTTAACTCAGGGTGTAGTTTCCAATACTTAGACTCATCATGATTTTTCTTGCAATGATTACAAAATGCTTTTTCCTTCTTCTTTTTAACAGTAAAAATGGATTTCTATTTACCATTTCCTGATGAACTTTCCTTTTTGGATTGCTTAACATTAGATTGCTTACTTTTAACTTTAGGAAAAGATTCTTTTGATTGTTTTCCTCTAGCCTCTAAAGGAGTGGCTTGAACACATACTGCATCTAAATTAGTGGGATTGAACATAAGAATCATATGTCTTAAGTAACTATGTAGCCCACCTATATATTTTAGCAGTGTTTCTTGTGTGTATAGAGGAACATTCAAAAGTAAAGCTTTTTTTCTAAATTTTTGTATATAATCTTGAACATTTTGGCCTTTTCCTTGTCTAAAACTTTTCCAATCCATCATGGCTTGTTGCATATAGCCCAAAGGATAGAATTGCTTTCTGAGTTCTTCAATAAATTCATTCCAAGTAGAAATCGAGTTACCTTTTTGAAGCTCAGCTTCCTTCAACTTACTCTCCCACCAGATGAGAGCTGTGCCTCCCATACGAAGAGTAGCCAAATGAATTTTTGACTCATCTCCTGCAATCTTTTGGACCCTACAATAAACTTCAATCTGCTTGACCCAATTATCCAACTTTTTGGCATTTACTTCGCCATTAAACATTGGTAATTCAAACTTAATATCCAATTTTAGTGAACGGAGAGATTCCACAATTTTTTTACCCTCATCCGATGAAGAAGGTTTTTTGGTTTCTTTACCTTTTGATTCTTGTGAATCACCTTCTTTTTAATTCTCAGATTTCCTTTGTCACAGTATAGTTCCTCAACCATGCTTCTCATATCCATGAAAGCTCAGCGGAAAGCTTGTTTGGATTCCATCTCTTCTTTGGCCATCCTTGAAGCAGGCCTTGAACCAATCTCTAAATTATACTCAATGAGTTTTCCTTCACCCTTTTGGGATTTAGACCTTGTCAACATACACTAGCAATCACTGTTAAATAACAACCACTCTGATACCAAAAATCTGATCTGTAAACTGAAAATGCAAGTGTAGTACATCCAAAAAACACTCTTTTACGTTTAAGAGATCCTTCAATTTCTTGAATTTTTCATTTAATTTTGTATAAAGAAATTAAAAACTAGAATTAAAATGAAGATCAGAATTAAATAATAATCAGAGAAAATTATAAGAATTCACCAACAAATTGATAATGGAGTTCAGCTTCAATAGCCTACGTCTCCAGGTTCATTCAAAGTGAGGACCATTTCCATTAATTTTGTGCAAAAAATGGCTTCCAAAATCAATAAAATTCTTCAATTAACCTTCTCTGATCTTTTCTTGCCCGTAATAATATCTCTCAGACCTGAAAATAATGGACCAAGGCCATATAAAGCAAGAATAAGACTCTAACCTTCTTAATTTTCTTTACACAATCAGCTTTTTCTTCCTCTTCAAGTGGAATTTCATTCCTTATATAGTACTTTGACCTCTGTAGCTCAAGCAATCAAAGGCTAGTCCTTTTTCACCATAGGTGCAAGGTTCAAACCGTCAGCCTCCTCTTTTGGTGCTTTAGGAACCATCAGTCTCCTCTTTTGGCGCCTTGGCTCATCTTTATCCCACATTTGTTGGGGAATCACTGTTTAAATTCTTAAAATAGGTTGGTCAGCTCCATTTTAAATGCTAATGTCTACTTTGTAGGAGACTTAGGTGCTAGCTTAGGCCACCATTGGACTTGGTCCTTCCATGGTTTGTGTGGCGATGTGGCAGCTGATGCATGTTGGTTGGTGGCTTCTTATTACAAAGTGAAATAATTATCCCACATTGGTGGGGTTTGAGAAGTGTTTAAAACTTAAATACAATTTATCAAACAATAACATATGAAGATTAGGAGGCCAAGGCACCCCTCCACAAGAGTGTGTCGACCCTCGTTGAGGGCCCCCAATGAGCAAATAGCAAGGCCCATGGATCCTCATATGACTGCCTGTCAAAGATCGGAGGTTAAAAACAAACACCAAAACAATTTTTTTTTGCACCAAATCATTTTTTCACATGTCAAATTGCTAATGGACCACTTGGCATATTTAAACAGTGACATGTCACTTTCGACACCCATTATTCACTTGTCACAAGATTTCTTCAACTAGTTATATCTCGAGCATCCAGACTTCATTTTTCATTCCAAAATAAGCATTAGAAATCTCTCGACAAATTCTTCAATGTGTGAATAGTTCAACTAGAATTTGAAGACTTTTAAAATGGAATGTTACATGGATCTACCTGGATCATCAATGTAAATGAAATGTTTAGTTTTCAGGGAGTGTACTGTGAGTGCCAATTTTTACAACTTCTAAAGTCTAATGGTAACTGTGTGTTCATTAATCTTGGTGTAGATGGACCTTCCCATCTCACCAATATAAGGAATGTCATAGGAACACTTTATCTTGTATACCCCACTTTTTGTCCAAGATTAACTTGGTCCTTGACCAATTTTAAAGATTGTCTAAATTTATTCATAGGTAAGAAGGTGGTGGAAATGTTTTGGCATTTCAAGATCTTGGCAATCGTATTAAAAACACCTTCAACATATGGTAAGAAGGATACTAGATCTGTTGACGAGGTTTTCATTAAATTATTCCTAGTGTGATCTTCTTTGTCTTGTTTAAATTCTCTCGATATTTTCTTACCTTTGTAACCATTATTTTTTAAAAACTTTTTAAAATGGTCTAGTTCTTACTCTAAGTTGTCATCGTAAACTTTGAAGGCTCTAGTGGCTAGAGTCTTTAGTAGTTACTCTTTGTCTTAGGTTTACTTTCTCCTCTTTCAAAGGAGTCATTTTTGAACAAACAGAAAGGATGGTGATGGGCACCACTCTCTCTCCCATTGTAGCTAAGCTATATATGGAGAAAGTTGAATAAAAAGCACTCCATTCATTCCCCCTAAAACCCAAATGGTGGAAGAGATATGTTGACTATACAAATTTGTGTTGGTAACATGGCAAAGACACCCTAAAATAATTCCATATGCATCTCAATAATTTGGTTCCAAGTATTCAAGTCACTAAGAAGGTGGAACATGAAAACAACTTACCTTTCTTAGATGTCCTCCTTTCATGAAATAAATATGGTTCTTTAGCTCGCAAAGTTTACTAAAAAGTACACACATAAACCTTTATTTGCATGCCACTTATCATCATCACCCATCCCAAAAAGGATGAATGCTAAACACTCTAGCCACTAGAGTCTGCAATGACAATAAATTAGAGAAGGATTAGACCATTTAAAAAAGGTTCTTAAAAAGAATGGTTACACAGGTAAGAAAATATTGAGAGCATTTAAACAAGCTAAAGAAGATCACATTAGGATTAATTTAATTGAAATCTCATCAACAGATCTAGTAACCTTCTTACCATATGTCAAAGGTGTTTATAATAAGATCTCCAAGATCGTGAAAAGCCAAAACATCTCCACCACCTTCTTACCTATGAACAAACTTAGACAATCTTTAAAATCAGTCAAGGACCAGGTTGATTCTTGGACAAAAAGTGGGGTGTACAAGATAGAGTGTTCCTATAGTATTCCCTACATTAGAGAGACAAAAAGGTCCATCCAGACTAGGATTAAGGAACATGCAACTAACATCAGACTTGAGAAGTCAAAAAAATTAGCACCTCCAGAACATTCCCTAAAAATTAAATATTCCATTTACATCGATAAAACGCCTTGCAGTAGAAAGCCATTGTCATAAGTGTAAGTTGAGAGAAACCATAGAAATCAACCATCATACCCTTAATCTTAATCATGACAAAGGAATATGACTTAATCAAACATTGATATCCATAATTAATAAGTTAAAGAACACTAGCACCTAAAATTCCCCTCCTCATGTTCAACTATGTCCTTGGTTTCATTATGATGTTACTTGAACCTTTGTTGACTCTAATTTATAAAATTTGAATTAATGTCATAGGGAAATATCACACTTGATTTCATCACCTAATCCTAATCAACTTTAAACAATCATCTCTCAATAAAACTATTTTTTCATTCCTCTTAGTCAAACTCCTTTGGATACGACTCTCTCTCTCTCCCCCATGCTTATCCTATGGAAGATATTTTTAACATTTATGTTTCTTATATATGTTGATCTTTGCAAAGTTCTTCATCATTAATACCACAACTGACCATTTACACATCTTTATTTATATTGTAAATCTTTATAAGGAATATGGGTTGCAATTTTATTCATGAAAATTTCTTGAGGATGAATTATGTATGGTGATTCGAAATGTTTTGATAAAAAAATATACATACAATTTCACCTAAAAATCAATTACTCAAAATTAATTATATTTTAAAAGGACAAGTAGAAATTTAATCCCTATATGATAAAGTGTATTATGAATGTAACAACACCATAAACCACACATATAAAAGGTACATAAATGTATTATAAAATTAGTGTATATTAAGGAACACCTAGAAGTTATAATTGGGAAGTGTTATGGAAGTTTAGTTGAAATATCTTCTTAATATTCTTGTGTTGTCTTTAATAATTAATCACAAGGTATAAACACACTAAAATGTATCTTTAAAGTAAGATTAGATGCATTATAAATGTGTGTGTGTGTGTGTGTGTGTGTGTGTGTGTGTGTGTGTGTGTGTGTGTGTGTGTGTGTGTGTGTGTGTGTGTGTGTGTGTGTGTGTGTGTGTGTGTGTGTGTGTGTGTGTGTGTGTATGTATAAATATTTAGGAGAAAATTATGTATCGATATTATAATATAAGTTTGAAATACATTATCAAGGAAATTAGAAATAAATACTAGAATCTCGATATTAGATTCCATCTACAATAAAGGACAAATATCATTAATTTATTTATAATTTCCTTGATAATGTATTTTAAAATGATATTATAATATCGATACATAATTTAAATAATTGTATCTAAAATAGGTTAATTAGCTAAACCATATACACATCAATTGGTTGCCAAAGAAATGGAAACTGCGTTTCCTCTGTAATGCGAGATCTATTATTGCGTGGAGCTTTATTTTTGCCTTGGATTTCCGTATTGCGGATGGAACCCGGGCTGGATTTCCACCCCGAGTTGGACTGCCATCCCGATCTGGTTTGTGAAGGAAATAGTGAACGGATGGGGGAAACTATGTTTCCTCTGTGTTGATTTGCACAACTCGAGCCCGAGCTGGGTCGGTGCTCTTGTTGTACTTGAAAAAATGAGCTTGATCAAATATGATGGGATCCTTATGAGAAACGTGGCATGTGTTTTAACTTATAACTACTATGAGGGGAGGGTGTTCTTTGAATGCCCTTGTGGGAAAGTAAGTGAAAACACGGGAAAGATATTGTTCCCCCCTTACCCGCAAATAATTCCAAATACTCCAGTTGGGAAAGAGATGGAAACTATGTTTCCTCTTTAATGCGATATCAAATGCTGTTTGGACTCCTATTTTTGATATCAAAATATTTCAAGTCACCATACATAATTCATCCTCAAGAAATTTTCATGAATAATCTAATACCACTCATTTATAGATTCAAATTCAATAAAAAATAAAAACATGAAGTTAAAATAGATTGAGAGAGGGCTTAGTTAATATCCAAGGTAGTTTAGTACTCGATTAATGATTATTTGGATAAAGATCACTATAATAACATAACTAATTAATAAATAGTTAATCTCAATCTATTTTAACCCATTATTAAGAATTTTTCATGAATAATCTAATACCACTCATTTATAGATTCAAATTCAATAAAAAATAAAAACATGAAGTTAAAATAGATTGAGAGAGGGCTTAGTTAATATCCAAGGTAGTTTAGTACTCGATTAATGATTAGCCTCGAAGATATTTTTAACATTAATGTTTCTTATATATGTTGATGATTGTGATAATAACCAATTATATAACCAATTATTATAAAATATTGGACAAAATACTATTAGCATTAGAGTATATATATAAAATAGTATATATATAAAATTTAAATATATATACCTCATTATGATTAATTAGGTTCATCTTGTAATTATATATATAAGATAGTTATATATAGTTTATAAATATGGCCTTATATATTTTTTTATCAAAATGTTTCAAATCACCATACATAATTCATCCTCAAGAAATTTTCATGAATAAAATTGCAACCCATATTCCTTATAAAGATTTACAATATAAATAAAGATGTGTAAATGGTCAGTTGTGGTATTAATGATGAAGAACTTTGCAAAGATCAACATATATAAGAAACATAAATGTTAAAAATATCTTCCATAAAATTGCAACCATTTCTTAAATTTATATATTCAAATACCACTTATTTATCATGTAAATCTAATAATCTAATAACAATCTATTATCCGAGATTAATTTCGTGAATAAAATTGCAACCCATATTCCTTATAAAGATTTACAATATAAATAAAGATGTATTATCATGAAAGGTGCTTTATAAAAGTTAATTCAATGATCAGCTCTATAAAAGTTAATGCTTTTAATTTATGTAATAGATAATGTAGTATTTATAAAAGTTAATTCAGTGATCTTTACCTTAATATTGATAAGGTAGTCCATAGTCTAGTGATCAATCAATCTTTGAAAGTATGGTCCAAAATGTTAACTTGTTCCAACATTGTTTATGGTCCATAGTTTTTAAGCTACCAAGATATGTATATTATACATACAAAGGTACCAGTCATAGTTAATCATTTTTTGTAATTCATTGTTTGTGCATTATATAAGTGGTATATATTTGAATCTAATCTAGGTAATTTATGGGCATTAGATGAAATAAATCTTTATGAATTATAAAGGTAGTTTAGTACTCGATTCAAATATAATATCTTATTATAACCAATTATTTTTAACAAATCATCTCTCAATAAAACTATTTTTTCATTCCTCTTAGTCAAACTCCTTTGGATACGACTCTCTCTCTCTCCCTCATGCTTATCCTATGGAAGATATTTTTAACATTTATGTTTCTTATATATGTTGATCTTTGCAAAGTTCTTCATCATTAATACCACAACTGACCATTTACACATCTTTATTTATATTGTAAATCTTTATAAGGAATATGGGTTGCAATTTTATTCATGAAAATTTCTTGAGGATGAATTATGTATGGTGATTTGAAATGTTTTGATAAAAAATATACATACAATTTCACTTAAAAATCAATTACTCAAAATTAATCTTTTTATATCACAACCTAAACTACCTTTATTATCCATATTTGAATCGAGTACTAAACTACCTTTATTTGAATCGAGTACTAAACTACTACTATACTACTCTATTATCCATATTTGAATCGAGTGCTAAACTACCTTTATAATTCATAAAGATTTATTTCATCTAATGCGCATAATAATTAATGCAAGGTAATGGTTATTTAAAATGTATATAATTAACAGATACTGATAAAATTTAACCAACGAAATTTTATCAGGTTATGAAGGGATAATCTATGTGACATACTATGATATATGTATTTTAAGGTTCTCTTTGGATCTTTGGATGCTTGCATTGTATATGTATAGTGACAACCTTTTTGTAGGCCCAACTTGTTATACATTTATTTCTTTGAGGCACTATTAATACACTTAGAGTAATATTATATATTAATGTATATTATAGAAATATTTGATAATTAAATTACTATATATTCACCCTAAATTAGCAAACATAATTTGTCCCTTATAATTGATAAGTATACCATATAATAAGAGATAAAGGTTCTTATATTTATACCTTAAATTATTGTATACTATGTAGACTGATAATAATTATAACTAGACTTATATGTATTTTATGTAGATAATATTCGCTTCATGAATATCTTAATCATAAATATCCCATTATAATATGTAATATATATTTATGCTACAATTATTGTAGAATCAATGTAGTTTATATTATTTAGTCGTAATATATATTTAATGAGGCTTTTTATATATTAAAACAATAATAATCTAGAAGAAGGACAAGTAGAAATTTAATCCCTATATGATAAAGTGTATTATGAATGTAACAACACCATAAACCACACATATAAAAGGTACATAAATGTATTATAAAATTAGTGTATATTAAGGAACACCTAGAAGTTATAATTGGGAAGTGTTATGGAAGTGTATATGATAGTTATGAGGATTCACCTTTAATACAATATAATGATATAAAGTTGTGGAATTAATGATGAAGAACTTTGCAAAGATCAACATATAAAAGAAACATAAATGTTAAAAATATCTTCCATAAAATTGCAACCATTTCTTAAATTTATATATTCAAATACCGCTTATTTATCATGTAAATCTAATAATCTAATAACAATCTATTATCCGAGATTAATTTCATGAATAAAATTGCAACCCATAATCCTTATAAAGATTTACAATATAAATAAAGATGTATTATCATGAAAGGCGCTTTATAAAAGTTAATTCAGTGATCAGCTCTATAAAAGTTAATGCTTTTAATTTATGTAATATATAATGTAGTATTTATAAAAGTTAATTCAGTGATCTTTACCTTAATATTGATAAGGTAGTCCATAGTATAGTGATCAATCAATCTTTGAAAGTATGGTCCAAAATGTTAACTTGTTCCAACATTGTTTATGGTCCATACTTTTTAAGCTACCAAGATATGTATATTATACATACAAAGGTACCAGTCATAGTTAATCATTTTTCGTAATTCATTGTTTGTGCATTATATAAGTGGTATGTATTTGAATCTAATCTAGGTAATTTATGGGCATTAGATCAAATAAATCTTTATGAATTATAAAGGTAGTTTAGTACTCGATTCAAATATAATATCTTATTATAACCAATTACTTTTAACAAATCATCTCTCAATAAAACTGTTTTTTCATTCCTCTTAGTCAAACTCCTTTGGATATGACTCTCTCTCTCTCTCTCTTACCCATGCTTATCCTATGGAAGATATTTTTAACATTTATGTTTCTTATATATGTTGATCTTTGCAAAGTTCTTCATCATTAATACCACAACTGACCATTTACACATCTTTATTTATATTGTAAATCTTTATAAGGAATATGGGTTGCAATTTTATTCATGAAAATTTCTTGAGGATGAATTATGTATGGTGATTTGAAATGTTTTGATAAAAAATATACATACAATTTCACTTAAAAATCAATTACTCAAAATTAATCTTTTTATATCACAACCTAAACTACCTTTATTATCCATATTTGAATCGAGTACTAAACTACCTTTATTTGAATCGAGTACTAAACTACTACTATACTACTCTATTATCCATATTTGAATCGAGTACTAAACTACCTTTATAATTCATAAAGATTTATTTCATCTAATGCGCATAATAATTAATGCAAGGTAATGGTTATTTAAAATGTATATAATTAACAGATACTGATAAAATTTAACCAACGAAATTTTATCAGGTTATGAAGGGATAATCTATGTGACATACTATGATATATGTATTTTAAGGTTCTCTTTGGATCTTTGGATGCTTGCATTGTATATGTATAGTGACAACCTTTTTGTAGGCCCAACTTGTTATACATTTATTTCTTTGAGGCAGTATTAATACACTTAGAGTAATATTATATATTAATGTATATTATAGAAATATTTGATAATTAAATTACTATATATTCACCCTAAATTAGCAAACATAATTTGTCCCTTATAATTGATAAGTATACCATATAATAAGAGATAAAGGTTCTTATATTTATACCTTAAATTATTGTATACTATGTAGACTGATAATAATTATAACTAGACTGATATGTATTTTATGTAGATAATATTCGCTTCATGAATATCTTAATCATAAATATCCCATTATAATATGTAATATATATTTATGCTACAATTATTGTAGAATCAATGTAGTTTATATTATTTAGTCGTAATATATATTTAATGAGGCTTTTTATATATTAAAACAATAATAATCTAGAAGAAGGACAAGTAGAAATTTAATCCCTATATGATAAAGTGTATTATGAATGTAACAACACCATAAACCACACATATAAAAGGTACATAAATGTATTATAAAATTAGTGTATATTAAGGAACACCTAGAAGTTATAATTGGGAAGTGTTATGGAAGTGTATATGATAGTTATGAGGATTCACCTTTAAGACAATATAATGATATAAAGTTGTGGAATTAATGATGAAGAACTTTGCAAAGATCAACATATAAAAGAAACATAAATGTTAAAAATATCTTCCATAAAATTGCAACCATTTCTTAAATTTATATATTCAAATACCGCTTATTTATCATGTAAATCTAATAATCTAATAACAATCTATTATCCGAGATTAATTTCATGAATAAAATTGCAACCCATAATCCTTATAAAGATTTACAATATAAATAAAGATGTATTATCATGAAAGGCGCTTTATAAAAGTTAATTCAGTGATCAGCTCTATAAAAGTTAATGCTTTTAATTTATGTAATATATAATGTAGTATTTATAAAAGTTAATTCAGTGATCTTTACCTTAATATTGATAAGGTAGTCCATAGTATAGTGATCAATCAATCTTTGAAAGTATGGTCCAAAATGTTAACTTGTTCCAACATTGTTTATGGTCCATAGTTTTTAAGCTACCAAGATATGTATATTATACATACAAAGGTACCAGTCATAGTTAATCATTTTTCGTAATTCATTGTTTGTGCATTATATAAGTGGTATGTATTTGAATCTAATCTAGGTAATTTATGGGCATTAGATCAAATAAATATTTATGAATTATAAAGGTAGTTTAGTACTCGATTCAAATATAATATCTTATTATAACCAATTACTTTTAACAAATCATCTCTCAATAAAACTGTTTTTTCATTCCTCTTAGTCAAACTCCTTTGGATATGACTCTCTCTCTCTCTCTCTTACCCATGCTTATCCTATGGAAGATATTTTTAACATTTATGTTTCTTATATATGTTGATCTTTGCAAAGTTCTTCATCATTAATACCACAACTGACCATTTACACATCTTTATTTATATTGTAAATCTTTATAAGGAATATGGGTTGCAATTTTATTCATGAAAATTTCTTGAGGATGAATTATGTATGGTGATTTGAAATGTTTTGATAAAAAATATACAT
The DNA here is from genome assembly GCA_037957365.1 of Torreya grandis. Classification (NCBI taxonomy): domain Eukaryota; kingdom Viridiplantae; phylum Streptophyta; class Pinopsida; order Cupressales; family Taxaceae; genus Torreya; species Torreya grandis. Next base: position 924,405 of record JARHVA010005427.1, read on the forward strand.
ACAATTTCACTTAAAAATCAATTACTCAAAATTAATCTTTTTATATCACAACCTAAACTACCTTTATTATCCATATTTGAATCGAGTACTAAACTACCTTTATTTGAATCGAGTACTAAACTACTACTATACTACTCTATTATCCATATTTGAATCGAGTACTAAACTACCTTTATAATTCATAAAGATTTATTTCATCTAATGCGCATAATAATTAATGCAAGGTAATGGTTATTTAAAATGTATATAATTAACAGATACTGATAAAATTTAACCAACGAAATTTTATCAGGTTATGAAGGGATAATCTATGTGACATACTATGATATATGTATTTTAAGGTTCTCTTTGGATCTTTGGATGCTTGCATTGTATATGTATAGTGACAACCTTTTTGTAGGCCCAACTTGTTATACATTTATTTCTTTGAGGCAGTATTAATACACTTAGAGTAATATTATATATTAATGTATATTATAGAAATATTTGATAATTAAATTACTATATATTCACCCTAAGTTAGCAAACATAATTTGTCCCTTATAATTGATAAGTATACCATATAATAAGAGATAAAGGTTCTTATATTTATACCTTAAATTATTGTATACTATGTAGACTGATAATAATTATAACTAGACTGATATGTATTTTATGTAGATAATATTCGCTTCATGAATATCTTAATCATAAATATCCCATTATAATATGTAATATATATTTATGCTACAATTATTGTAGAATCAATGTAGTTTATATTATTTAGTCGTAATATATATTTAATGAGGCTTTTTATATATTAAAACAATAATAATCTAGAAGAAGGACAAGTAGAAATTTAATCCCTATATGATAAAGTGTATTATGAATGTAACAACACCATAAACCACACATATAAAAGGTACATAAATGTATTATAAAATTAGTGTATATTAAGGAACACCTAGAAGTTATAATTGGGAAGTGTTATGGAAGTGTATATGATAGTTATGAGGATTCACCTTTAAGACAATATAATGATATAAAGTTGTGGAATTAATGATGAAGAACTTTGCAAAGATCAACATATAAAAGAAACATAAATGTTAAAAATATCTTCCATAAAATTGCAACCATTTCTTAAATTTATATATTCAAATACCGCTTATTTATCATGTAAATCTAATAATCTAATAACAATCTATTATCCGAGATTAATTTCATGAATAAAATTGCAACCCATAATCCTTATAAAGATTTACAATATAAATAAAGATGTATTATCATGAAAGGCGCTTTATAAAAGTTAATTCAGTGATCAGCTCTATAAAAGTTAATGCTTTTAATTTATGTAATATATAATGTAGTATTTATAAAAGTTAATTCAGTGATCTTTACCTTAATATTGATAAGGTAGTCCATAGTATAGTGATCAATCAATCTTTGAAAGTATGGTCCAAAATGTTAACTTGTTCCAACATTGTTTATGGTCCATACTTTTTAAGCTACCAAGATATGTATATTATACATACAAAGGTACCAGTCATAGTTAATCATTTTTCGTAATTCATTGTTTGTGCATTATATAAGTGGTATGTATTTGAATCTAATCTAGGTAATTTATGGGCATTAGATCAAATAAATCTTTATGAATTATAAAGGTAGTTTAGTACTCGATTCAAATATAATATCTTATTATAACCAATTACTTTTAACAAATCATCTCTCAATAAAACTATTTTTTCATTCCTCTTAGTCAAACTCCTTTGGATATGACTCTCTCTCTCTCTCTCTCTCTTACCCATGCTTATCCTATGGAAGATATTTTTAACATTTATGTTTCTTATATATGTTGATCTTTGCAAAGTTCTTCATCATTAATACCACAACTGACCATTTACACATCTTTATTTATATTGTAAATCTTTATAAGGAATATGGGTTGCAATTTTATTCATGAAAATTTCTAGAGGATGAATTATGTATGGTGATTTGAAACGTTTTGATAAAAAATATACATACAATTTCACTTAAAAATCAATTACTCAAAATTAATTATATTTTAAAAGGACAGGTAGAAATTTAATCCCTATATGATAAAGTGTATTATGAATGTAACAACACCATAAACCACACATATAAAAGGTAAATAAATGTATTATAAAATTAGTGTATATTAAGGAACACCTAGAAGTTATAATTGGGAAGTGTTATGGAAGTTTATATGATAGTTATGAGGATTCACCTTTAATACAATATAATGATATAAAGTTGTGGTATTAATGATGAAGAACTTTTCAAAGATCAACATATATAAGAAACATAAATGTTAAAAATATCTTCCATAAAATTGCAACCATTTCTTAAATTTATATATTCAAATACCACTTATTTATCATGTAAATCTAATAATCTAATAACAATCTATTATCCAAGATTAATTTCATGAATAAAATTGCAACCCATATTCCTTATAAAGATTTACAATATAAATAAAGATGTATTATCATGAAAGGTGCTTTATAAAAGTTAATTCAGTGATCAACTCTATAAAAGTTAATTCTTTTAATTTATGTAATATATAATGTAGTATTTATAAAAGTTAATTTAGTGATCTTTACCTTAATATTGATAAGGTAGTCCATAGTCTAGTGATCAATCAATCTTTGAAAGTATGGTCCAAAATGTTAACTTGTTCCAACATTGTTTATGGTCCATAGTTTTTAAGCTACCAAGATATGTATATTATACATACAAAGGTACCAGTCATAGTTAATCATTTTTTGTAATTCATTGTTTGTGCATTATATAAGTGGTATATATTTGAATCTAATCTAGTTAATTTATGGGCATTAGATGAAATAAATCTTTATGAATTATAAAGGTAGTTTAGTACTCGATTCAAATATAATATCTTATTATAACCAATTAGTTTTAACAAATCATCTCTCAATAAAACTTTTTTTTCATTCCTCTTAGTCAAACTTCTTTGGATACGACTCTCTCTCTCTCCCCCATGCTTATCCTATGGAAGATATTTATAACATTTATGTTTCTTATATATGTTGATCTTTGCAAAGTTCTTCATCATTAATACCACAACTGACCATTTACACATCTTTATTTATATTGTAAATCTTTATAAGGAATATGGGTTGCAATTTTATTCATGAAAATTTATTGAGGATGAATTATGTATGGTGATTTGAAACGTTTTGATAAAAAATATATATACAATTTCACCTAAAAATCAATTACTCAATTAATTATATTTTAAAAGGACAAGTAGAAATTTAATCCCTATATGATAAAGTGTATTATGAATGTAACAACACCATAAACCACACATATAAAAGGTACATAAATGTATTATAAAATTAGTGTATATTAAGGAACACCTAGAAGTTATAATTGGGAAGTGTTATGGAAGTTTATATGATAGTTATCAGGATTCACCTTTAATACAATATAATGATATAAAGTTGTGGTATTAATGATGAAGAACTTTGCAAAGATCAACATATATAAGAAACATAAATGTTAAAAATATCTTCCATAAAATTGCAACCATTTCTTAAATTTATATATTCAAATACCACTTATTTATCATGTAAATCTAATAATCTAATAACAATCTATTATCCAAGATTAATTTCATGAATAAAATTGCAACCCATATTCCTTATAAAGATTTACAATATAATTAAAGATGTATTATCATGAAAGGTGCTTTATAAAAGTTAATTCAGTGATCAGCGCTATAAAAGTTAATGCTTTTAATTTATCTAATATATAATGTAGTATTTATAAAAGTTAATTAAGTGATCTTTACCTTAATATTGATAAGGTAGTCCATAGTCTAGTGATCAATCAATCTTTGAAAGTATGGTCCAAAATGTTAACTTGTTCCAACATTGTTTATGGTCCATAGTTTTTAAGCTACCAAGATATGTATATTATACATACAAAGGTACCAATCATAGTTAATCATTTTTTGTAATTCATTGTTTGTGCATTATATAAGTGGTATATATTTGAATCTAATCTAGGTAATTTATGGGCATTAGATCAAATAAATCTTTATGAATTATAAAGGTAGTTTAGTACTCGATTCAAATATAATATCTTATTATAACCAATTATTTTTAACAAATCATCTCTCAATAAAACTGTTTTTTCATTCCTCTTAGTCAAACTCCTTTGGATATGACTCTCTCTCTCTCTCCCATGCTTATCCTATGGAAGATATTTTTAACATTTATGTTTCTTATATATGTTGATCTTTGCAAAGTTCTTCATCATTAATACCACAACTGACCATTTACACATCTTTATTTATATTGTAAATCTTTATAAGGAATATGGGTTGCAATTTTATTCATGAAAATTTCTTGAGGATGAATTATGTATGGTGATTTGAAACGTTTCGATAAAAAATATACATACAATTTCACCTAAAAATCAATTACTCAAAATTAATTATATTTTAAAAGGACAAAAATTATAAATGTGCTTATAAGTCCGTCAAATTTAATTCAATAGAAATTAAAATACCTTTAAAGAAAATATAAAATAAGTTTCAATTAAAAAAATTAATTATACTTAGGTTTCAACAAAATATATATACAGTATTAAATGTAGTAAGAGATGGTGCTTATTAGTTAGAGAGATTTTTTAGTGTTTAAGTTAATTTTAGATGATGATCATATCACATGATTTATTATCAAAATTTAAAATGTATTAAAAAATGTGTTGTGAATACTTAAATATGATATTAATATATTGTACATATACAATTCTTTTTATAAGAGATTAATAATTATTGTATTAAGTTACTAATAATAGGTTATTTATATTTTATAATATTATTAAAATATTGATTATATATTTATTAAATTTTAAAGCTTATGTAGTTATGAATATATTTTAACTTTTTTACATTTGAAATTTTTTAAAGATGATATTGGAAGGAAATGTAGAAATAAATGTATTTTAATATTTTAATAATGATTTTTTTTTTAAAATTGTATTAATTTTCACAGATTTTAATTATTTCACTTAAATAATTTTTATTAATTTTTTTTTTATTTAAATAATATTTTTTATTATTCACATATTTTTTATGACAATCATAAAACAAGAAAATCGACTTTAACACACATCCACTATAAACATTATTAGCTCGAATTTATCATTTATTCACGAAAATTAGGATAAAAATTCCACTAAATATTTATTTAATTTAATAAATATTATAATTAAAAAGTATTTTTTATTTAAACATGAATTAAGAAAAGATACCACAAACTGAACAATCAAATTTAATATCCACGTGACACCTCGTGACACCTGTTTCACCTTTAAAAATGAATTACGGAAAGACACCAAAAACTGGACAACCAAATTTGATATCCACGTGACACCTAAATGTTTACTGAATGGTAAATGGTCATATTGACGGATTTTACAAATTATGAGAAGTCATATAATACGAACTTTTGAAGTTTGAAGGAGCAGGTGCCCAGCCCCACTGCCAGGCATCCTTCAAATCCACAGAAAACGGACGGGACGGGCGTCGAATCTCGGATCACCTGCCATGCTGTTTCTCTGTTTTATGGATTTGATGCCTGTATTGGAATTTGGAATTATAGTACGGATTCTGGAATGAAGCACATAGAGGAAATAGCTGTAGGCAATAAAGATTGTTTTGTCCTTTCGAGTTTGAGCCAAGGGCCAGCCGGCGAGCCGCCAACGCCACAAAACAGCTTGTCTTTTTCAATTTAATGGTGAAGCAGTGATCATTGCGATTCTTGTATTTCGTCGATACGTGTGTGGGCTTTATTCACACGACAAAATATCGGTGATTTCCACACCCTACTTCGGATCTTGTATTAACAAGGTAGCCATAAATATTGTTGAGCTGACTGGCTGGCTTTTTCCTCTCAATGGTGTACCATACTTCTCATCTCCCAAGACGGGGTTGACAATTTTACATGAGCAGATAAGGGGCTCGCGTTCACCTTTTATTTGTGTATACCTAGTTTGAAGTTTCTGAACTGTTTGAAAACAAATTATTCGAAATATGTAGTCAACAGGTATTATGTAATGGAGAAGTAGTGAACTAATTATTTATTGTTAATATTTTGAGCCATTTTTTAAGGTTATCATTATAATAAGAATGATATTTCAAGCTGACTAGAAATGTGGATGATATTTATAAATCAAATTATAGCTTCTTCATTATAAAATGTCAAATTTTATTTAGTAAATTCTTAATTAATAATGTTGTAAATAACTAATATTATTTTATTTACAAATTTATTATATAATTTAATTTAAATTAATCAATTTATATGTAATCTATTTAATTTTAATTTATTTATTCATATTATACTTCAGTAAATTTATATTATTTTGCATGTTTTTTATAAATTTTAAAATAAAAAATGTAGTGTATTTATGAATAGACAAGTTTTATGTTCCATGAATTTGTGCATTCTATGCATATATATGTATATTGTATGTTAAATATGTGAATTTGTATCTCACAATTATATAAATGTGTATGCATATGCATTAAAAATGCTCCAAATCTTGTTTAAATATGTGAATATTTAAAAACCCATAACTCATGTCATTGTAAAACTATGTTCATATATATGACATATACACCCAAATCTATGTGAATTTGAAACCCTGTAACTCATGTCCTTGTAAATTGAGTACATGTGCATGACATATGCCTTAAAAATTCATCTAAAATCTTCAAATATCTATCCCAATTTTGATATTTGAACTGTAGACATTTAAAATCAGACACTTTGTGTCGATTCTAATTGTCTTATATTAAATACATTTTCAACCTTACTAAAATCAATTTTCCTCTAATAGTAAATTAATTCTCTAATTAATTAACCTAATCTTATTTTAATAGAAAATTAGATGAATTTAGAATTATCTATTTATAAAAAATGCACAAATTAAATTATTGTTTCACCCAAAGTGACATCATCATACCAAGTGTGCAAGTAAGAGCTATTACAAGCTCTTACACACTTAGGGGGAGTCATGATTTGAATATCTTATATTTCTAACATATTTCATCCCTTTTCTTCCACATTCCATCTCTCGTTTATGAGAGTGGAGGACTAATCTTAGGCCCTTTGATCTTCATCTCAAGATGGACGATCCACAATCATTTACCAACTCTATAAATAAAAGGGTCTTCACACTCTTTCACCATGACCAAACAATGTAGTGAAGCCCTATCAAATCTCAAGGCCATCACTCAATAATTATTCAACATTACCAAGCCAAATCTCAAGTGGACAAGGATAAATGTTTCCCATATGCGGAGTCACCATAGTTAAAGACTACTAGTTCACAAGCTGAGTTCAAGCCTCTTCAAACCAGCTAACAAATGGGGTCTTCAAGGAAGGTAAATGCTTATATTTGTCTTCTATTTCATTCTTTGTCTTCTAATCTTAGCTCACCCCAAGGAATAGGCTTAAGATGTTATGTTCATGCAAGTTGTTTTAGATTTGTATCACTAACAATAGACTAACCTCTTTCAGTTTCTTGTTCTTACATAATGGCACGTCCGGTGGGACCCTATGTACCCCACAGCATCTTTTGAACCATTCATGTTCTTCTAGTTGAAAGAATTACCCTACCGATTAATTCAATTCACCTATTTTTTTCAAGAATTCACTAATTTCAAACTCGAGCCAAAATAACAAAATCCTTTCTATGTAGTAGTGAATTTGAGCACCTTATCAGGGAATAAATTATTTATTCATAGCTTCTCTATGATATAATGTCAATTTTATTTAGTGTAAATTCTCATGTAGTAAATATTTAATATTATTTTATTTACAAATCTATTACATAATTCAATTCACATTAATTTATTTATTTGTAATTTATTTAATTTTAATCTATTTATTCATATTATATTTTAGTGAACTTACATTATCTTACATATTTCTTACAATTTTAAAAATAAAAAATTCAAGTGTGTTTGCAGATGAACAAGCTTCATCCTTGATATATAATTCTATGCATATGTGTATATTGCATGTCAAATATGTGAACTTGTATCTCACGGTCATGTAAATGTGTATGTAAATACATTAAAAATGCCCTAAATCTTGTTTGAATATGTGAATATTTAAAAACCTGTAACTCATGTCATTGTAAAACTATGTTCATATATATGGCCTAGACACCCAAATCTATGTGAATTTGAAAACCTATAACTCATGTCCTTGTAAATTGAGTACATGTGCATGACACATGCCCTAAAAATTTATCTAAAATCTTTAAATATATATCCCAATTCAATATTTGAACTGTAGACATTTAAAATCAGACACTTCGTGTCAATTCTAACTATCTTATATTAACACTTTCAACCTTACCAAAATCACTTTTCCTCTAATACTTAATTAATTCCCTAAGTATTTAACCTAATCTTATTCTAATAGAAAATTCCATAAATTTAGAATTATCTATTTTATAAATGCACAATTTGAATTATTGTCTCACCTAAGGTGGCATCATCATACCAAGTGTGCAAGTAAGCGCACTTACAAGCTCTTACACCCCTCTTCCACACTCTTCCTCTTACACACTTAAGGAGGAGTCATGATTTGAATATCTTACATTTCTATGGCATATTTCATCCCTTTTCTTCCACATTCCATCTCTCATTCATGAAAGTGGAGGATTGATCTTGGGCCCTTGATCTTCATCTCAGGATGGACGATCCACAATCATTTACCAACTCTATAAATAAAAGGGGCTTTACACTCTTTCACCATGAATAAAAAGTGTAGCAAAGCCTTGTCAAATCTCAAGGCTATCACTCAACAATTATTCAACATTACCAAGCCAAATCTCAAGTGGACAAGGAGAAATGTTTCCCATATGTGGAGTCACCATTGTTAAAGACTATTAATTCATAAGACGAGTTCAAACCTCTTCTAACCAGCTAATAAATGGGGTCTTCAAGGAAGGTAAATGCTTCTATTTGATTCTTTTTTTGCTAATCTTAGCTCACCCTAGCAAATAGGCTTAAGATGTTATGTTCATGCAAGTTGTTTTAGATTTATATTCACTAGCAATAGACTAACCTCTTTCAAATTCTTGTTCTTACATAATGGCACATTGGATGGGACCCTATGTGTTGAAATGAGTGTTAAAACTCACTTAGGAATTAAACGTAAAATAGGAGTTGTTTTATTTTTTTAGATTGTTGTGTGCACATACAATATTTGGTGTACACCCAATTATGCAATCCACACTATTTTGAGGGGATCACAACAACCAAGTGGTTGTTCTAAAACCAATTTATTATGTCTATTTAATAGGCACTCATATTACTTAGCATAGACCGGTGGAGAGAGAAACATACATATGATTGTATTAGTGACTTTGAGGCAATAATAAGAGACAAAGATTATTATGCATGATTATTGTTTGAACTTACTTGTATGCATAATGTCTATGATATTTTTCTATGGTAATGGTCATGCAAGAGAGATCCAGGCTGAATGAGAATCATTCTCAATTCTAACATGGTATCAGAGCAACCTCATGCAATCATTACTCACCTTGATCCTCCTCCTCCACATGATAGTTCAGACTAGCATTGGTTCTACAAAGAAGTCTATTTGCAGTTCAATGGAACCCAAGTTTATTTTTTGATTGCATTGAGGAAGATACATAGTTTCAATTGAAGTGTAGTTTTCTTTGATACAACTCATTTTCCAAGAAGTCATCACTCCGTTGTATTATTTTATCCTCAAAATATTCTTTTTTGGATTTGACCATACAAGCAATTTGCAGATCTCCACCCATCGATTCAACTCCCATGACTCAACATAATCCAACGATAGGCTACCTATGTTGAGGTATAAAGATGCTAGAATAATGAATGCATTTTATGGTTATGATGCATTTGTGTTTCTCATTTTAGCTCTAAATTGGTGTGGATCACAATCAAATCCATCAAGGTTATCATTCTTCTTGAGTTTATTTGCTAAGGATTTGATAGTCTCGACTTATGCACCATCCTTGACATGGTTCTATATTATTTTGGCTTGCATTCAAACCGCTAACCCTCAACTCTTAGATACCATTCTCTAGTCAAATAAGTAGTTTGGTGGTCATTTTATCTACATATTTATCAGTGGCTTTAGGAGTGGATGTAACTCAGATCTCCTTTGTTACTACCACCTATTTTAACTTCTCGTTATTGATTAAGCTTCCTAAGGCATCATTCATGGCATCATTCCAATCAACTCACCTCATATTTCACTACCTAAGTGCCACTGAGCCTTGTGCTTATAGTCTTCTAGATAGGCTATATTTTAGTGATTGGTGAACACAGGTTGATATTTACTATTATGGTATTTATTACCTTTCTTGGAGCTATGTATTATTTCCATGTATCTCTTATAATCAGATAAAACCTACACAACCCATCTAGATCATATTAGCATGTGATATAGTAATAGATGTTATTGATATTACCACCTTTCACCATTGGTGACACTTTGCATAATGAGTCTCATGCCTCCTTGTATTTTAGCCACTATCAGCCTCGTCATATGTTCGCATGGCAATGTTTTTTCATTTGGTGATCACATCGGTTAGGCTATAGTCATTATTGTCATCTAACTCAATCTTCAGTCTCCATTTTTTAAGATTATGGATGTTGACAAACTCGTTGGATTTTATCCTTCTTACCAAGCTTAGGACATAAATTCTCCACAACATGGTATTTGATCTCCTCTGATGGGAACAAATATTGTAGGCCCTGATCTATGCCTACTACCCTCTTGAATCACTCACTATCAATCACGATCAGTCAACATTTTTTTTCTGTTGGTCGAACATTTTTTCCATTGGTCCACCACCAATGAACTCCACTGACCATGAATATATAAAAGGTGGGTTGTTTACTTACCTTTGTGCAACAACTTCATAATGGTGGAGGTCAAGAGGTCAAAACCAAAGTGCATAACTTTTTATTCAAAATTCCTTTAATCTTTATAGGATTTAAAGGGTGAATATTTAAGGTGGGTAAATATTAAAGTGGGGGACATTTTAATATTTTTGGTGGTGGTATTATAAGTGGGGGCACATTATTTTACCAAGCACATTTTTAATAAGTTTATTGCCTTTCAAAATCTTTATAAAGTGGAAGGAAATAATTGTAAACGTGCCTAGCATTGCAAAAGGGGAAATTTATTTTGAGGTATTATTATTATGCCACACACCTTTCATCTCAATTGTCAAAGACATAGGGTGAGGTTGGGTCTCACAAGTGGTGAGATCCCCTCATAAAAACACTTCATTTTTATGGTGTGATTAGTACTCCTTTCATTTGTGGACATATTTTTGGGTGTGAACGATGCCTCATTTTGAGTGTATATTGTACCTTTTATCCATGTGTTGTATTTGTAGATGCATTTTTTATTATGATCGATGTCTATTTTGGGGTTCCATTTCATCCCTCTTTAGCCATTTTTCCACTATTATTTTTTCATGCCTCTGGGTATAGATTCTTGTATGTTTTAACCACTCAGTTCCTCAAACTACACCACCTACAAAACCAAAATGATGCTACACTTACAAATGAAGGGATTGTGGATAGTTATTACTGGCAATTTTCCCATTTTCATAGATGAGGATGATATTGTATGGCATACATCCTTGTAAATGGAGGCACTTTTGTTTATTAACCTCCATGTTTATAAGAGTTTGAAGTTTCACATTGAGCATGCCACATCACCCAAGGAAGCATGAGACATTATTTCTATATTGTTTGATGAGGTCACTTCACCTCCACATGTCCCTCCTTCTCCTTCCTATTTGAGTGGGGATTCTTCTATTGATGACATTATTTCTCCACCATCTTCTCTGATTTGTGCAGGTGTGATTCTTGATGGTGATTTTCATGAGGAATATTTGGCATCTTCATCTTCTCCTATTAGTTCTTATCCCATTTCCATTGTTAGTGAGGATATATTTTTTGAGGATGAGACACTTATTAATGGTGGTCATTTGGATGAGGTACCTTCACCTCCACTTATAGATGCACATTATGATACAGTGGTTGTTGCTCCTATTTTTAACTTTGGTATGACTCTTGATAGTTCCATACCAAGTCCTATTCAACCCATTGATCCTATGGCCTCTTTCTTGGAACTTCAAGAAGAAAACATGAAACTTTTGATGTAGAATTATCTTATGTGCTCCCAGATTCACGGAAAAGATGCCCTCATTTATTCTCTGTAGAAGAAATTAGCTGGTATACCATCATGTTGTGTTAGTGAATTTGGTACACATCTACTTGATGCACTTTTATAGCATGGTTTACCAAATTCTAAGTATCCCATTGTTCCTACTAATTCTATTCTTACACACTCTACATATCCCACTCCAGTTCCACTTGCATATATGCCTACTTATTTTGAGAAGCATACCATTGGCTTTGGATCATGTATGCTTCATTCCATGGGTCATGCTACTAGACTTGTAGGAATTAGGAAGCATTTATAGGGCATTACTTGCCCTATTCAACCTATTATGTGGATTTCTCAACATGGCCTTGATTATGATGAAAGTGCTTCATCTTCATTGGGATCTATTGATAGAGCTCCATATTTTGTTTACTCCACTATTCGTGAGGATTATGAGCTACATATGGGCTATTTTGCACCTTGACTCAGGCCTAAGAAACCTAAGATTATAGTGGTAAAAAATGATGTACCTGACACTTCTTTGGATGTTACCTCATATTTTTATACTGTGGAATTTGCACCCACATATATGTAGACATCTACATCCACCATTCATATTTATTTGGGGTGGATTTTTTTAATCTTTCTTAGTGGTATAAAAAACATTCTTGGTGAGGACACTATAAAAATCAGTCCTCCACTATTTAGCTTCTTTGACTGCACATTACTTTTCTTGCCTATTGATACTCGTTGTTTGAGCTCCTTAGTTAGGTAGATGTGTTCTCTTTTAGCATACATCTCTCATTGCATAGATGATGTATTCCATAGATTGATTGCTTTGTGGAGTTTCTTGCTACTTGGTGATATTGTTGTAGGATGGGACATTATTTTAGTCATGCTAAAATTCATGGGGTTTTTTCTTAATGTGTGTGCTCCATGATTGAGCACTTTCTTTTCCAATTGCATGACTATCCCATCATCACTAGGGACATCATTCTTGAGAGATTTCATATCTGTATCTGATTATTGATAGTCTCCTTCATATTTTTTTAGTGGAGCTTGTTCTCCTTTTGGAGTGTATCTAGTCTGTGTAGCCCAGTGTCATCATTTTAGTATTTGCATAGTGGGATTGGCTCACTCATTTAGACATTTTTTTGAGTCACTATACCCACTTCAACATTAGGGGGGGTGGACATAATGCTTTAGGTGTTGTGCTCATTGTTAGTACACCATTTTTTTTTTTGGAGTTAGGTGATTGAGTGTATTTGTATTTGATGGCCTTCATTCCATCTAGTGCACCTCTTCAACATTATGTTCGAGTATTGATCCATTTGCTTTTTTGGGTCACCTTGTAGTATATGTTTTTGATCTCTCAACTTTAGCTATTGTTACTGGTTTTTGGGCACCTTGCGGTGATACATTTCATCCTTGGTGACTCTTTTTTCCCAATGCTTTTTTGATCAATGTTTTTTTATAGAGATAGCCTTGTACAAAGTACTAGTTTCTATTTGACTTGGTGGTTACAATGATTCATCATCCATGTAGTTTGGTAATATGGATTAGTTACCATAGGGACACTTTGTATTTCACTATGATTTATACATGGGTACCTGATTAAGACTAGTTTTTAGAACCCATTTAGTCTCTTTGCTTTCTTTTTTCTTACTCCCTATTTTAAGCTTAAGGGAGGGTGTTGGAGTGAGTGTTAAAACTCACTTAGGAGTTAAGCTTAAAATAAAAAGTTATTTTATTTTGTTGGATGGTTGTGTGCACATAAAATATTTGGTGTGCACCAAATTATGTAATCCACACTATTTTGAGGGGATCACAATAACCAATTAGTTGTTGTGAAACTAATTTATTATGCCTATTTAATAGGCACTCCTATTACTTAGCCTAGATTGGTGGAGAGAGAAACATATAAATGACTGTATTAGTTACTTTGAGGTAATAATGAGAGATGAAGATTATTTTGTATGGTTATTATCTAAACTTATTTGTGTGCATAATGTTCATGATGATTTTATATGATAATGGTCATGCAGGAGATATCTGGGATGAATGAGAATCATTCTCAATTCCAACACTATGTACCCCACAACCTCTTTTAAGACATTCATGTTCTTCTAGTTGAAAGACTTACCCTAGTAATTAAGTCAATTCACCTATTTTTTAAAAGAATTTGATAACCTTTGTCTCAAGCCAAAATAACAAAATATTTCTACGTAATAGTGAATTCGATCATCTTATCAGAAAATTCATCTTGGTAATTGTGAGTTAATATTCTTGTATTTTACTCTATTTTTGGAAGTTTCTTATAAATAATGAAATTGACATACATATAAATGAAATCATTCTATATAATAACAAACTCGTATTCTTATGTTTCTCTATTTATTTGTAGTTTTTGGAAAATAACAAAATTGACATACATATCAATGAAATCATTTTTTTTATGTTTTATTCTTTTTTTCAGTTTCTAGCAAACAATGAAATCAACATGTATGTCAATGAAATCGCTCTTTAGAATAGTGAAATTATTTTGGTTTTGTTTTACTCTATTTTTTATAGTTTTTTAAAAATAATGAAATCAACATATATATCAGCGAAATCACAAAATGGATCAATGAAATCATCTAAGGGATTAGCAAAATCATTTAACATATTAGCAAAATCATTTTGTGATCAACAACCCAATTTTCAAAGGCTCATTCAGGGTTGTCCAGACTCTATTTTTGATGTTTTTTAAAAACTACGTGTTTTCTTAAGAATTTTTAGATTATGTAATTATTTTGGCTTCATTATGAATATATTTTTATTAAAATGGAAATTACAAGAGTGTAAATTTGTTTTCTTGAAAGGTGCTCACTAAAAAGAACATATTAAAAATCTAACTTCTTTACTACATGTTTTGCTTGTCAAATACCACATTGAAACTTTTAACTACTTTTGTTGCAATATCTTGGACAAAATAAGTGGATTAAAACCTAAAAACAAAGCATGTTTATTTTTAAAACATTTGAATTTGGGTCTAAAATGAACAAATCCTTTAATTTGGGTAATAAAAACATGTTTACTTCTAAGTCATTTATTTCTCACACTTGTTTCATTTATGTGTGTGCTTATGTGTTTGTGCAATTTGTTCACATGTATTCTCTCCCTTTGATATGGTGACTTAGAAATGTGAAGGTGATCACTTTTTTTTATCTTAAAATATTTTCCTATTATTCTCTTCATTTTCCCTTTGTGGGATTCTTTCAAATCAGAATGGTGATAGTTGTATTTTTGACTATGTGGGGTAGAGTTCATCACCTTCTTACAAGTCCTTAGGGTGTGATGTCCAGCATTTCATCCTCTAGAATTCATACCAACCCTGATTATCCCATATGGTATACAAATTGAGGCTACACTCAGTTAATCTTTAGTTGAACTATCTCTTTCAGTTTGATTTTTCTAGTATCACTTCACTAAAATTTTATGGATAAAATGGTCATAAAGGGACAAGACCCTTTAGTAAATAACATGTAAAGTATTGATGTCTAATTTACATATTTGTGTTCTTTGGGGACCATTTAGAAAGGCAACACAACTTTAGATTAAAATCCTCTTTTCCATAGAACAATCACTGATACAGGGGCACGAAGGTAACAACCCCCAAATATTATTGTACACGTATAGGCCTTTGAGAGAAGGGAAGGATTAAAACACCACCAATAATTATATTTAATTATTTAATGAACCCTTGAACTTTTAATTCTCTCAAATATGAGTATATTTAAGGCTTGATGACTATGCTGCAATCTTGATCTACTATTAAAATAAGATTGTATGTCTGAATGTAGTTTGCTTAGATGCTATGTCAAAACCATCTTGTATTCAAACCAAGTCAAAACCAAAAAACCAAGTCTAAAAATTGTCATACCATACCTACAAGAAGAGGTGTTACTCTACCTAGTTTTTAGGTCAAAATTTACTCCCTTCTAGATGCCTTTTTAAACTTTGTCCAAATACACACCATTATTGTCTAAATTATGCCATTATGTTATCTAATTTGAGCCAAACCTTAATTTTGATTAAATGCTAAATTATAATTTCAAACCAATCCAAAACCAAAATCCAAATTCTTGTCTAAATCATTATCATTATGCCACCCATTTAGAACCAACCCTAATTCCAATTCAAAACCAATTCTAATTCGATGCCAAATTATAATTCTAGTTTAAGCTAAGTCTAAAGTCAAACATGGTTGACCAGTTCAACCCAAATCAAATCAAATTAGACATTTTCAAAAATTCAAACACAAGTTAACCCTTCTTCCAAATTTCAAATTCAATCAACTTTCTAGATTAGATCAAGTTTAGTTGAAGTTAAATGTTCAAAATAAATACAAGTCAAACATTATCTAAGTTACATGCCCAATCTAAAGTTCACACAACTTAAAATCAAACCAACAATCCAAAGCAAAATTGATCAAAGCCTAGGTCAAAATTTACAATCAAAATAGACAGCCTTTCAAATGAAATAGAACTTGTTGAAAGCATTTGATGTACCAACATTTGTGTGCCTTTTTGGAAACAAGTTTGATTCACCCACCTTTCATATTTGGATAATCACATGAACAAAATGTAATTGAATTATTCTAATTTGACATTTGCATTGATAGACCCAATTTAAACATTCAACATCTACCAAAGTCAAATTCAACTTCAAATTGTAAATCAAGTCAACTTTGACCAAGGTCCCATCTAAGCCAAAATATGGTTTATCTTGAACCATATACCATGTGTGATCAATAGAAATCCAAGAGGGGAGTTAGTATTGTGCTAGTATGATGAAATCCAAATAAAAACACACTAATTAAGTTAACACCTCAAGCCTAAACACTTAGGAATAAAGAGAACAATACAAGTAACTATCAATAGAAGACAAAACAAATGTTATTTACCTTCCTTGAGAGCAAGAGTTGTATGTTGGCCATGGAAGAATGTGTTTGGTTGTGTGCTCAAAGAGTCTTTGGCAATGGTGCTTCTTGCATCATCTCTCATTATCACCTAGGCAATGTTGGTTTGAGATCTAGCTTTGGCTTAGCTTTGATGTTTCTCTCTCTCAACAAATTAGCATTATAATACTACATAACAAGGGTCCTTGAAGGTACAATACAAGGGTTTTTGACTGTATAGGGTTCAGCCCCTGGTTTGCTGCCTTACTTTATCAAAAACAAGGGTCTTTGAAGGTAATTTTGCATCATAACATTACACCAAAAGAGCTTGTTGAATAATCAATGAAGCCTTATATTTATAGCCTTTCAAACTGACTCTAACCCACGTGTAGTTAGGTTATAGTTAACCATGGTTAAGTTTAGTTTAACCCTGATTAAGTTAAGGAGGGGACAAGTAATTACTATTTGGGATGGAGATCCCATTTATTAAGCATGGCTCTCCATTTTTGAATTTAAGGCTTTAATTGAGATATTCTCTCAATTCTTTGACTTTGAGGATGATGACATCATCATGACATCATTTTTATTGCAATATTTTTTACAAAATTCCTTTTCGCTAATTGTACATAGAAAATTCACTTAAGCATTTAATTTGATTTTATTAGTTAATTCATTCTGCATAGCATTTTTGCACTTTAGGAATTATTTAAGTGCCCCACTTAATGGGTCTAAGGGCCAAATTATCAATTTTGTAGGTTTCAAGTTGATTGGAGATGAATATGTGAGAGATTACTATTACTTACAAGATAATAACCCAAATAAGGATACCTCAACATGATTTTGAGAACTAATGTCTGATGTGCATATGAAATTGGGACATTCAGTGACTTTTAGGCTTAATTTACATTATTTGGTAAAAATCAATTTGAAATCTGGTTGGAACATTGTTGTGACCAAAATAGGATGTCTACAATTTTCTCCTATTTGGGAAGGCATTGTAAGATATAGGTATAGTAACATGTTCTTAAAGAATGCCTTGGCTAATACACCAGAAGATGATGGATGAGCCCTATATACCCTCTTGAGGGAGCGGTCCCTCAAGTGAAATGTCCCTTGAAAATAAAGAAATGATGTGACCCATAGGTAATGGGGGTGGAAATATTAATTTTCTTAAAGGCATTTATAATTAGTGGCACAATGAAATGCCCCAGTAGGGAAGATAAAAAGAATGATTTTCCCAGAGTTGTTTATAATCATCAACATAATGAATTGCACCAATAGGGTAGGGGTGAAAATAATGATTTGCCCAAAGGTGGTTATAATAATTAGCACAATGAAAATGCCGTAGTAGGATAGATAGATCTAAAAATAATAATTTTCCTAAAGGCAATTATAATCATTAGCATAGTTGTTTTCCCTAATAGGTCAAATCAATAAAGGGGGCTTACGTACTGAATCCATACTCATAAAGTAAGAGTAAGCTAACACATAAGTTAAACATGAATGTGGGTTACCTGCTAGTATGGAGATGCACATCCTAACTATTAGGGATTAATATTCATTTGTGATGAAATTACTCTACATTTAGGTAGTATTTGGGTAGGTCAGGATTTTTTTTAGGTGTGAACAAGGAGAAGTACTACCCACTGCATTGTCAAATAGATCCTTTGGCCTAATTTTGATGTATCTTTGGATATTATATATCATAGTTATATGAAACTATAATAACAATGTGTATCCAAATAATGGGAAACTCAATTTAAGTATATATCACTTAGGCACAATATATGAATAATCAAATCTTAAGTGAATATACTATAATAAACTAAGTGTAGGAATGTACACTAATTCAAAACTTTAGTATAAGATATGGGTAATCAAGACTCAAGTGTAAATCAAGTGTAAAAATATTATGACAACTAAGAAATAAAAAGAAATAAGAATAAAAAAAATAACAACAACAACAACAACAACAAAAACAACACCAATAAATAAAAATAATCAAACATGGCCACAAATAAATAAAACAACACAAATGAAAGAAATAAATAATCCAAAGAAAATAGAATTGAAATAAATAAACTAAGTTGTAATGAATTTATGGAATAAAATTATGTTTAAGTTTTTAATCCAATTTTTAATCAAGTTTGTAATCGATTAAAATCTTGAACATAGTTTTATTCCATAAATTCATTACAACTTAGCTCATGGACCATGAAAATACTATTGCTTTGATAAATAAACTATTCTAAATAGACAAAGGTAAAATACAAACAATGATTAATCACAATGTTAGTACAAATAGAAGACAAATTGTTCATGCATGTGTAATAAAGGTGTTACTCTTAGAAATAGGGTGACCCTAAAGATAAATAGAAATGACACAAGTATAACAATGCAAAAAAAATAATAACAAAGTTGCCCCTAGGATATAGGGAACAATGACAAAAAAAATGGGGAGAAATGAAGAAAAGTAAGGGGTAGCCGAGCTGACTCCAGATGCACTAGGCAAGTGGACACTGCCTAAATAATCCCATGGACATTAGATCCAACATGAACTTTAGGAAACATGATGATAAGGAAAAATGATTATCGTGTGAAGAAATATGGGAATGGTATCATAAAATGGTGAGTGCATATAAAAAATAGGGATGACCTTCATAATCATGAAAGTGTCAACACAAATAATTCACATGAGCATGAGAGTATGGTTTAGGATAAAACTACACTAAAAGATAAGAGATGGGTATCCAAAAATGAACTAAATTAGTAATTCATAGTGTTTACTACATCTAAGGTTTATAATGAGAATGAGCTTATAAAACTATGAGAGGGTAAATAACTCACAAAATGATGAGAGTGTAATAAAATCCAAGTGGTCATTAGTGCATTAAATTTGAATGCACAATAATGATAATATAAACTTGCAAAATGGTGAGAGAATATGACTAAGTCCAATAAGGATGTGGAAATTAAAGGACCAGTGGTTATTTTTGAAATAACTAGGAGTCCCAAAATCCTTAAGGTAATGAAATGGGTAAAAAATAAAAGAAGGTACAACCAAGCTAACCCAGGATACCCTATGTATCCAAGTGCTTCCAAAATAGTCCATGTGGACCTTAGGCTGATATAGTTCTCTGAAAAATGGGAGGAAAAGACCAAGATGTTCTAAAAATAAATTGAATAGATAAGATGGCCCATCCCATAAAATTTTGGTGGATTTATATCTCGCATGGAAATTTTAAGATAATTTTCATGATGTGATTTTTTGGATTTTCAAAAAATTTCAAATGTTTTTAGAATTTTTAGGCATCTCAACTTGATTGATAATTATGAAATACAAAATGGTCTAAATTGAAAAATGATGAGATCATGGCTTAAATATGCTCATAAAATGGTGAGAATGTTCAACCTTAAATTTATCACAAAATAGTGAGAGTGTGGCCAAGGGGGGACTGAGCTAACCTCAACATGAATCGAATGCTACCTACATAATTCCATAGGACCTCAATTCATTGTAGTTGCACCTTACATTAGAATAATCTGACTAGGTAACATCAAGTTTGTGAATAGGCAAATGACAAAATATAAAATAATGATGTGGCAATATAGAAAAAAGAGGTTGTTTCTAATTTTCCCAAAGGCGGTTATAATGAGGAAACTAATTTAACCTTTTTAGGAATATTATATTCTTATTCCCAATTTAGTTAAGGGTATGGAATGGTAAAATAGTAAATAATATTGTAATAATTTAACCACTGATTTGTATTTTTAACCTTTCTATAAATAGCAATAAATATGGAAACAATAAGACTTAGCTTAAAATGAATTGAAACAACTATTGCAAGGTCTAATATTGGCTATGCAAGACTGGGATAGTGTTGCAAATTAGGATCTAGCTTTCATTTTGTGAAAGGATAGGAGAATTGAAACAAGACACCTTAGAGTTTGGTGTTGTTGTCCTTTCCTATTACTATTATCCAAACTATTCATAGAGACCTAAGTTTTTTGGGTTTTATTCACTATCTCTATGTCAGCCTACTTGTGAAATCTCAAATACTAAAAGTCTATGAAAGTCTTTTTAGATTTGATTTAATCTTCAAACTCTAGAGTTCATTATGCTTTGATAAAACTTGAGAAATAAGGAGGGGTTAATGTATGTAAGATGCACTGAACATGTATCCACACCCCTTATGTGGGCATGATACCTACATACCAAACTCTAAAAAGGGATAAAACCATATGTAATTCTCCCACTTAATGTTTTTTATGTAATAGTGTAATGCTAAACTGGGTGTGCTTGAGGTGGCTAGGGACTGGTGTGAAGATTTGGATATGCTTGTAGCTATATTGGATTGTTGTATGTAGAGAATAAGAAAATTTGCCTCAGTTGTTGTACCCATTTGTTCTTTTTATGTGATGAAATATTCTAAACACTTTCATCATGGTTATAGTCTTGATATCTAATGGGTCTCATAATGTTACTATGGAATGGTTTATCCAAAGCATAACACCAATCAATTTTCATGTAAGCTAAAAATAAATCACAATAGTGACATACCTCCTTAGATCCCCTCCAAGTCAATATTATGATGGCTAGATTAATTTTAACTAATAGTGGAGACATTCCAATAACATCATCATGCAAGTAAACATCCTCAAAATGCACCAATATATAGTTGTTCATAACTAAAATCATCAAAATCAATAATATACAAATTATGTAACAACTAGAAAAAATGACAAACCTATCCAAAATTCATCAATGTGATCAATTTAAAATTGTTGGGAAGCCATGTAAGAAGTGAAAATCCATCCACAAACTTTTTCATATTTTTGGAACACCTCAAAATTAGCATCATTAAAAATACTCATGTACTTATAAGTGGTGGATTGTAGTAGCTAGAAACAAATATAACATTCACCTCAAAACTGGGAATCATGGAAACCTCATTAATCTTTTTCATTATGGAATATTTTATACCTTTATAAATCATTAAATAAATACTATGCAACACTAATATCTTGTTATACTAATCATATTCTTGAAATTTTCTTGTGGTGCAAATTAATTTCTTAACAAGATAAATATTCACAAAATATATCTTTTCTAAAGCATCACATTATATAGCAATTACTTGTGAGAAATCTAAAATGATAAGTACATGAGATGATTTGTTTACCTTCTCAATCCCTTCCAACACTTCTCATGTTTCATCCTCCTATCTACCCTGAGCACTAGTGACTTGGCCCAAGTATTTGAGATCATTCTCCCATATAGATTCTTGATAAAAACTAGTTTCCAAGTCTATATTGCATGTTAGAATCCTTTATAAAATACATCTCCTAGGAAAATATTATTAAACACTATGCTATGCTGATTTTGAGGTATTTTAATATCAAAATAAAGACTATGTTGTTTATCGAAAGAAAAAATTATTTGTATGCTCTCTTTCATTCAGAAACTTCCTACCCAAACAACTTATTCTTTATGAGAAGTCTCATTATCTATGACATCATTTATTTTAGTAGTCAACTTAATCTCCTTAGTTTTGTGATCTTGTATAATCTTACCAATGGAATTTAGCCATCCTTCATTCATAACCATGTTAGTTCTCACAACATATAATTAATTGTATACCTTTTTCTTACCCATGGATATAATAAGTTGTCTACTTATCTAGTTGTGTGGGATGGTGAATCTAGTTGTAACTATAATATTACACCCATTAAATTTTCTAGCCTTCATATTCCTTATCTTAATGATAGGATCTCATACTCTTATGTACAAATAACCTTGAAATTTAGAAAACTAATCTATGTACACTTTGTTTGAGTTATGCCCTTCTTTTGATAATTTTCATCATGCCAATAACTTTGAACTATATGGAGTAGATACAATAATTTTTTTATAACTTTTTGATTCCTTGAATTATTATTGAAAAAATAGTCAAGGCGTTTAACTTCATAAAAATTGATTTGAAAATATTCACAAAATCACATCCAATATTAGTATCTATTAAGACATTCATCTTATGTGCATGTTTATGCCTTATAGAAAGGTCATCTTGATATTTAACTTCATATGTTTCTTTAATTGAAAGATTCATTTTAAATTAAAAAATCATACCTTCCCACTTGATGAATTCCTCTAAGGGTTGCTTCCTTTCCATTTATGACAACTCTAATTTTTCTTCTTGCTCATTAACATGCCTATTTGGTAGACCATTCTCATATTACATTAGCCCCTTCTTTTCAATGCTTAGAATAGGTGTTTCATGGATACCATTATATTTTTTAATTTTTCCTTACATACATATCATCTGTTCTTCCTTGACTTCTTTAAGACAAACATTTTGTTGAAATTCAATCTTAGAAGTCAATGAAATATTTTTTTCTAAATCAAAATCCTTAATTTCCATTTGTATGGTGGACTCTTCTATGATTTGATTTCTTTCACTTTATTTTAATATTTTTTTATATTATTTATTTGACTCATGCTTCATAATTTATTCCTTGACCTTCTCTTGTAATTTTGGCTCAAGTGTACTCATAACTATTTCTAGTTCCACCATCTTCTTTTTCGATTCTTCAAAAAATACTTTCACTTCTTCTTTGTTCCAACATCTGTGACTTATCTTCCAAGGTTCATCGTAAGATAAGAAAGGTTTATTTCTTCTAAGTTTATTTTTGGTATTCTCCTCTTTTTGAGATGTTTTATCTAGAACTAAATTTTGCATGTTATCCAAAAGCCTTTAAATTGAATTGATCATTTTATCTTGGCTCTTTTGTATTTCCATCATTTTATATTGGATGAGATATGAATTTTTACCATATGTTAATAATATTAGGAATCCTACCATGATAAATAATTAAATGCACTTGATTTCATCCTAGGAATTATCAACAAAATATTCACCTTGTAGGCTAGCATAATCAGGGCTTTCTTCTCAAGTATCTAAGCTCCTAGACACTAGGAAGCATCAAACATCAAAATAACCTAAAATATGGAAATATCATAGCTATGATACCACTCTCATGTCCCCTAACTAAAATTAATATAAAAAATATCATATCTGAAACTTTGTGTTAGGAACAATTTATGTATGAGATATGTCCTTTTCTACACTGGCTAGTGAACCCGTATTTTGGTATTTTTTGAGAAATACCACAATAATTAAAATCATATACATATGGTGAATTTTATTTAATTAAAATATTATGAAAAAATTATAAATTATTTAAATAGATTCCCCATAATAGTTATGAAATTAAATACAAAGTTTGGGAAAAACCTTTGCTAGATCTACATACATTCACTATAAATACTACTCAAAACATAAAATTAATTCATAATACTCATAGGATGATTATAAAATCTATAAAATATTAAAACAAACTAAAAATAAACTCAATAAACACCTGATATTTTATGTAACACAACCCAAAAATATGAAAATACCTCTCTAACCCTACTCACACCAATAACCTATATAAAACTCTAAAAACAAGCTAAATCTACACTCCTTAAAGCTTTGTAACAATTCTTGTATGGAATTGTATCTATAGATAATATGGGTTTCATCCTTTAATACTTGGGATAAATGGGTTTTCATCAAATACCACCTTCATCCAAGAGTTTTTGTTCCTTGATGATTTAAAGAACATTGCATGCATACTATTCCACAAAGGAAATCATCTGTTTGGCAAAAAATGTTCTAAAATGAAATCATGACATATAAATACAAAAGGGGCCCAATATGGGGGCACCAAAATCCTTTATTTGGGGAGATGAAATCATTTATAAAATCAACCACTTTCCATCTTTTATCCACTTGCCATAATTCACTTAGATCCTACTTTTTACTTCTTTGTTTCTACTCGTAACTTTGCCAAATTTGATCCACTTATAAAATAGTAAGTTTTCTTGGATCCCCCATCAATGTCCTTTCCTAAAAATTAATACCCATTTGGCAGGTTCCCTTTAAAAATCATCATTTACTTTACCTAGAAATGCATGCCCTACTTTGGTGGGAAATAAATAAAATAAAATAAAATAAAATAATTTTAGATCGTTCCCATAACTGACAGCTAAAGATAGTCCATGACAATCTATCATAAAATATGCCATATCTATTACTCTAAAATGATAACTTTTCATAACTCATCATATAATATTTATAAATTAAAATTAGGAGTTACTAATTCCTCTTGAGAAACCCAAATCCTAAAATCATGGATCTCAATATTATTTTAAATATTTAATATTTAATTGGCCTAATAAATATACCTTAAAAAAATCATTCAAGAAAAAATATAAATATTAAATAAATTACTTCCCTTTTTCCTTACCATAGCCCATAAAAAGTATTTGAATGGACTATAAGGCTCACCAATTTGAAATTAATTAAAAGGGGACATGAAAACATCCATCTATAATAGCCTAAAGCTCAATTTTACTCAGGTTTCCAGTCTCAATTCACATTTAAAGCATTTAAATTAACATTAATAGTCAAACATACTAACATCACTCTCAATTGCACCAACACTTATATTGGGATAACTACATTAGGCTTGATCCCATTTTGAGGTATTGGTATGTAGGCAATGCTCATCACATGGGGTGTTGAGGTCATGCCCATCATGTGCCACTACTACCACTCTCTTTCTACTTGTGTTCTTAAATACCCTAGCAAACATGGAGGCTTAGGGTTTCATAGTGAAATCAATCAATTCATAGAATAGATGATGATCTAGGTCTTGATCATACAAGCATAGGCTTCCCAAAATAGAATTAAGGCCAACCCATAATTTCACTACTTCACCTACATAGGGTCATTAAAGATGCACACAAGGTTTAGAACATAGTGCACTATTGGTAAAGAGGGATACACTATTGTTTAAAGAGGGTTATGAAACCTATTCTCTATTGATGACACTCTACCTTACTCTTGCATCACTTCCTAGCCTACCACTTGTCTCTCTCAATCATATTTTACAACTCGGTACACCTTTTTAAATTTATTTCTATTTATAGAATATTTATATAAATAAACTATTATGCAAATCAATGGTTGTTGACATTGTAGTATTTACTTACCTAGTTTATTACTTAGTTATTTATCACCCTAGGTTTATATTCCATAATCCTAAAAAATATAGATCAATATGATATATAAAAGGGACAAACAATCATTATTGTCATAAATAATTAGAAATGACTTCAAAGATAAGTTCTTTGATGATGCTGATTATCTAAAAGCAATATTATATTACATTAATTTATACATATTCTGACCCTTACCATTTTATACCATTGTCTATTGAAATTGTAAATGATGTCTATTAAGTTATCATTTTTTGAACTTTTAAACTAATTTTGTCTTCAAAACATAATGGACATGAGTGGGAAATCATATCTAGGATACAATGTAATTAAATTATTGAAGTAAATAAAATAGATATATCAGGAAGAAAATGAAGAAAGTATCTTTATAGATAAGCACCTTGGATTAAAAAAATATTAAGGCAATGAATACACAAATAAAGTGTAAAAATTCATAAGTACCATTTAAGATAATGGGTTTATCATAAACAATGATATAGTGCCAAGTATGTATTATGGAATGTTAGGTGTTTAAAAATTGATAAATTGATATAATTTTGTGCATTTAGATCAAAATTAATTTCCATTGTATAAGATAATTCAAGTAAAAATAAGAAAAAGAAAATCATATTTAATTTAGACCATTTATTAAACTCTTAAAGATGTAACATTCCCAAAAAATGTTCTCCACTTCTATTACTTGCATTAACTAGAGTTGCAACATTTAATATTAATGCATCAACAATCCATTCACAACTTTGAATTCCAATAAATTTTTTGAAAAATTAGAATAAGCAAGACTTATAAGTTTCTAAGAAGATATCTATCACACAAAATACATATAGATTGATGAAGTGAGCTTCATTGGAAATTTTTTCTACAAAACATAGACTCTCAATTTCATTAAGAATTTATTGGAAATACAAACATGAGTTTTGGAGGTATATCTATTATTTTTGTTGGATATTTGGGATAACCACCATATAATAGTAACATACATGCAAAACTATCATGGGAATAATTCAAAACATTTTTTTGATCCTACAATATGGTCTAAATATAAATTTGACAATTGATTATTGTAAGTTATTGATAAGTAAGAGCAATCTTGAATTATATAAAGCCAAAAATTAATAATTTGACAATATTATTCATCCATTTTCCACAATTGATAATATGAATAACCACAATAGAAGAAAATAAAAATTCATTGAAATGCCCATTTGCACGTAGCATTCTAACCAAAGTAGGTAGTGTCAATACATCAACATGAGATCAAAATGATGAAATTTGTGGATTTATTAATTTATATTGATACAAGGGTTAATCTTAACCTCTAGTCTTTAGATATAAGTAGGGATTGTAAATGGAGCTATAAGAAATATTCAAAATATAATTTACAAATGTAGGAGTGCTCCACCAAAACCATGGAATATGTTATGGTCAAATTTGAAATCTACTTTAAAATACCATTTTAATGTGAAAATCCAAAAAAAATCTAATTACACCAATATAAAGGAGGCATATACACTAACTACCCTTATAGTTGGCATGGTAATTATTAATACACAAATAATAAGGTTTGACTCTTTCAAAGGTACACTTAATATAGAACAATTTTTTTTTTAAACATTTGTGGCTATCACTCATGTAAATTCCTTGTAAGGAATAAGAATATTACCTCCATTTAAATATGACCACTATGAAAAGATGAAAAAATAAAAATAAAATTCCAAAAGGAAAGCCTAGGAAGACAGACTAAATTCCTTATAAGATAAATAATGCCATGTACTTATTACAAATTTATTTATATGACTATGAAATGATTTATTGTTTCACATTTTATGTGATGTGCATGACACATTTTGATGACTATTAATTGGTTCTTTATTTTCCATTTTATCTTCTGTATATTATGCATTTGGATGATATTAAAATGCATTGTTTACTATCATTTTATGTGAGGTATATATTAAAGATTTACATTTTTATTTAACATTTGATATTATATGTTAAAGGAAAAAACAATGCCCTTGTATGCTATTTGTGAGATGGAAATTTGAGCAATTGAATTTGATTATGCAATTTAACCAAAAACTACTCAAAATGCCAATCTACCATTAAAATATAGAGCCAATTAGGATTAAAATGCAAAGATAAATGAAATATTCATACCAACATTACATCCTAAAAGCTAAGTGCTCTAAATCAAGATCAAAACAAGAAAAAAGACTATTATTATGGATTTTGGATTGCCTTTTAGACTCAAATTTTATGATAGCATGATATTTTCTTGTTAATAGACTAAGATGATAGCATGGGCTGATTTTTCATGGAGTTTTCTCATTTTTTGAAATAGAGGGAGTTACAGATTTTAAATATGCAAGGGAAGGAGATTTTTTAATGAATTAAAAATTCATTGGAAGTCTCTAGAGAAGAAAACTCTAGAGAGGAAGGAGGGAATTCTAAGGAATTCAAAATTCCTTAGAATTCTTTAGAGAGAGAGATCTCTAGAGAAGAAGAAGGGTGACAGAGAGTTATAGATCCCATTAAGGAATCTAATGATGTTTAGGGGAATATTAGATTAGTTTAGAAGAAAAGTTGGGTAAGGAATAGGGGGTATGCTTGTAGGAAAGCCTAGGAGTAGGTAAGTAGGTGGGTCATGAGAATTTTAAATTCTCAAATATTAAACAAGTGGGATTAGGTGATAATCAAGATAGATTAGAATAATTAATGAAGACACGGGAAAGGGTAAAGTTAGTATATGATAAAATTAATAAAGGGGATATTATAAAAAATATTAGGCATTATTAAGGAGGAATTAGATGAATTTAGGTGAGATTAGTGATTATTAAACAAAATTAACGATGTTAGTATCGATTAATAATAATATTAATGATGATAAATTAAGTGAGTAAATTTAGATGCATATATTTTAACCTTCTTTGAAAGGGCATTGTGACTGAATGAAGTGGAAGGAGTAATGGTCTTTTAAATAAGAAATATACTCATGGATGAATGTTAGTAAGAGATGTTAGTGGAAATATAATGCCCACTCAAGGGGACATGTGGGGAGGAAGTGGGTTGAAGCTATACCCATCACATAATTAGAAAACAAATTTTCAAATTCATCTTCAACCATCTCATCTGCCACTATGGTATCTCATCTGACATTATATCTGATAATGACATATCATTTAAGAAAAAAGATGTCAAGGTATTAGGTGCTGAGTTTAACATTACCTAACATTTTCCATTGCATATTACCCACAAGGTAATGGCTAAGTAGAGGTATCTAATAAGACCACTGTCAATATTCTTAAGAATATTTTCAATGATGTTGGTCGTGATTGGCACTTGTAATTATTTTGTACCATCTAGGCTTACCATACTAATTACCATACTCCAACATGATCCACACCATATTCTCTTATCTATGGCACTAAGGTTATTATTCTCATCGAGGTTAATTTGCCTTATTTACATATCTCATTGAAGTACATTCTTGATGATGAGGATTATAAAGTTGCTCTTTTGCAAGAGCTGGAGTTACTAGATGAAAAATGCATGGTTGTTTTAAATAGCCTTCAAGCATATCAAAATTGGTTGTGTTCAGTATAACCGATGTGTCAAACATAGAGAGTTCAAACTTGGTGATCTTGTCCTTAAAGAAAACTAGAAGAATACCATGATTGATAAAAAGAAGAAAGGCAAGTTCAAGCCTAATTGAATAGGCCCTTATGTCATTGTTGTTAATTATGGTTATGGAGCTTATAGGTTAACTACACTAGATGAAGATGAGCTTGATGATCCTATGAACATAATACATCTCAAGTGTTATTTCACTTGAGGAACTTGAGGTATTATTTATGAGCATCATTTACAAAGTATCATAATGTCACCTTCATTATACCATACCATATACTGTTCCTTATATACCTTCCCTATTTGGCCAAAGTTGTTTACCTTCCCTTACCCACCCTTTTTGACCTTGGTTTTGATCCATTAGTTATTTGGCCACCTTCAAATAGGGGATTCAGATAAAGTTTCAATAGTTGATTTAATATGAAGATTCATTGAGCACATATTTTTAAAAATAGAGGTAGTATCTTAGGGTAGTATAACACTAGTTCAACAATTACATTCTTCATTATTATCATATTATATCTTATTATAGGTGATACTAATTATAACCACATTTGGGAAAATTAGTATTATTGACCCATGCCATTGTTTTTGTAGTCATATAAAATGTCAAAATTGGTAGCTTGAGTGTGGCTTGTGATACCCAACCCATAGGCCTTTCTTACATGCTCTCATGACCCTTATAAACACCTTTTTGCTTATTCCTAGTCATACTAAGCTTTCCAAATGGTCATTTCACCATAGTTAGGTAGCATTTCCCATGCCAATCCTATCCCCTTAGGTCTTGTACCTATAAGATAAGAGCACCCAACTTGGACTATAACACCAGAGCTTAGGGTGTCTTATTTTGGTACTCCTATCGAATTATTTTTTGAAATCCAATAGTAATTTCCTTCCAGTTCCTATCCTTCATCTTATTGGCCTAGCACAAATACATTCGACCCATGACCAATAGATCTATATAAAATCCCATTCAAAGTTCATTTATAAGGAGGTTGGAAAATATTAAAAAGTAAGCAAGAATATAAGCAAAACCACCAAGGAAAATTTCCCTATTCTCTGCATACAACCATCCAATATAGCTACAAGCATATCCAAATCTTCACACCTAGTTTAACATGTTTTCATCTACATTACACTATTTCACAAAGAACATTAAGTGGAATAACTACACATGGATTGATCCCTCTTCAGAGTATTGGTATGTAGGCACTGTGCCCACATAAATGGTGTGGATACATGTTTGGTGCATCTTACACACATTAACCCCACCTTCTTTCTCAAGTTTTATCAAAGCAAAATGAAGTCTAGGGTTTAAAGATTAAATCAGCTCTACAATAAGTTTTGTATACTTTCAACAGTTGAGATTTCATAGGAAGGTTCACATAGGGAAAATGAATAAAACCTAAACAATCAGGTCTTTATGATTAGTTTGGACAACAATGATAGGAGAGGACAACAAAACTAGACTTTAGGGTGCCCTATTTTTGATGCTCCTATCCTTTCAAAAAATGAAAGCTAGATCTTAATTTGTGACACTGTCCCAATCTTACACAACCAATATCAGACCCTACAATAGTCATTTTAATTCATTTTAAGCTAAGTCTTATTTTATACATATTGTTATTTATAGAAAGGTTAAAAATAAAAATAAATTATACAAATTAGTGGTTAAATTATTGCAATATTATTTATTGATTTACTATTCTAGACCCTTAACTAAATGAGAAATAAGACTCTAATATTTTCAAAAAAGTTAAATCATTTGGTGAACCTGACTTACTTCATTTGCACATAAAAACCCTATAAGCCCTAGGAAAAATTCCTTCCTAATTTTTCTAATTTTTTTTTTAGTTTTTTACCTACATATTTAAATAAGAAATTCACATTAATTTTTAAAATTCCACAGTAATTTAAAAAAAATCATTTTCTTCCAAACCCTTTAAATCAATATTTTTTCTAATATTTTTTTGATTTTTAACTTCATATTTAAATAAAAAATTCACATTAATTTTCAAAATTCTATAGTAATTTTAAAAAATTATCATTTTTCAAAACCTTAGTTGCATATACTAGGTCCCATTGCTTTTGAGGTATCACCTTACATGTTTATGAGCTTTGTATCCTTTTTATGCATATTTTAGTTTGTTGTTCAGATTATATTTATTTAATCTATTCTTTCATTTTTCAAGTTATTTTTCTTATTTCATCTAATCTCCTTTCATCTCTTCCTTTCAGATGAAGTGCAAGACTTAATGGCAACCCTTTTGAATTCACCCAAATTTCTTCAATTGATCCATATACCATGGATAAATATCCAACTCAACTTCTTATTATAGATCCTACATATCCATATTACACTAATTTACATGAAGATAACTTCAACAATGAGTAGTATGAGAATAAAAATGATGATACAAACATCGATGTTCATAACCCACTACATCGGGTTCTTGATCCACTTCCACTTATTGTTGATAGTGATGTTATCATCAAAAAAGTCTTGATTCTACAAAGTTTTAGAGAAAGACTTAGGGAACAACCCCAAGATCATACTCTTATCTTCCAATCTATCATGGAAATTAAAAAGGATAAGTAGGTTGAGTCTTCCATTCCTTCAGAGCAACTAGTTGCAAATGACACTATAGGGGTAACTATCTCAAAAACCCCCTATATCAATCCAATCTTCCTATGAGGCACCACTAGTTATGGTTAGTATATCTTTGTCTCCTGATGTGGATTCCCTTATGTAAGAGATTAAATATATTTAATCCAAGGTGCTACATCTTAAGTAAGGTGATTCTAGACCAACACAGGATTTGGATTCTTTTGTTTTACTACATACATCATTGACACATCATATTACTTTAACACTCTTACCACCAGGTTTTGTTCAACCCAAGATCACTCTATATGATGTAAAAATTAATTTAGAGACACAATTAAGAGATTTTCATGTAACATGCTTGGATTGTGTGCTAAATGACTAGATACTAACCAAGCTATTTTCATGAAGTCTAAAGGATTATGATTTACAATGGTTCTATAGTCTACCAAATCAGTTGATCAACACATTTAATCCTTTAGTCAACATGTTCTGAGCTCATTTCAATATTAAAATTAGTGATAAGATTTTCTATCCCCAATTTACACAACATAAACAAAGATTAAATGAGCATCTCATAGATTATATTATCTAATATAAGACTATCTTGGCTAAGATGACTAGCCCCATGGATGATCAAGAGTTACACTATCTCTTAAAACAAAGTCTTATACCAACTTTTCATGAGACAATAATGTTCAAAAGGTTCTCTTCATTCACTAAGTTATGTCATACACTAAAGGAAAGGAAAGTCAAATTAATTTCAATAGGCAAACTCAAGGACACAAGTATATCAAAAAAAACAAACAAGAGTAAAAAAAAAGACCCATACAAATTCAAGGTCAATGATAACAAAATTCAGAATCAACCTACAGTCAATGTGACTCTAGAGCCCCCTCAATGAGTGGTTTTATTAGCACCTCCTTGGAAAACCTTTACCATTCTACCAATTTCTCTAGCTAGAGTTTAACAACTTTTGGAATATGATATCATATCTCTCCCTCCTATTTATAAAGTTGATCCAACAAAGCCTCTTCTATGGGGATATGATCAAAATGCATTTTGTGACTTTCACAGGGCACTGAGCTACACAACAAATAGATGCATTAGTTTGAAACATAAGATACAAGGCTTGATAGATGACAATCTTATTGATTTTAGCACTCCAATTGAGCCTCCATAGGCAAAGCAAGCATAAGACAAGGCTTTAATAATTTTCTCAGATCCTTTTCCATAGCATTCTAAATAGGAGACATGGACACATTAGGTGTTCACCATGTATATCATGCACATCTACCACTAGCTACATATATGACACCTTCAGTTGAGTCACATCCTTTGAGTAACATGATTAGAGTGTAAAAGTCTAGAGTTCTAGCTAGACCTTTGATCTCCTTCTCAATGTAGGAGAGTTAAGGATGATTTAGATTATCATTTACTCTTTATCAGAGCTTACATTCATACTCATCTTATTCATAGTGTTCTCATAGATAATGGATCTAGTCTAAACATGTGCACTATGACATTATTATAACATTTAGGATATTTAGAGTAGGACATTACCCTGACAGACATAACTATCAGTAGGTTCAGTGGGCACATACATAGCTCATTAGGGGAGATTTTACTACCTCTATAGGTTGGTCCAACACATGTGGCCACACCATTTACTATAGTTCTTAGTGTAGGAGTCTTCAATATGTTACTTGTTTGACCCTGGATTCATGAACTCCAAGTAGTACCCTTCTACAGTTTATAAATGCATGAGATTCATCCATGCTAATCAGGTTATTATAGTTAGTGGATTTTTGTATGAGTTATCACTCCCCACTTCAGATCCATCTACTACTTTGTAGTCACTAGTTTCAACTCTGCCACCAATTTTAGTTTCTCCACTAGTTATAGTTCTTCTTATGGCTTAGATTCAGACATAGTTGAGGCCTTCCTTGCCAACACAGATAGTTCATACAGTTTCATAGAGGCCTCTTTTATAGAAACCATAGTTTCATAACTCTAGATAGTTTTTAGATACACTGTTCACACCCATGGTAGTATTATTGAGGTATCATACCTCTACACATAGAGAACATGTTTAGAGAGATTCTCATACCACCATATGGGTTTTTAAGAACCCCACAGTTTCATCCACTTTTTAATGTTACAGAGGGACCCCATAGTTTCTACTTCAAACATTTTAGATCATTTATAACATATATATATATTAGAGTTACAGTTTCAACCTCTCCATCATTCTTCATGATCATGCACGATCCCTCTCCTTGATACAAGACACCATGATAGGGAGTCTCCCATGAGACTCATCAGTTACTATCATTTATTCTCAATATTTTGTGTACATAGTATATTTATGATTGCTTGTACATAAATTATAACTCAAAATCTGAGAACATTCAAATAACTCAAAATACCAAAAATAATACAAAATTTCAAAATCTAAAAACATTAAAATATTCAAAAATTAAAAAACATTTCAATTGTTCTGTCTAGAGCATAAATCACATTTTCATGCCTCTAAAATTTGTTACATCTTTTCACATAAATAAATTCATTTGCTTCCATGGTTGGCCAATAATAACCAATAGATAAGATATTTTTGGCAAGGATGGCCCTGTTGGTATGGGTTCTACAAATTCCTTCATGAACTTCCCTCAATGTTAATGAGGCTTATACCAAATTTAAATAATGAATTAGAGTTTTATCAGAGATATGGTGATAAAGGGTTGGGTTGAGTAGGGTATATAGAGACACTTGGTATGTAAAATATTTATTTATTTACATGAAAGGTCTAGTGGAAGGACTTGGTCATGAAGGTAGTTATATAAGCATGAATACTAGATAAAACTAGGACCAAAAATATCATATATTATTTTAATGGTTAAAGGTTCATGATCAGGCCCTATAAGCTTTTCAATTAAGAACTGACAGTACTTTGCCTTGTCTATGTTACAGATCAATGAACCATTGGTAGCCATGGCATCTATTATCTTATTATTATCCTAAAGTATGTGTTAAAACTAAGTATGGGTAATATACTACTTAAGAATGTCCACCATGGCCTTGTATGGTACCAACTTATCATCTTTGGTTTGGAACTAGTTTGTAACATGATTGATGATTATTTGAGAATCACCATGAACTAAGAGATTCTGAATCTTCCATTGCACTAATTGATAAGACCCTAAGATGAGTGCTTCATATTCATCCATGTTATTAGTAAAAGAAAAATTGATACAAAATGATTTGGGAATGAGATTTCCTTGTGGTGTAATAAATAATAGGCTAACACCTAATCCATGAGATGTGAATGACCCATCAAAATACAACTTCTAGTGTTGCTCTTCAAGAGGTGCTCTATGATGGTCATGATGTACTCATATGAGAATGCAATAATGAGTGGTTTAGTATCTAAAAGGGGATCTTAAATAAGATAATTTTCAAGTACTTATCCCTTTATGGCCTTTTGATTGACATACTCAATCTCAAACTCAAAAGCATGATCTACTTCGACATGAAACCATATAAGCTTTTTTTTATAGTGGATACTTGAGTGGATCTATTTTGGCAATGATAATGGTCTTGTTATTTAGCATATAATGATGCAGACTTTGAGCTACAAAGATCATAGCTAAACAAGGTTTTTCTATCAGTGTATAGTTATGTTCATACATTACCAATGTATGACTTAAATATTACATGATGTGTTCTTTCCCATGTTCATTGATAAAATCAATAGAATATAAAATATATATGAAATATAGATCAGATCTAGATGAATAAATGATTGCAAAATGTACGTGAAATTAAAATAGTACACAAAAATTTAAAGTGGGAAAACCTCCAAGAGATAAAAAACTCATGAAAATGATATTCAATAATTGAGAAACTCTACACCCCAATAAAAATACTTCCCTTCTCACTACTTCACATAAACCTTCATAGAGCCTTTGTGAATATTTGACATGCAAATATTAAATTCATTGAATGTATTTCCATGAATAATACAATAGGGGTAAGACCCTATTTATAATAAAATGTGAAGGGAGGTGACCTTTATAACTAACAGGTCTATCCTTCTAAAAAATCATTTCAATTAATTGGTTAATAATAAATCATAATATTTTATTATTTATTTAATAAAGGTTTTCACCTTGTGTTTAATAAATAATAAATTAGTACTATTTAATAATAAACCAAAGTATGGTAAGGGTCTAGATTATCTCACTTAGACATTAAATGTTGTAACACTCCCCTATAAATGCCATAGTCACCTTAATATAAAAATTATACTATTTACATAATTGAAGGATTTAAAAACTTTCATCATGCCAAAACCACCTTTTGAAGCAAAAAGAATTATAATCCATAAACTACTATAAAGTAAGTCTAGACTAGCATGATTGTGAGACTACATCTCATAGTTTCTCATGAATAATCATCTAAGCATATTTAGAGTCTTTTATAACATAAGGACCTCCATTAAAAAGTTTGCTTTTATGTATTTGAGAATAAAATTAAAACTTCCACATAATATTTACTTAAATCACATAACTTCCACATAAATTTTACAATGCTTTATAATGAGAATAAGTATAAAAAATAATAAAGAACACATGGATGTTAGGAAGTAGCATTGTCATGCACACTCCCTCTCAATATTAACTCTAAGAGGCCTAACATTTCAAAAAACTAATAAAACATGTTAACACCATGTGGTTTTATAAAGATATCTGCCACTTGTTAATTCATAGGATATAACTATAGATCAATATCACCATTAAGGACTTTTTCTCAGATAAAATACACATGAACTTCAATATGTTTAGTTCTTTGTTGTTGCACTAGATTTTTTGCTAGAGCTATACAACTTTGGTTATCACATTAAATGATGACACTGTGAGAAACATCTAAATTAAGTTCTCCCAAAAACCTTTGAAGCCACATTGCTTTTTTGGTAGCTTTCATAACACTTCTGTACTCTAGTTTAGTAGAAGAGATAAAGACAATGGGTTGCTTCTTACTACTCCAAGTGATATCAGCTACACCAAACTTAAACACATATCCAAAAGTAGATTTGAGATCTATAGTATTACTAACATGGTCAAAATTACAATAACCATATAATTTAACATTATCAATGAAAGAATAAAATAACCTAAAATTAATTATTCTTTTGATATAATGAATAATTCATTTAGTGAATTTCCAATAATCTAAATATGGATCTTGCATAAATCTAGAAGTAACACCAACAACATATAAAATATCTGGCCTAGTAATAGTTAGATAATCAAACTACCAATAAGATATCTATATAAATTATGGTTAGATTTTTTACATGTAAATTTAGGATAAATTTTAATACTAACTTTAATAGGAGTATAAGTAGATTTACAATCAAGCATGTTAAACTTAATAAGAATATTATGTACACACTAAGATTATGGTACAATAATTGAATTTTTATTATGAAATATAACCATTCGTAAAAAATGATGTATAATGCCTAAATCAATCATTTGAAATATTTGACTTAATTTATCCTTATATTTATGAATTAATCTAGATAGATTGCTAGTAATCAACAAATCATCAACATATAATACAAATAGAATCAGTTGACCATTTTTAATTTCAATAAAGAGATAATTATCTGAGTAGTATTTAACAAAACTTAATTCTTTAAAAAAAGAAATAATTTTAGAATACCAAGCTTGAAGAGCTTGTTTTAAACCATACAAATATTTTTGTAACTTGCATATATAATGTTCTTTGTTAGGATCAGTGAAACCTTTAGGCTGACCCATGTAAATTTCTTCTTATAAATCACTATTTATAAATACATTCTTGACATCTATTTAGTGGATAACCCAACCATTTTAGGTTGTAAAAACAATAATACATCTAACAATACTCATTTTTGCTACATGAGTAAAGGTTTTAACATATTCAATCCTAGGTTTTTGAGTAAACCCATGAGAAACTAATCTAACTTTAAACTTATCAATTTTATCAATTGAATTATATTTGATCTTATACATCCACATACAATTAACAATATGCCTTTTAGGTAGAGGAGGGACAAGATCTAAAGTATGATTTTTAATTAAGGCATTATATTTAGCTTACATAGCAACATTACATCTATCATCATGAGTGGCCTCCTCAAATGTTTGAGGTTTAGATTCATACATAGTCATTAATTCATGATAAAAATGTTGACTTATAGTTAATTTATTAAGATTATCAATATTAGAAGATTGAATTAGGGATTATACCCATTTAGGTCTTCTATATTAAACATGAAACTCAAGGGGTTTATTAGACTCTAAGTTATCTAAAACTGGTTCAACTACCTCAAGGGCATTTATATCATCATTAGGAGAAACATGAATTAGGTTAATCAACATAAGAACATCGAGGAGGTTCCATAGAGGGCTCACAAAAGGATTTTTCAAGAATAAAAATATTAATATGCTCAATGATATGACATTTAGAAGGATCATACACTCTTTAAACTTTTATCTTACCTCCATAACCTACAAAAATGCAAGAATAGGAAGTTGGATTGAGCTTCTTTCTTTTAACTTTAGGAATAAAGATAGAAGCAGGACTACCAAATATCCTAAGATGAGCCACACTAAGTTTATTTTTAATACACATTTATAAAGGGTTAGAAAGATGCAAGGCTTTGGTATGGACTCTATTTATAATATGTACATTATTATTCATGGTTTTGATCCATAAAAATTTAGAAACATTTGTAGATTGTAATATTATTTTAGTCATTTTTATGATGGTGCAATTTTTCCTTTCAATAATACCATTTTGCTAAGTAGAATATGGATTTGTTAGTTTCATTTAAATACCATAACTAATGAAAAAAGAACCAAACTTTTTACTGACATATTCATCACTATTATCAGTTCTTAATCTCTTAATAGAAAAATTAGATATATTTTCAACACTAGTTTTAAATTTATTGAATTTAGACAACATGTCAGATTTATTTTTAATAAAAAAAGACTTGATTATTTTAGTGTAATCATCAATAAATATACAAGTATACAAAGAACCATTAAGAGATACAACTTCAAGAAGTCCTACAACATCACTATGAATCAATTTTAAAGAATGTAAAGAATTCACATTATGATTCTTGTGAAAGGGGTTAGTATATTACTTACCACGTAATCAACCCTTACAAGTTTCATGATGAGAGGGGATAGAAATAAGTTCAAAAATAAGATTATTTGTAGACATATCATGTAAAATTATAAAAAATAATATGTCATAATCTTTCATTTCATAATTAAAATTCATTCTTGCTATGTGATGAAAGAAAACATGCAAAAGGAGAAAAGATATATAAACCATTTTTTTGAACATATTCAACAATCAAAGGACTAGATTGGTTTCTAATGGACTAGATATATTTAAGTAATGTTAAAATAAA
Source organism: Torreya grandis (assembly GCA_037957365.1). Classification (NCBI taxonomy): domain Eukaryota; kingdom Viridiplantae; phylum Streptophyta; class Pinopsida; order Cupressales; family Taxaceae; genus Torreya; species Torreya grandis. Next base: position 964,404 of record JARHVA010005427.1, read on the forward strand.
ATTATCATTTATAAGTTGAGAACAAGATAGTAAATTATTTTAAAGCTTAGGTACATAAAAAGCATTATTTATAGTAACATTTGAAAACATAGCTTTTCTAAATTTAGTTGCTTCTAAAAAAGAATTATCTCCTGAAAAATCACAAAAAATATTAAATAATAAATTCATATGGGGCAATGCACCGCTATTTAAAATCTAATTGTTTTCATTTGAAGCAAATAAATCAACATACAAAGCAATAACATTTGAATCTTGATTGTTATTTTGATTAGGTTTTTATTCTTTTGCTTATTTTAATTAGATTTGTTTCCTTTGTTATTTTTAGAATTTTGATTGTTATTTTTATCTTTTTTTATAACATGTTTCTCTTATATGACCAAATTCACCACACAAATCATAATTTTCATTAAACTTAGGTGTATGATTCTTATTGCCAGATTTTTTATTCCCATATTTGCCTTTAGCAGAATTAGGGTTAGATTTTTAATTTTTAGCGCTATCAAAAATATTATTTAAAGTGAGAAGTGCTTGAGTGTCATTCTCTATACAATCAAAATTGGTCAAAACTTGCTCTTTTTGAATTAAGAGAGTAGACAAAGTGGTAAGATCAGGGATATCTTGCTCAATTTGATACTTATAATTCAAAATTGAAATAAAAAATTTAAATTTTTCATGAATATTTAATTGATGATAAAATAAATCAATTGATCCTAAATCAAATTACAATTATATCTATCTAACTGAGATTTAATATTTTTAATTTTAGAAAGAAAATTCACAACTTTCTTATCACCTTTCATATATATAGTTAGCAATTTAAAGATTAACTGAATAATATTTGAGAGATGAGTGCCCTCGTGCATGGATTAAAGGAGTTTCTAAGCACTACTAGGATACTCCTAATTACCATTGTGGAGAAGTAATTCATTCTTAACACTCCTGAAGATAATGGACATAACTTCTTATGATTTATATTGAAATGCATTGGTAAGCTCAGGGGTCACATGCTGTCCAAAAGAGTCTTTTTCAATCCTAATCACAACATTCCATAAATTTTAGGCCATAAATTTAATTTTTATATAAAATTTTCATATATTATAGTTATTTCCATTGAGCATTTGATATTTATCTAAATAAAAATGAGGCAAAGCCATAGCTTCCTTTTAAATAAGATAGTAAATAAAGGCTTAAAAAGAAACTATTTTAAATGAATTTTCAAACTATTTTTAGAATAAAATTAATTAAACATGAAACTATACTTAATTACACAATTTATATGCTAAATAATGCAAAAAATTGAATTAAAGTCGCACTAATATCGATGTCAAAAGAGTCACACTCAAAATCATCACTTAAACACTATTATTGAAAAAGTTGTAAAAATTCCAATAGGAGTCTTCAAAACAAAAATGGACCACTCCAATGCATCTAGAACATGCCAAAATCTAGAGAACAATTGGTTACAGAAATATGTTTATCAAAATATTATTTACTAGATCAAAAATTGAAGAACTAGATGACATGTTAGGGGTTTAGCAAAGTTGGCATGTGAACTAAAAAAGGATTTCAAATTAAACTAAATTTGAAAAAATGTTTTGACCAAGTCAAAAAATATTAAATAAGGGGGTTTTGAACTTGAGACCTCATTAGTTATAAGATCTAGCAAAAAGACAAACTACTAATTCTTCTAGGAAATGTTTCAAAATAATACACACACTAATCTATATTTAGACCTTTTATTTTATATATATATATATATATATATATATATATATATATATATATATATATATATATATATATATATATAAGTGAAAAAAATTAAGAAAATTAACTTTTTAGTAATTTTTTATTTTTCTAAGGTGGGACCCGGGGTTTGAAAAAAAGAAATTAATAAATAGTTTATTTTTAAATACTTTTTAAAAACTATATGAAATTAAAAATATACCTGTAGCTTCATGACTCTCTATAGAAATTCAAGAGCTCAGATCTCCTTGTAAATGTCTCAGATTTGTTTGAAAATTTAGCAACCCTCCTATTTTTGTTTGATAAATACAATTAGACCCTCAAAGTAGATTTTTTTTTTAATAATTAAATATTTTGAATTATCTAGGTTGAAGTATGACACCCCTATATATGTTTGGGAGAGCCTAAAAACTTGTACAGGTAGTCAATAATCTTGAAATTTGTTCCAATCTTTTGGATTTTTTTTATAACAATGATGGAATTTCAAAATTTGAATTTTGACAAAAAAATCAAAAATTTTGAGTTTTTTCAGACTGTTTATGGTGCCTTAGAATTAGACAAATAATTTTTTTGTTTTGAAAAAGCTTTGAATATTCTAACAAAAAATATTTCCAATCACCCAATCATCTCATGTCCCTAATTCCATGATAAAATCAATAGAGTATAAAATATATATGCAATATAGAATAGATCTAGATGAATAATTGATGGCAAAGAGTACACATAATTGATATAATACACAAGAATTTAAAGTGGAAAAAACTCCAAGAGATAAAAAAACCCATAAAGATGATATTCAATAATTGAGAACCTCTGCACCCCAATAAAAATCCTTCTCTTCTCACTTCTTCAATAAGCCTTCACAAAACTTTTATAAGTATTTACCATACACAAATATTAAATTCACTAAGTGTATTTCCATGAATAATAAAATTGGAGTAATACCCTATTTATAATAAAATGAGAGGGGAGGTGACCATTGTAACCAATGGGTCCATCCTTCTTGAGAATCATTTAAATTAATTGGCTAATAATAAATCATAATATTTTATTATTTATTTACATGAGATTTTCACCTTGTATTTAATAAATAATAAATTATTATATTGTAATAATAAACCAAAGTATGCTAGGGGTCTAAATTAGCCCACCTAGATATTAAATATTTTAATATTCATCATGTTGAGCTAAAAATGCCCCCAGAGCATTGTCAGTGGTAGATAGGTAGAGTAGGAATAACCTTCTTGGAATTAGTGGTAATAGAATAGGTGGATTGGATAAGTATTTCTTTAGGTGCTAAAAAGTTTTTATAACATTATACATCCCAAATAAATACAATACCTTTCTTCAATAAGTGAGTGAAAGAATGAGATTTATCAGCCAACTGTGAAATGAAGCATTTGAAAGACTGAATTTTGCCCTACAAACTGTAGAGATACTTCAAAGTGGAAGGTGTTGGCATCTTGGTAATGGCTTGAACCTTGATAGGATCAATTTTAATGCATCTATGAGAGATAATAAAGCCTAATAATTTACATGAAGTAACACAAAAGACACATTTCTTGGGATTAAGTTGAACCTTGTACTCATGAAGCCTTTTAAATATCCTTCTTAGTATGGCGGGATAATCCACACAGGTCTTAAATTTCTCCAATATATCATCAAAATCTTCAATAATATCATGAATCATGCTATGGAATATAATGGTCATAGCCCTTTGGTATGTTACCCCAATATTTTTTAGGCTGAACGACATGACCTAATAGAAAAATATTCCCCAAGGAGTGGTGAATGTTATCTTGTGTTGGTCTTTTAGTGCAACCTTGATTTGATTATATCTTAAAAATCCATCCATGAGGGAAAACATGTAATACTTGTTTGTTAAGTCAACTATCATGTCGATATTAAGTAGAGAAAAGTCATCTTTGGGGTAGGCCTTGTTGATGTATCTAAAATTAGTGAAAATTATGATCCCTTTAGGTTTTTTATTGATAGACACAATGTTTGAGATACACTTTGAATAATTAATTGATTTGATGTATTTTGCTTTCAAGAGTTTTTCCAACTCTTTCTAAACTAACACAATAATACAAGGATGCATCTTACACAATTTTTATTTCATGGGTTTGGCATTAAGATGTACAATGAGATGGTTTACAACCAAGGTGGGGTCTAAACCTAACATGTCTGAATAGGCCCATGCAAATATGTCAACAAACTCCCTCAAAAGGGCTATAAAAAATTTATGTTCCTCCTTGATGAGGGACATACCTAATTTGATCCACTTTGAGTCCTCTGGAGTTTAATGTTGAATTCCATCATGAGGGAAAACATGTAATACTTGTTTGTGGAGTCAACTATCACGTCAATATTAAGTAGAGAAAAGTCATCCTTGGGGTAGGCCTTGTTGATGTATCTAGAATTAGTGCAAATTATGATCCCTTTAGGTTTTTTATTGATAGACACAATGTTTGAGATACACTTTGAATAATCAATTGATTTGATGTATTTTTCTTCCAAGAGTTTTTCCAACTCTTTCTTAACTAACACAATAATACAAGGATGCATCTTACACAATTTTTATTTCATGGGTTTGGCATTAAGATGTAAAATGAGATGGTTTAAAACCAAGGTGGGGTCTAAACCTGACATGTCTGAATAGGCCCATGCAAATATGTCAACAAACTCCCTTAAAAAGGCTATATAAAATTTATGTTCCTCCTTGATGAGGGATGTACCTAATTTGATCCACTTTGAATGCTCTGGAGTTCAATGTTGAATTCCATAGTATCTTCTACTAGGAGAGTCAAGCCATCTTTTAGAATAATTAGTAGGGATGTAAATTGGTCAGTAATGACAAAGTCCACTAGTTGAACTTGTTCTTTAAACACTCCCAAATAGGATGAATCTAAATATCTCAATGGTATAGAATTCCATGTAACAAACACTATAGGATATTCATAAATATTTTGATCAAAGGCATGTTATTCCTCTATACTAAGCTTAGACCCAAAATTAAGTTCACTGTTGGTGGTTTCCTAAGATTCATTCAAGGAAGGGTGAACATCCCCATCTAGTGGCACCTAAAACAAGTTTTCACCAAGAGACCGACCTTTTTCTTTTTTTTTACCCTGGTCCAAAAGCTCTTCAAAGAGATTTTCACTTTGGGACCTCAATGTTTTTTAATTTTATTCTTAGTTAAGGATGTTCACCTACTCTCTAAAATAGGTTGTAGGATATAGTTTGATATAGAACCCTTGTTTGTGGCATCCCAATGGAACATTATCTCTTAGGCCTAGAAAATCACAAAAGGCCTCATCATTCTCAAACTCGTCTAAAGTTACTATGGATTCTTGTTGGTCCCAATCTATAAGTTGAGGATGATAAAGGGTAAGTAGGGAATGCCAAAATAATGGAATGATTGTGCAAATAATATATGGGTTAAATATGTCAATACTATCAAGGTATTCATATATGCTATGATCAAACTCTACTTCACTATCGACATCATCATCAATAGTCATTGGTGTTGGAACATGAATAAGATATTTGGGGTCACCCTTAGTAAATTTAAATTTGAGACCATGCTTTCTTTTGTATCTAGTCATAGAAAAGGGCTGAAGAGTACCCTGATGATTTGCCCCCAGGCCTTTACCTTCATACACTTGGTTATCCATGATTATGTTAGGGATGGGATACTTTGCACTTTGGTATCAATAAGATAATTTATCATTGTATAACTAGTAATCATCATTGTCAATTGGGTTTTATTATTGGCTAGTGGCTAGTGTGAAAAGAATAGATGCTATTCTATGAAGATTTCTTTTTCCCTTTCATCTCCATTTCATGTAGACTAGCTTAGTTTTAAGCCTTCTATAAGACTTGGGGTTCTGCAGAAGCTTGGCTATATGGAATATTTCATGGGTGAAATACTCTTGTGGATCATTTTCTAAAATGGTAAAATTATTAGACATTTAAATAGGAGGCATATGTGAAGATGAGGCAAGGATATCAGGGTCTATGCAATTGGTCTCTAGAATTTCAACAAGTATCTCTTTGTTTTTTTCCTTCTTTGGTACTCAGTTTAGACGAAAACATTAATTGTAGCTTTCATATATGACCTCTAAATGCTTGCAGTGTTCATAGGGCTATAAATATTCATGGATAGTTACCTCCATCATAGAGTGAGGAAAATTGATACATTAGTGCAAGGTTGAAGGTATTACATGAATTTTATGTATTCATGGTCTTCTCAAAATCAAATTGTATGATAAATCTAGGTCTAATACATGGAAAAGTGTATCATGGGTCAAAGGCCCAATGATCACTTGAAAACTAATGGTTGTTTATGATTCTCACTCTTCATCTTCATAGGTTTTGATGATAATAGTCTCTGGCTAAAGGTTAATTTTGGTATATCCTAGATGCTTGATTAACTTAAAAGTGTGGAGGGAAATATTTACCATCAAAGAAACTATAAATTTCTCAATGTGCAATGAAAGTGGCATATGGGAACATGGAAAGTCTATGAAATAAGAACACATAGACATATAAGAAAAGGACATTAGATGTAAAAACTAAGGAATTAGAATATCGTAGGATGAGATGTTATTTATGTGGACCTAAACTTAGTTGTTCCCTAGGATAAGTTGGTACTAAAATATACATGATGAAAAAAATGAAAACTAATAAGATACATTATATGCTTATTTGTTTTAATAGCAGTTAGGCTTGTGTGGGTTGAGGTTCATAAAAAGTTATGCTAGCTCTATGGTATGCTTAAAAATTAATGAAAATACTATATATTTACATAGATCCACATTGAATGTAGATATTTTAAAAATGTCAAGAATAAAATGAAGCCACCATAACTCAAGAACCTATAAATAGTTGTCTTAAACTAGCATTTTTAATGATCAAAAGCTGAGGAAACTCTATTAAAGAGATTATATGGAGGGAAAAGGAAAATATTTCTAAGGTAAGATAGATAAAAAGAGTGTTTCATGTGATAACTCAATGCACATATCCTTGAACACATGTTAGTATACATATACCATAATAGAGTGAGAGGGCGACTGATACATGTCTAAGAACTAGACTAAGTATATTTGAGGGATAATTGTATATCTATGAAACTTATAATATCATGTAATTCACAAAGATAAAAAATAAAATTTTAAATAGAACAAATATAGTATGTGGAACTCTGAGGGATGCATGGTTAAGGAATCCTTCACTAGGACCCTGATTAGGATGCATAATCTTTATTCAATTTAAAGTGTCTCCCCATTAGATATGGTTTCCATTGTTTTGCATGAAGGATGGAAATTAATTCCTTCACATAAATATGATTAAGAAAATTGTTAACTTTGAGTTGTGACTATCAAATGTAATGGGTTGTCATTCTTTCATGAGTACCACTCCCATGCCATACCCTACAACATTACATTCTAATATAAATATTTTACAAAAATATGGAATAGATATAACTAGGGTGGTGCACATGAAAATATTTATCTTCTAAAATGCCTAGGTGACTACCTCATTTCAATGTAAGGTGCCATTTTTCAATAACTCTATTAGTGGTGTTGTTATGCTCCCATCATTTTTAAAAATATGATGGTAGTAACCTATGATACCTAAGAATCCTTAAAGGATTTTGAGGGTTTTATAAACTTTCCATTCTACCATAACCTTGATATTGTGTTGATCCACCTTGAAACCCTCATGTGACACAATATGGCCCAAATAATCAACCTCATTGATTCCAACTGTGCATCTAGAATGCTTAGAATAAATATGGCATTATTCAAGAATATACAAAACCTGACTCACATGATGCAAGTTTGCCTTCCATGTTTTTTTTATATTGAGAAATCATCAGATAAAACTAAGACAAATTAATGTATAGATGACTAAAAAATAGATTTCATTAAACTCTAAAATGTAGATGGTACATTAGTGAGGCCAAAAGGCATCACCATAAATTAATAATGGCCCTCATAGGTTATGAAAGTTGTCTTATGAATATCCTCATCTCTCTACAAATTTGATGATACCAAGAATGACTATCAAGTATTATAAATTTTAACACCATGTGATTCATCTAGAAAATCATCATTTACAGGGATAAGGAACTTATATTTTATGGTGTACTTGTATAGTCATCTAGTTAGGACACATGCACAATGTGTCATGCTTATTACACACCATTAGCACTGGAGAGGAATACACACTTTGACTATTATGAATAATACTTAATTCTATAATCTCTTATACCATATTCTCAATCTCACTCTTTTGGACATATGGGTACATGTAAGGCCTAATTTTGGGTGGTTATCACCCTATAACTAGTTGAATGGCATGATCATGATACCTTTTAGGATTAAGTAGTTTTAGCATATCCTAAAAAAATAATGAATGATCTTCTAGAATAGCCTATATATCTATTAGTGTAGGCCATTTTATGACTATGCCTATTTTGATAATAATTAAACTACACACCCATCTACTCTATTTTTAAAAATATTTTGTAATTGATGAGAACACACCAATTTTGTAGACTTTACATGTAAATCACATATTTCAAATTTCTTGACCTCATAATGGAAATACATGAGTCACTTATAAGGATAACATATTATTGATAGAATTCATGAGATTATCCATTTATGTAATGATGTGATCCACATATCCTTTCCATTCATTACACATATTATTCAGTTTAGATTGTATATTTCACATATTACCATCCCTATCACACACTTTATCCTTTATCAAATAAGGGGTCATATTAGAAGCCCCACCTGATCTAAACTATAAATATATGTCCTCTTTGTGAGGATTTTTTACTTTTGTGTAAATTTACTCCTTCCCTAACCTCTAGTTTTCAACCCCATCATGTTGAGGCTTGACAACACATAACTTAATTTTATCCTTATTATATCATGATTTAGTATGAAACATTTATGTGTTATGTTGTTCTAATTAATGATATATTTGATATATGTTATGAAGTAATGTTTATTTTATGAATTATACCATTTCAATTATATATATGTAGACAACTATATTTTCACTTAGCTATGATTATTAAATTTAGTTGTTTTCAAATAGGTACTATTGATTTCCTTTCATGAGTATAAGTAACAAACATGTGAGATGGGCTAGGTTCAAGTCTAAAATGATAACTAACATATATTCATATAGGTATATAGGTAAATGAGAGATATGTTTAGTCCACCATTTGTTTCATGTTGAGCTGTGTTGTGTATGACTACTTTTGTGCATTTATGTTTTGTTTCTTATGAAGGTCATCCTTGGTATGCAACCAATTTTGCCTTATCATCTCTGCTTTACTTCTTGATGTTGGAAAATCATATTGGTTCTAGTTCAAGATAGTTAAAACACTTCATAAGAATTTGGTTAACTAGATTTAAACAATTATTATAAGCAAGTACAATACATTGAGTGCCATGCGTACATAATGGCTTGTCTTTTTATGATCTGGGCAACAATTCAAGGGATAATTTAGGTGACAGTTCCACCCCAATTGATGACAGAACTTTTGGGAGCCATAACGTTTTCACCATAGCTCCAACTGACTCACAATTTGAACCGTTGGAAAGATAAGAATGAGGATAACATGGTGAGATGTAATGGAGCTTTTATCAATGAATTTTGACCCCTAAAAACTTAATGGAAGTGCCCCAAATTTTAATTTTAGTAGTGCAGTCTAAAAATAGTAAGTTTCTAAAAATAGTAATTCCTTGAATTATGTATTATTTTAAATCATGAAATTTGAATCACTTGATCTCCCTCAAGATTGGTGACCTTCCACATCCTCCCCCTACTTTAAAAATGTGTATAAATGAAGATGTAACCCAAAAGGGAAATCAAGCATCTCTTCCTAGAGATAATCATATAGTTGTATTATGATTTTGAGTAATAAAACATCTCTTCTCAGAGAATTCATTGTTACTGTGTTAATTTTGTGTTCTTGAAATATTTATCAACCAAAAATTTTGAGTTTTATATCAGTGGTATTAGAGCGATTTGGTTTGAGAGTGTATGATCCTGAGGATGAGGTCAGGCTATAAGAAGCTTGGGTGGAAAAGAATAGAGTTTCCAAACTATTCACCTATTCACTCTAAATGAATTCAAATGGTAGAGGACACTGAGACATCTGATCCTTTCAAGGAAATGGTGAATTAAGCCCTCCAATAACAATAAGCATAGATGTTGTAATAATTTTCCCAAATTCTCCAAAAACTCTTGATGGGAAATTTTAGCTCGTCATCTACACTTCTTGGCTCCTCATCCATGGACCATCCTTTCAGTGCCCCAACACCATTCAAGGTTTAAGTAAAATTTGATATTCCTAAATTTGAAGGCAAAATCAATGCTGATGCATTACAAAATTGGTTGGATTAATTGTCTTCTTCTTATTTGTAAATAAGTTCACTGATGGAGAAAAGATCACTTTTGAAAGCATCATTGCCCATGAAAAATTGGTGGGAAGTGTACAAAAAGAGGTTCAGTACAGATGACATTGGCCTTGAGGTGGAACCTACCTGGGATGATATTGTGGAAGTGGTAAAGGAAGAATACTATCCCATTGGAGCATATGATGATCTATACATACAATCACACGAACTTTGCCAAGGTAAGGACCAATTTGTTCAAGATTACATAGACATTTTTCATTCTTTGTCTACAAGATTGGGCATCTAAGAAAGTGAGAAACATAAGACTCTTAAATATCATGGTGGAATACAATGGTACATATGGGGGGAAATGGAACTCTTCAATTTGGAAACCCTTAGTGAGGCATACAATTTCAGAGTGAAGATTGAGTAGAAGCATGGCAGAAAGAATACAAAGAGTCAACCCTCAAAATGGAAAAGTGACAAGGAAGGTCAAACATGAGGCCAAAATTGGAAGCAAAAAGAGTTTCAAGATAATAAAACATAGAAGAGGAAGGCTATAAAATGGTGTGATTACCAAAAAATTGGAACTCACTCCAAAGAAGAATGTTGAGCCATCAAGTCACTACTTTTTGAGTCACAATACTCGACATCTACTACTCTGTCTCATACACAACCTACAATCAAAGAGGAAGAAGAGATTGTAGATGTTGAGCCTGACATCATCATTACTTCATTGTAGACCTATGAGGAAAGGCCAAATGACAAGGAAAGATTGTTCCACTCCAAATTATGGGTAAAAGGTAAGCCTCTGAATTTCATTCTTGATAGTGGGAGTCAAAAGAATTTAATCTTTGCTAAAGTTGTGAAAATTCTAAATCTATCCATGAAGCCTCAACTAAAGCCATACAATATTGGATGGTTGAGCCCATGGAAAGACCTCAGTGTCACACATCAGTGTCTTCTTTCATATGCAATAAAACCTTTCCAAGATGAAGTCTTGTGTGATGTGGTCAATCTAGATGTTTGTGATGTACTCATTGGTTAGCCATTCATGTATGATCGACATTTCATCTATGAATCACAAACCCAAAGAATCACCCTCACTCTTGGAACATGGTGCTATAGGGTACTAGAGGTACCACCTCCCACATCCATCTCCCTGATTAGTGTCAAACAATGTAAGAGATTGGTGGAAAAGACAAAGCAATTCATTTTCATGGTGGTCAAACCACATAAATCCAAGAAGGTCTATGTTGCAGTCTTGACTATACAATCAAAACAACAATAAAAGTAGATGGGACAAATAATAGGAGAATATGATGACTTATTCAAGTCACTCATAGGAGTTTCACTACATTACCAGGTAAAATATTCTATCAATTTGATCCCAGGGTCACCTTTACCTAACAGTCCTATGTATCATAGATTAGTTATAGAGAATGATGAGATAAAAAGATAGATTCAAGAATTGATCCAAAAGGGTCACATCAGGCCAAGCTCTTCACCTTTTACCCTATGGTAGCCCAATTGTCTTAACACCAAAGAAATATGGAACATGGAGGATTTGCATTGACTATTGAGCCCTGAATAAAATCACTATGATGAATCACTACCCTCTCTCCAGGATTGATGACCTAATGGAACAACTCCATGGTGTGAAGTTATTCACCAAAATTGATCTCAAATCTATCTATCACCAAATTCCCATCGATCCCACTGATGTCTAGAAGACTACATTAAAATCTTTTGGCTTAACTAACGCACATGAAACCTTCATGAGGATGATGGATGACATCTTGTGACCCTTCATCAACTCATTCATGATTGTCTACTTGGATGACATACTCATCTATAGTATAACATGGGAGGAACATCTAAAACATGTTCGTAAGGTGCTTCAAACTCTTCGATAGCACAAGTTGTATGCAAATATTGACAAATGCACATTTAGGATGACAATAATTCAATACCTTGGGTACGTTGTGAATGAGGAAGGGGTCCATATTGATCCAAAAAATATTCAAGTTATTCAAGAATGGCCTACACCAAGTACCCTCATGGAACTTCACAGTTTCTTAGGTCTTGCAAATTTCTATCATAGGTTTATTCTTAGATTTTCACATGTTACTTGGTCAATAACCCAAGTGACTAAAGGAGGAGATAAATATACATTTTAGTGGGGTGAAATACAATAAAGGGCATTTGAGAATTCGAAGAACAAACTTTTCTCAGCCCTTATTCTTGCCTTGCTAGACTTGCATCAAATTTTTGATTTGATGATAGATGTATCTGGATATGATATGGGATCTATCATCATCGAACATAGCCATCCTATTGCATATCATAGTGACACTTTCACTGATATAGTCAAGAAATATCTGACATATGATAAGGAGGTATATGCCATTGTGCAAGCCTATAAAAAATGGAAACACTACATCTTGGGGAAAGAGATGGTCATCCACACTGACCATAGACCATTGGAATTCATCTAAACATAGAGAAAATTATGAAATGAGAAGCACCAAAAGTGGGCGACATATCTTTAACAATTCCATCTGATAATCAAACACAAAAAGGGGAGCTAAAATACAGCTACATATTATTTGAGCTGCCCACTAATTATTGCCCTCACAATAATTTTTGACTTGTGTGGACATGAGACTGCCACTTGGGGTGCTTTATATGAAGCAAAATCTGCCTTTGTTAATACATATCAGGTGATTCAAAAAGGTAAACATGTTTATAATTTCTATTTTCAAGATAATGTCCTCTATCATATGGGGCACATCTGTGTTCTAGCTATAGAGAAATAGAAGATGATATGGGAAGCACATTTTAGTAGGACAACTGGACACTTTGGTGTAGAAAATACATTGGTAGTTTTTCAAAAACAGTTTTACTGGCCACATATGTGAAAAAATCTGGAAATGTATCTCAAATCTTACACCCCATGTGTGATAGCCAAGCCAAAAAATAAGAAGCAAGGATTGTACATGCCATTGTCAGAACCAACCAGGCCTTGGGAATCTGTCTCAATGGATTTTCTCTCAGGTTTGCCCGCTTTAAAACATGGCAAGGACTATATTTTTGTTGTAGTTGATCATTTTTCAAAAATGACTATCATGATTTCTTGTAGGAAAAATATATCTACTGAAGAAACTGCTCAATTATGTTTTAGTCATGTATGGCTCCATTTTGGTCTCCCCAAGTCCGTTATCTCAGATTGAGATTGTAGGTTCCTGCATGTCTTCTGGTCCACTCTATGAAAGATGATGGATACCAAGATAATGAAGTCCACAACCTTCCATTCATAGACTGATCATTAGATAGAGGTGTTAAGCCACTTGAATGTTTACATGATTTAGATGTATCACAAACATCCATGCACATGGGATGAGGGGATTCTTTTCATACATCATGGATACAATCAGGCCTTGCATAGCTTGACCAAACATAGTCCATTCCAAGTATGCTTTAGGTTCCAACCCATGGCACTAATTGATATAGCCATTCCATTCTTCACCATGGAATACACACCTCATAGAAGATCTGAGGTAGCAAAAGCAACAAAGTTCATTAAAAAAATGCAACACATCCAGTAGCAAGTTCACAACTTCTTGGAGAAGATGAATAAGAAGTATAAACAAGGCCATGAAAAACATAGGATTATACACCATTTTACTGTGGGTGATAAGGTTTGGTTGCAACTTTAGAAGGAATGACTTTCAGGCCCACATAGAAAAATTTGGCCTCTACGATATGGTCCTTGCACCATCACCAAAAAATTTGGAGAAAATGCTTTTGAGTTGAACCTACTATCCTACCTTGGTTTGCATCCAATATTAAACATGGAGCTCCTCAAACCATATCATCCACCTTTATTAGACACTTCAATCATAATAGAATAGCTAAACATTGACAAGCTTGATCCACAGATTTTTGCTCCAGTAGAGGAGGATCATATTGTGGACACTTAGATGAAAACAACAAGAGGATGATCTATTCCACTTTATCGGGTGGTTAAAAGGGGCCAGCTTAGACACCAAGGTGAGTGGTTCACAGAGAATCAAATCAAGACACAACTACCACACTTGATGAGGAACATTAATGTAATGGGGACCATTTATTCTCAAGGAGGGAGGAATGATCAGGGTAATAATTTAGGTGATAATTTGGGTGATGGTTCCACTCCAATTGATGACATAAATTTTGGGAGCCATAACTTTTGCACCATAACTCCAATTGACTCACCGTTTGAACCATTGGAAAGATAAGAATGAGGAGAACGTGGTGAGATGACATTGAGCTTTTATCAATGGATTTTTACCCATAATAACTCAATGGAAGTGCCCCAAATTTCAGTTTTAGTAGTGTGGTCTAAAAATAGTAAGTTTTTAAAAATAGTAATTCCTCGAATTTTGTATTGTTTTAAATTGTAGAAGTCAAACCAATTGATTTCCCTAGAGATTGGCGACCTTCCAGATCCTCCCCTTAATTTCAAAATGTGTATAAATGAATATGTAACTTGAAATGGAAATTAGACATCTCTTCCTAGAGATAAACATATAGTTGTATTGTGATCTTGAGTAATAAAACATCTCTTCTCAGAGAATTCATTATTACTGTGTTATTTTTGTGTTCTTGAAATATTTGTCAACCAAAACTTCTAAGTTTTGGATCATTTTACTTGTTAATTGTATAATGTTTCTAGGTTGGATTCAAGTCAATGCTTGATCTCTTTATTTGGTTGTGTTGGTTGAATTAAAATCTTGAAAAGGGCTTGGAGCTAGGTAATGATTATCTAGAATCATTTATTTAAAAGTCCTATGTTACTATAACTTTGATTAAGGTTATCATGGTTTTAAAAGTTTTAGAATATGTAAAAAGGGTCATTTGACTAATGTTGGTAGCATTATGTTATTGCATTGAAATTTAACTTGGTTGAATGACCAAATAATTTGATTAGGTTTTTCAAAGTGATTGCTTGGCTTGGAGGTCATTTTGAAGTCATTTTTTTTCTTGGGACTACTAGTTAGAAGTTGGAGATAAATATGGAGGATGTTGGGGTTTTCTACAAAATCCATGAGTGATGTGGAGTGAGTTGAGCACCACTACTCAAGTTCCATTATGAGGATGTAGTAGATGGAAGAAGTATAAAATGCCATGGTTCAATATGGATAACAAAAATATCTATAGGTAAAAACATATAAGATTGTGAAAAAGAGAAGGAAAAAAAAGAGAACACAATAATGATAATTTCTATATTTTTTCAACTAAGTTTCTTTGAATTTTGTTATCTTTTCTTATATAGTTGAAAATGTGGTTATTTTGAAGAAACCCATGGAGGATGGGTAAATTTTAGGAAGGGTTTCTCCCTCCTTATAACTTACCCATCACCCTTTAAGTGGATTCAACACATAGCTACTATATTATGTTAGATATAACCTAATATTTCTTGAAGAAGTAGTTTGGTTGTTTGCTAGAAACCTTGATGGATTTATTTATTTGAATTTATCTCTCTTTGATAGTGTTGTTGAAGTCATTCTGATGTTGTTATTTGTAAAAAAAAATGTGTTTCAATTGATTTAACATATTATTATTCTTTATGGGGTTTTTTATGAAACTTGTTAGAAATGATGTTTTAATTTTTGGGGTTTTGGTTGTGCTTGTGTTCTTGTGACAAAATTGTAATGGTGGACTGGATCTCTTTAAAACCCTCATTTAATTCCATTTAATTTTATGATTCCAATCCTTTATTAGATGACCTAATCCATCACTAGACTGCTGGTTGGGGTGGGTAGGGCTACCACCAATTCTTTAACATTACTTTTGGTTATGGAGAACTACATTGTGGAAACCTTATTTTGGACTATGAAGTTTTCTATTGTACTAATGATGTCTATAAGAACTATGGACACACTATGTAATTAAGAGGAAACATGTATTACTATTGAAATAGTATATTAGATACATAACTTGATCAATTATTATTGATAATAAACTTGATGTAACTATCATTTGTGATTAAAGCTACATTGTGCTAAAATATTAAATTAAGTTTTATTTTTAGGCATACATTATAATTTATGTATGCATATATTTTGTTCATTAATGATATTTCTAAAGTAATATGAATGATATTTAAATAATCTATGTGACTTAGTAGGTTCCATTACCTTGAATATTTGGCATTGGTCAAAAACATTTTGTACATTAAATTTATTACTATTAATGTGGTATATTCAACTTAGAATCATAAAGAATGACATGCGATGTTTTTCTAGTATATGACTATGATTGTAATTAGATCCAGGTAGTTAGATGATCATGTTTTTGTGAATAGTCTTAAGTTTTCCCTTTATGTTTGGACTACTTTTATAATGGTGGTCATTGCATTCAGTTGGATGTGATATCGTGACTTGAAATGACATGAGAAAGTATGTTGTATGTTTGTTCTTAGTGAATCCATAAAAATAAATGAATTAATGTTGATTTATAGTCATATAAAGGCAAATTTGAAATATGTAGTGATGAGGGTATGAGGACAATTTATTTTATTATTTTAAATATTATTGTTGCATAAATTCATACAACCATCAATTTATTTTTAGATAGTCTACATAATGTATTTTTATTCAATCTTGTTTATAAGACATGAAGTTGGTATTCACTATCTGAGAAGGTTAAAGTTTATAATTAAATGAATATAAATTATGTGATAGTTAATGCAAAAAATAACATGGATTATTATTTGTATTGATTCTATGTGGTATCCATGAGATAAAGTTGAATGTAGTAGTTTGTGTGTTGATCAAATAGTTGAAGGATCTTTTTTAGGTTATAATAGAGGCTTAATAAAATAGATTTTTAGTATAGTTGGTTCTAAAACATGAATGGTTGATTGATTTAAAACTCAGATTAATTTTGGAAGGTTATGAAGAAAGTTTTGTGTTCATGTATCTTTCTATATTGTGTAAATTTGGAAAGAACTCAGTTGCATCGTATGAGTGTTGGAGTTCACTTAAAAAAATTATGATTTTTTAGAGAAAATGTTTGGATGTAAGTTTAATTTTAGTATTGATTGTTCAAATTATGGATATGAATCTTAAATTATTTTATCATAGTAATGAAATTAAATAGTCCTTTTGAAGGATGAATGTGGCTTGTTGTGCATTTACAAAGGTTAGTGTTAGTCATATTTAATTATGAAGTATTTATTGACCTAGGAATTGGTAATGATGACAATACTCAATTTTTTTAGAAATTATGTCATTTGTTTTGATAAGTCTATATAGTATGACTGTGAAGGTATGAATTTTCTTGGTTAATTTTCAATGAAGATTATATAGTTTAATGTATGATAAGGTATGTATATGAAATCAAAAATGAATCATATCTATAAATCAATCCTAACTCAAAGAAGATAGATCATACTTACACTTCTGATTGGGGATACATTAGATAATTAGGAACATGACTAATATAGTGATCTACTAGACCTAATTAGAGGATCTCATATCACAATAAATAATACTAGGGAGGCTTCCAAATCTTCCAATCAATAAAAATCATGAAATAACCCTAACTAAGCCCGATGTTTTCATATTCACTATAATAATAAGTAAAGCAAAGAAATCTAATCTAATATTCACCAAAGCTTGCGGTACAAAGTGGGGTAATAAAATCTCAAAGTAAACATGCATAAGAGACATATACTCATATCAATGTATATGTAATCCTAATGCATGGAAAATAAGTACAAATGCATATATATCTATTATTACAAAGGAAGAACAAAGTTAGGAACACTTACCTTTGAATATAAACTTGTGGAGCTTCAATCTCTCCCTTGGCTAAGGTGCTAAGTAAGAAGTTGTTGCAGTATGTAAGGATAACAAGGACAAATCAAATCTAGGCTACACAATGTATCAATCCATCTAAAACAATTCTCCATAAGACAAGATCTGTATCTCTAAATAAAGTATGAAACCCTAAGCTTGCTCCTCAAGTAGAATGGTGGATAAGTAAATGCACAATAATTCTTACTTATTATTATCTTCTCTAAATAATGGTAAAATTATCTTGTATATATAGGAAAATTTAACCCTAATCATTTAAAAAAGTTTAAGTTGATAGGGTCAACCCAGTAGACCTAGTATTGTCATGGACAAATATTCAATAGGTCATGGGCTAAGTCAACCAAAATCTGACCTAGACCATAAATGAATTTTACCCATAAGAGTATAGGGTCAAACTAGTCAACCTAGTATTGTAAACAATCAAAAGGGGTTTTAGGTTAAACAAAGGGGGAAATAGGTAGATAATTATTGGAGGAGTGTACAATAGATAATAAAAATCTTAGATATATGGTTTTTAGGAGATAAGTGTGTAGATAACAAGTGGCAAAAGGGAAAATAATCCTATGAAACACCAATGGTCTACCCACCCCTTTATCGGTGCATCCCTTAAAGTGTGCACTTAGAGAGATTAATAATTTATGGGTTCCTGAAAGATAAACAACATCAATAGGTGATAAAAGTTTTAAAATATTATGTGTATATATATTCCCCACTCAAATCTCATCACGTGTCATGTACATGCAATTCAGGATGGTGCTTCAGGAATAGAACATGATGACACATAATGTTGATGATAAGTAAGCTATAGTAAGGAGAAAATAAGATAAATTAAAGGAAATAATTGAAAAACACATAATTTTACTTACCTTAGTGCTTTAGATAAATAAGGAGACTTTTAAAAGAGATGAAGGTGTCTAATGTGAGGAACATTAGGTGAACCTATAGATAATAGTACAAAAAAAGAGCAAAAAAATCAATTTTTTTGGAATATAGGTATATATTAGTGGATAATATTCTCTATGATATCATGATTCCAAAACTTTTTATGGTTTGGAAAAAGAGTAAGTAAAAACAAAGATATGATCTAAGTAAGGAATCTCATAATAAATATTTGAAAGGTAAAGAATTATGAATAGTAAGTTTAAATAGGGTGAAAACAAAGTTACTTGTTATTGTGACTAATTTGGAGAGGAAAACAAAACTCTGAGAGACTTAACAAAATCCAATAGAGCGAATATGGTGAGGAGACGATAGCCGAGACGTGGAGGATGCCTAACGACCACAACAAGTGTAACATAGGTAGGCAACTGAGAATTCTAAACATGTTTTGAATATTTTATTTGAAATTAAGTGTTTTATAGAAATTTGTAAATTAGAACAATTATAGAAACTATAATGTGTTAGGATAAATTAAAACCTAGATCTATCCCTAAATTGCATACAATAGAAACTATGAAATGAATTAACCAAACATTTAGAAATTAAACATAAACATGCACATAACATGAGACACCAAATTTAACGTGGTTCACCCAAGATGGGATACATCCACCAAAATTATCCAGTATATTATTTACAATAATAAAAAGGAGAAACAAAGTCCTATAACAAACCCTGTTACACCTTTCTACCTTTTCTACCTCTTCCCTGTGTACAATATGTAATTATTTTTTCACACTCATACATCTCAGCCATATATCAATACATTTTAGGGTAAAAATGCATAAACATAATCTCTACCATCAGATATAGAAACATTTAATTAATGGCCTAAATTGACTATGAAATTACAATTTAACAAGGCAATTTTAATAAAAAATTTCTCTGGGGCACATGGCCACTAGACCCCCTATCAAGGGGTCATTCCCCCTAGAACCCAAAAGGGGGGTTCTTCCCCCCCTTAAAACTCCTTATGACATTAGGGATTCAAGGAATGGGATAAAAACCTAGCTAAAATAACATCATAATTCTAACCTCTAATCTTGGAAGACAATCAAGCTCCACACCTAATAGAATGAACCCCAGGAAGTTGTTAAGTAAACTAGAAGTCAAACGGGGGAATAGATTAAAAGGAATTAGAGAAATAAGTGATTGAAATAAGGTTAAGACTTAGTCAAAGTATTTATAGGTTAAGAATAGACTAGGTCAACCCATTTGACTTAGTAAGTATGGGTCAACTTAATTGATTTAGTTAAATTGCCAACTTAGTACCTCACTGCCGACTTAGTTATTTGAACTAGATTGCTGACTTAGTACTAAGGGGGGAAAAATGAAAGGGTAAAATTAGTTTGTTAAATAAACATGGTAAACTAAGGACTATTTGGTGAAATTAGTGTTTGACTAAGTGGCAATTATAGTATAAAAATGCAAGAAAAAGGTTGAAATAGCACTAGAATGGCCAAATAGGCTAAAAATAGGTCAAATTGGTCAAAAATGGATAGATTAAGGAAAATAGCTTAGATTTTAGATATCCAAAAGTTAGTTATATGACTTGTGATAACACAAGTGTTGTACCACAAGTTAGATGGTAAGGTATCACTATATGTGATAGCCTTATGCCAATCCATTTTAGAGCAGGGGACATTATATGATCTTAGGGAAGAAGACAATGGGGCCAATGATTTTATTGAGTGCTTGGATATATGAGAGGTTCCTAATTTTATGAAAAACTAGGTCTCCCCATGTGGTCAATGATCAATTACTTCGGGTGTAGAGATGAAGGTAGGATTAGGTAGCATGGGATGTGCCCCACATGGCATCACTATAGATAGTCACATAAATAGATATCATGTGGTAGTCATATGGGCACATCAAGATAGTATGGTCGAGTTGGAGGATAATGACACTAATATTGGTATGAGTGAAAATTATAGGCCACTACACTTGGTAGATAGAACCACATATAGTGGAACATATACTAAGATAATTGGGATTATTTTACCTAGTGGATTTGATAGTGGTGCCCACAATTTAGTCTAGACATGTAAGAGAGCTAAGGTGGAGAGGAGGAGTGAAACCACTAATTATTAGACCAGACATCAGACCACTATATAAGAGATAATAAATAAGTCAAACATGATAGCCAATAACTAGAGAGGATATGGATGTGGATGTAGGCATGACAAAGGTACCATAATTAGCACCATAGTAGGAGTAGTGACCACCTTAATCATACCATTGATGGATATACTGGAAGTGAGAGAGATCATAAGGTTGGTCATCTTGTATGACCCATCAATAGGCCCAAATTAGAGCTGGTCTATAGAGGCACCACTGGGGTGAGGCTTTAGATGGGAATGGGTGGTGACCCTAGGGTTTTTATTGGTTGGGAGGCATCCCATATAGAGGTACTTAGAGGGTGAGCTGATGAAGAGATCATTCTCAATGGTTACATAGATAGGGAAATAATGATAGGCAACATTCAGATAGGTAATAAATGGTTGAAATTTTCTTAAGTTTTTTTTTTGAGATAGATTACAGATAGATATATTTTAAGATATATATGTGATCTAATATCTATATGGTTTGAATTTTTTAAATCCGATAGAGGAGGAACCTAGATGGGGATTGATGGTGAGGGGAGCACTATGTATACACAATATATTCAACTTTTATCAAATAATGATGATTTACATCTTACAAGAACCCATCGAGACTCAATATCTCTAAATGCATGCCTTAAAGGGTGCACCAAGAAAGGGGTGGGTAGACCATTGATGATTTATAGTATTTTTCCCCCTTATTTCCACATTATTACCAATCTAACCAACTCCTAAAAACCATTCCCTAAGCTATTAATCCTCTTTTTCACCCTCCTTTAGTATTTTCCACTCTCCATCTCTCTTTTCCTCACTGATGTAGGGGAATCAAGAAAGTGTGTAAACATGATCATGAGTAAGTGTATTAGGTTTCATAGTGTCATTTAGAAGTGAATAAAATCCTTAGTAGGGTCTAAAAATTTCCTTAGGTGGTCTTTTGGCATTTCCCACCAAAATGGGTATTTAAAAATTTGAATTTGAGTTAGCATTTTAGGAGTATTTTGGTGTGTGTTTCAATAGTGTCAAATTGTCAAGTGTTATGGAAAGTTATTATAGTGGGTATAGGTGTGTTATGAAAGTTTATTTACATACATATCATTAGTAAGGTGGGAATAAACTAAAGAAAATTAAATGTAGAGCCTTTGAAGGCAGTTACCAAGTGAGTGGGTAGTTAGAAAGGTAGTTTCTTGTTCATATAATGAGTTTTTAATTGTAATAAAAAGAGAGTCTTAGAGAAAAAGGAAGAAAATTTTTAGTATGAAGATTTAGTTAGGAGGTTTTAGGAAATAGAGGTAGGAGAGAATTCTATCATGAAAATAAGAAAGCTCTGTATTCCCTATCTTGAGGGACTGTATTGTAAATATATATGAATGAAATAATAAAATGGAAATGTTGAAAGGTGATATTTATATGTATGCTTATTGATGTTATTTTTTATTGTAATATATGAATTCAAAATCTTGATATCCTTGAGACTAGTGTCTATAATTAGTGTATAAATAAGTTTGCATGATAGACTATATATGTGTTCTATGTGGTAAAACATAGTCAAGAAAGTGTATGATTTCAACAATAAGGTGTGAAAGGTGATTACATTGGGAAATAACATAATGAAATATTAAAACCTAAAAATTAATTTTCAAAGACAATTGGTAAAGTAAACATGTATTAAAACCCATGTTCTATCGTTATACAGATATGATGTGTGTGCTCTGTGTATTAAATACATTCATGAAATGTGTATAAGTTATTCATAACAAGTTACATGAATAATAAAGGTTAATGAGGCATCCATATGGAGTTGGAGGAAAATATAATAGATGATAATGTTGGTGAAATCTTTCAAGATAACCCTAGGAAAGTCATATATATTTGAACCCTATTTATTGATACACATACAGTCTGAGGGTGTATCATATGTAGTAAGATTGTCAAGAAACTTGGAAGTATGGATCAAGAATGAGGTGTGTAAAGTTTTGTTATGACTTGGAGTAGGATAAAATGGTAATATAGATTATTAATGACATGTCTAACCATTAATATGATGAAAGTGTGACCAAAACCCTGTATTATGGTATTACAGTCAGACCATGTTAAAGAAGACTATGAAAATTCATGTTTAGAGTATTTTGATGAATGATCAAGGAAAAATCAAGATTGGAAAGGGTGAAGAGAAGGTATAAAGACCTTAATTAGGTCAAATAAAGATTTTAAAGCTTCAAAATATCCAATAAATACAATTTAAGCCCTCTCAGGCCTAAGTAAGACTGTATAAACCCGAGAATAGGGTAGAGAGCTTCAAAATCACTTTTTGAGGAAACTAATTGGTGAAAGTTGTCAATTTTTTTAATTTTGAAGTATGTTAATATGTATTAAGATATTTTTATAGTTTTATTATGATATGGTCATTATACATATGAAAATTAATGATTGTGTTGCAAAATAGAGGCAACTATACCTAATAAAGCTCAATTGATAGGGATGAAGACTAGAAAAGACCCTTAGGAAGAAAGTTGAAGTTTTTAAATTCATGGAGAGGTAAAATGTGATAGAGAGAGGCATGATATATTATTTTTTTTCAAATATTCATGGCACTAGACCGTATAAGGCAAACGAGAAAAAAAGGGCTACAAACTTTAGAGTGGGTTGAAGGTTGAAGATACAAACTAGAGGCTTGAGATTGAAAGAGGATCTGAAAGAGATTAGAATATGTTTGATAAGACTTTGTGAGGCCATCCAAGTGGATAAATTATATTTCTAAGATCCTAATTAGTATTGAGGTATTTTGGCCTAGATAAGCTCATAGGGTAGTGAATGAGGTAGTGTGAAAAGGGGTATGAATGGTCACTAGAGAAGATGAACGATATAGTGAGAGTTGTTTAGTAGTGCTAAAGGTAGAGAAGGGAAATCAAGAATCTTAGTAATGAAGTTTAGGAGAGATAATGATGATAAACATGTTGTGAAAGATTTGCACAAAGAAGAATTTGTGAAGTTTGATTGCAAGATTACTTGAATGCAAGTATCATAGCCATGTTAGTAGAAAAATGAGAATGATTCTCTTCTTCATTTGGTATCATAGTAGCTAATATTATTTGGGAAGAGAAAAGATAAAATCAAGGAAATGAAAGGTATAATTTTCATTTTGATTTCATTTAATGTTTTTAATGTATTGATGAGATAGCATTGAGATTGTGAATGCAAGTTATGAGATGGTAGCATCCCTTTAGCCAAAAGTGGCTTGTTTATTGAGAGATATATTGAGAAGATCATAAGAGAGAGCTCATAGGTGAGATTAGAGAGATAAAGAGTCCTAGTGAAAGGACAAGAGAAGTGAATGACCTAGGTGAGGTCATATAGAATGAAATAGACCCAGTGAGAGGTCAAGATGTGGCAAGTGAGTGAAGGCTTATTAGAGAGAGGTATAGGTCCAAATGAGACCAAAGAGTTGTTAGACATCTTCAATGAGATGAAGAAATTAATAAAAATAAGAAACATGGCATAGTTGATTAGAGAAGCTACTGTAAGAAGAAGATGGTGCATGAAGACACCAAGAATAGAGAGATGGACAAGGAGATGCAAGAGATGAGGTAAGAGATGGATAAGTTTTTGGTCATGCTAGCGTAGGTAAGAGAAATGGGGAACCCATACAATGGATGGGTCATAAGGAATAAATCCATCAAATGGATAATAAGACAATAGTTGAAGAGAAGAAGAAATCAAGTCGTGAAAAAAGAAAGAAGGAAAATGAATTTGTTATTCAAACAACTCAAAGAAGAGATGTAAAGGTATAGAAAGAGTAATAATCCAAATGAGCATCATAGTGATGAATATAAATAGTGCCTTGAGAAGGTTTTGAGTGAAGAATAAGAAGATAGTTGTAGCCAACCAAGTGAAGGGAAAGACAATGAAATGTATTAGCTTGAGGATCTCATTAAAGGCTTAGAATAAGAGGTACAGTGATATGAAGAAGGTATGACATCTAGTTTTTAGTTTGTTTATGAAAAATTTGATCAATTAGAGGTATAATTAGCAACCTTAGAGAGATTATTTCATTGTGAAAATGTGGTGAATGAAGAAAAAGTATAGATTGAAGTAGGTGAGAACCTCATGAATGAGTATAAAGACCATGAAGAGAGAACAATGATTATAGCAGTACAACAAGTTGAAGGTGTGGAAACTTATAGAGGCTTTAATCTCATTGAGATAATAGGTAAGAAAGATATTTTTATGTATTTGTTTCAAGTATGAAGCTAAAAATTGAGGAAGTAGAAAGTATAGGCCTTGTAGTAGTGATGTGGGGCATATACATCCCTTATGGTAAAGGAAAGATTTCAGGTGTGAATGCACATGAAGTACACATTGATGAAATAAAGAGGTGGAAGCAAGAAGGAAAACTTGTATATGATAGAGGCAAGAATGAATGAAATAAGGAAAAATTGAAGCAAGGAGAAGTAGCAAAAGATAAAGATGATTCAAGGAACATAAACTGTAAGATAAGGAAGGAGCATGTAGCAGTCCATTGAAGTTTTATTTCTCCCTTCCCTTGGAGTATGATGTAGGGGCATTAATAAAATTGTTTAAATATGATAATGAATAAGTGTCTTAGGTTTCATAGTTTCCTTTATAAGTTAATATAATCTTTATTAGGGTCTAAAAATGTCTTTAGGTGGCCCTTTGGCAATTTCCCACCAAATTGGGCATTTAAAAATTTAAATTTGAGTTAGTATTATAGGAGCATTTTTGTGTGTGTTCAATAGTGTCAAATTATAAAGTGTTGTGTTAATGTATTATAATGGATATAGGTGTGTTAAGAAATTTTATTTCCATACATATCATTATTAAGGTGGAAATAAACCCAAGAACATTGAATTTAGAGCCTTTGAAGGTAGTTACCAAGTGACTGGGTAGTTATAAAGGTAGTTTCTTGATCATATAATGAGTTTTTGATTATAATAGAAAAAGTGTATTAGAGAAAAAGGAAGTAGGTTGTTAGTAGGAAGATACAATTATGATTTTTTATGAGATAGAGGTGGGCAATAATTCTAGCATGAAAATTAGATAACTCTGTATTCCCTATCTTGAGGGACTATATTGTAAATATATATGAATGAAATAATAAAATGGAAATATTGAAAGGTAATATTTTAATGTATGCCTTTTTATGTTATTTGTGATTTTAATATATGAATTGAAAAACCTATTATCCTTGAGACTAATTTTTATAATGAGTTTATAAATAAGTTTGTAGGACAAATTGTATATGTGTTTTATGTGGTAAAACACAGTCAAGAAACCAGTGTCTGATTTCAACAAGAGGATGTGAAAGGTGATTACATTGGGAAACAACACAATGAAATATTAAAACATAATAATTAATGTTTGAAGACACTAGGTAAATTAAACATGCATTAAAACCTTTGTTTTATCATTATACAGGTAGGATGTGTGGGCTTTGTGTATTAGATACAGTCAAAAATATGTGTAAATTCTTCATAAAAGGTTACAGGTGAGAATAGAGGTTAATGAGGAATTCATATGGATTTGGAGGATAAAATCATAGATGATAACATTGGTGGAAACTTTTAAGAAAACCCCATGTAATTTATATGTATTTGAACCCTGTTTCTTGATACACATACAGTCTGAGGGTGTATCCTATGTAGTAAGATTGTCAAAAAACTTGGAATTATGGATCAAGAATGAGATGTGTAATATTTTTTTTATGAATTTAATATAGGATAAAATATTAATAGATATTATTTATGACATTTTTAGACCTTAAGATGATGAAAGTGTGACCAAAACCCTGTATTATGGTATTATACTTAGACTGTGTTAAAGAAGACTATGAAAATTCATGTTTAGAGCATTTTGATGAATGATCAAGGAGAAATCAAGATTAAAAAGGGTGGAAAGAAGGTATAAAGACCTTAGTTATGTCAAATAAATATTTTAAACCTTAAAAATATCTAATAAATGCAATTTAAGCCTTCTCAGGCATGAGTAAGACTATAGAAACCCTAAAACAGGGCAAAAAGCTTCAAAATCAATTTTTGAGGAAACTAATAGGTGAAAGTTGTTGAAACTTGGTAGTTTGAATAATGTTAATATGGAGTAAGATATTTTTATATTTTTATTATGGTATGGTCATTATCCATATGGAAATCAATAATTGTGTTTCAAGATAGAGGCAACTATACCTAATAAGGCTAAATTGATAGGGATAAAGACTAGAAAAGACGCTTAGGAAGAAAGTTGAAGTTTTTAACTTCATGGAGAGGTAAAATGTGATATATGGAGGTAATATATATGTTTTTTTTCCAAATATTCATGGAACTATACCATATAAATTAAAGTATTTAAAAAAAGGGCTAAAAGCTTTGGAGTGGTGTTGAAGGTTGAAGATGCAAACTAGAGGCTTGAGATTGAAAGAGGATCTGAGGGAGATTGGAATGAGTTTTTTAAGAGTATATGAGTCCATACAAGTGGATAAATTTAATTTATAATAACTTGATCAATATTGAGGTGTTTTGGCCTAGACAAGCTCATAGGCTAGTGAATGAGGTAGTGTGAAAAGGGTTATGAATGGTCACTAGAGAAGATGAATGATATAGTGAGAGTTGTTTGGAAGTGATAAAGGGAAAGAAGAGAAATAAAGAAGCTTATTAATGAAGGTTAGGAGAGATAAATATGATAAATATGTTGTGAGATATTTACATAAAGAAGAATTTATGAAGTTTGAATATAAGTATCAAAGCCATGTTAGCAGAGGAATGAGAATGATGATCTACATCATTCACCTTAAGTCACTTTTGATAGTCAGTTGTACTAGGTTGACTAGATCAACCTTGTATATTTTTAGGTTATTTTCACTTAGGAACTAGTTTGGCTCTTGGTTTACCTAGCTTATGACCTAAAAAATAATTGTCCAAAATTATTCTAGGTCGATTGGGTTGACCCTATCAGCTGATATTTTTATAAGGGTTTAGGGTCAAATATACCTATTTATACAAGATAATTTCATCATTATTTCATATGCAATTAAGATTTATTATTTTTTTGTGCTTATTTATGATATGCTCTTCCACCATTATACTTGAAGACTCTTAGCTTAGAGTTTCTACTTGGATAATCTAGTCTTTTGGATAAGTCTTGGATGCTTTGGCCTTTCTTAGTGATACTTACAAACCAAAATAACCTCTTGTGAAGCCCATTTTCCAAGGGATGGATTGAGTCTTAATGGGTTCATCATTCAAGTAAGTATTCTTTAACTTTTCTCCTCTCTTTAGTAGATAAAAGTAGCATAAGTATTGGATTTGAATAATATTACTCTTATTTTTCATGTATTAGGATATTTCTCATACATATCTCAATTTAGATTTTCTTGTACATGTTTTTATTATTTACTAACCCCTCATATTGTGTCACAAGCTTTGGTGAGCACTAGATTAGATTTACTTTACTTGTTATTAGTTTTGTTAGATATCAAAACACTTAACTCCATTAGGGTTATTATGTGATTGTGCTTGACTAGAGGCTTTAGAACCCTCCCTATCATAGTGTATTGTAGTAAGAGATCCCTAATCCTATATAGTGGATCTTCATATTGGTCATATTCTCACTTAACAAATGTGTCTCCAATTGGAAGTGTATGATATGATCTATCTTATTTGAGTTAAGATTGATTTATAGACATGATGCATTTATGATTTCATATAAACTCCATAAGATCTTTGATGAGGCACTAATGCCATACTACTCTACCACACTAGATAATCCTATGGTACTATCTACCCCATCCTAGGTGAGTTAGTTCAAACTAGTAGGAGATGCCATAAGGTGATTACATGTACGTGAAGATGAGTGAAAACCATTAGCAAGGGTGGGAGTAGGATAGGCATAATCATGGTAGGCCTTGGATTAGGATAGAGCCATGAATATGGCTACTATGATCATCTAGTATAGGTACAACCCCAAGTGCCCAACCTATAGGGATAGGTGATATTTATTTCTAGAACATGTATTTATCTTTTTTTGTATATGTTATAGGAAATATATGTGTTGTGGTTTCTTTTATAGCATTATGTAGGACACATGCATGGTTAAAAATAAAAAAGTGAAAAAGGACTTGGCTAAGTATAATAAATAAAAAATAAATGTACCACACACTATTTCATGTTGGTAAATGTGCAATAACAAGAAATTACTAAGTATAAGAAACCAAAGAGTGGTAAACAAGAGGGAAAAAAGTTTTTGTTTTTAAACCAAGACAAAAATTGGTACCAAATTAAAACAAGTAAGATCATACTAAATCACATTGGGAAGTATGAAAATAATGTAATAAAATGAAAAACATTTAGAATAATAAATGGCATAAAAACAAATCAATTGAGTCCATTAATCATATTAAATCATTTTGGGAAGTATAAAAGAGAAACAAAATTGGAAAAATTAGTCTTAAATTAATCATACTAATTGAAGCTAGGAAGTATGAAAAATTTAAGAAATGTTTGGATTCTCACATGCAATTAGAAAATAAGAAGATAAAAGTGAAAGAGTAATGAAGTAAGCATAAAAAATACTAAATCAAGATGGGAAACATGTCAATGACATGTAACTTAATGATCAATCAAATATTATCTCATATTTAACACATAAATTTTTTGTTGTGACTTGGATTATTAGAAAATTTTGTGAGGAAGGCTAGGTCCTATCCGTGGTCTTACACTGCAACTCACAAAGGGAACACCAATGAGGTGTAAATAATGTGAAAATGTGGGAAAAAGGGATGTTGGTAATAGTAATGTGAAATTTTGGTAATTTTTGAGGAAGGCCAGGGCTTATCCATGGTCTTACAATGCAACTCACAAATGGAATCCCTAGGGGAGTGATAAGTGAACAAAACAATATTTATCAAGAGGAAATATTAGGAGGCAGTGAAAGAGGGAATGTAAAAAGCATAACTTAGGTGTCTTATGAGAAGACCTTAGGAGACATGAGGTATACTAAGAACATGAGAAGACATTAAGTGACTAATGATCATCAATATACAAAGAAGACCTATTCACTATAGACACAAATCTATGTAAGAAAGTAAGTGTGCTATTAAGATCAAATCATGAAGGTAGATTAGAATAGGAAAATTAAAATGGACCTACCTTCCCATGATGTGTTACCCATTCCTCAAGACCCCTTACAGAGCTATTAATTATTACAAAGAATGGGTACTTACATGAGAAAGTAGTTAGCACTAAAATATTTAAGTTATTCACCTTTTCTAATCTCCTAGCCTATCACACCCCAATGCACATTAGCTCTATCATGAGATTAATTGTGGATTTTTAGCTTCGACTAGAAGAAGGATATGTGCTTAGAATAATATCTTTTAGTATGATTTAACTTTTGATTATTTTGAATGTTTGCCTATTTAGAGCATTTCCTTTTAAATGATTTGGCTTTTAAATATTTTTTATGGATTTTGTAAGATTCCTCCTCCATACAGAGTTGGAATGACTAGTCATGAGAGATATAGTGATATACATGAATGAGATTTATGCTTATGCTAAAGGAAGATAAGTATTTAGAGACAATATTGGCTAGAACACTTAGGCTCAACTATGAACCAATAAATTATCTCAAGTCTCAACCATGTGTATGCTTTGTTTGCAAGAAGGAATAAAGGGGAATAAAAGGAGATCCAAAGTGGACTATTAAAAGATTATAATGATATAAATTATTTGCTAACTGATCACATGGTGTAAAATGAATGACTAAAGGGAGAAAGGTTTACATAACCACATCACAATAATAATTATCTATGTTTATAGAGATAAGATAGTAAACAATCATGAAAAGAGAATAAGGGAGTCTTTAAGAAATAAAATCAAGAAGAAAAAGAAGGAAATGATACATAATAAATCCATAAGAAAACATAAATGACATCATAAGAAATATAAAATGTGAAATCAAAGTCATTACGTAAGATAAGTAAGAATTTTCCATAATGTCAAATGATATAACAATAGATGAAGATAAAGTTAGAGAACACATCCAATCCAAAACATACATACATGTGTTCATAAGTACTAGTAGATTTGGCCACACACATTATCCAAAACATGTGATAAGTCTTTATGTATTTGAATGCAAATTAAAACTAATGTCTCATTTATCTTCAACAAAAATTAGGAAAATACTTCACGTCTAATCTCCTCAACATAAAATGTAGGAATGTTTGATAGATTATGTTGAAGAGGGATATAATGTAAGGGATTCTCCAGAGAATGCATGGGAGTGGTTTCTATAGGAGATGAAGGGATCACCAATGGGGAAGTATCCACATGTTAGGGAAGGTCCATGGGTGAGGGATTCATGGGTAGAAGAGTAATATATGAAAAGGGATAATAAGAGGAGATGGAACCATAGGAAGTGAAACCATGGGGAAAGAAGGGGGAGTCTTATTATGAGGATGACCTATGGAAGGAACTATTAAAAGATGATCTTTAAGATGTTGTTGAAAGATGTGATAATGATCAATATGAGGTGTGCCACATTGGTTCCAAAGATGATATACCTCACTATACTTAGGAATATATTTAGGTAGTACCTTTGGGGGAGGTATATCCTAGTCTAAGGATTGAAGATTAGTAGGATACAAAGTATCAATATATTGGCACAACTTGTGACAATGTATGGATGAATGGTTATCTATGTCATGGAAGAAATAGATACACTTTTGAGTAGTCTTGGTAGGTGTACTAATAGGAGGAGGTGTAACAAAAGTGGAAGGAACTTGGTAAGGCTGATTGGCCCATTTGGTGGATAAAATATATAGATGAGGTAAAGTAAAAAAAACATCACTGAGAAAAGGTGGTACTAGTGGAGAGATAGTGCAAGGTTTGACAACAAGATTGGTAAGATAAAAAATAGGAATAAACTTAGTTAAAGTGGGTGTAGGAATAAGATTCAAGATGGGCTCTTCTGAGGGAGGGGAGGGGTCTACATAAGGTTGAAGTAGATTTGTATGCATCTCAAGGATAATTAGTCTATATGTGTCATGGTACTTAGCAAAATTATAGGGCCTCGTCATATCATGATCCATAAGCATACTCCTATGAGGTTCTTAAAAAAATGGATGTGTCCTCACTATCTTTACCTATGATAAAGAGGAAAAGTTCTAAAATTACAAATGATATATGATGGAACATGGAAATATACACTAAAATAATGAAGTAAAGAGGAATTATAACAGATAATCTTAGCATCATGGGCTTAAATAAGACCTCCTAATAATTGATCATCTAAGGTATAACCATCATTGTAATCAGGTGTATGAATATCAATGATGTAGGTAGGGATGAAATTGTCATATGATTAGATGTGATGAATATAATATTGATTCTTAGTTAAGACAATGGGGATGTCATCACAAGGTGGTTGATGAGAATGAGGTTTCAAAAAAATGGGAAGCTAAGAGATGAGATGAGGTGAGAGATCAAAAGTTTTAATATCAGACTTGATCTCTTTAGGCTCATCATCATCAAAATATAAGAGGTTATGGGGAATATTCCCAATGAGTTGGGATGACCATTTTAACCTTGAGTGGAATTTAAAATAAAGTTAAATTGTTAAGACTCATGAAATAAAACACTTAGCAAGGGTTCAAGGGTAGGAATCTTGAATACACCTCGATCTTGGAATTATTTGAAATTCCAAGGGTTAGTGTCACCCTAAATCCTATAGATGGATCCATTATGAAGAAATTTAATGAACTTGAAAGTATAAGAAACAAATACTCACATAAGATGAGTCCATGGCCTACAAAGAAAAATGTTACAAGATAGAAGAAAGTTAAAAATCATCACTTTCATGTGAACGGTGATAGGTGGGATAGTAATGGGGAGCCATACACAACCTAAATGAGGCATTTGCTTTTGATCATAACCTTAACATGTGATTCATTTAGATTTGAGATTTAATTCAAGATATTCAAAGGGTTTTATAAATTTGAAAGAGGTAACATAAGTTCCAAAAACCTCGTCAATCAAGGCATGCTTGACTTGGATATCACCAATTTGAACACTAATGAAAAGAGGAGGATCATCCATAAAAATTATAATCTCATTTGGAATCATGGAAGCACTAGGGAATTTTAGGGAAGTAGAAGTGTCCATTATTTCATCATGTATGTACATCTCTTTGTATTGTTGCAATATGTTATCTTCAAATCTATACAGGGTTGCTTTGTCCTAATAGAGGAGGATAAGGGATGTTCATTTCAAATAAATGCTTCATAATATGTTTATGATGATATGGAGAGGCCCTCATAAGCTCAAGAAATGGGATTTTGGATGGGAGATTAGTAAGTTCCATGATATGATCCCACTCATCATAACCCATAAGAACATTGTTAAAAAGAGATGCATTGTGTTTAAGGAGGTCCTTGAAACGAGAAGATGAAGTACATTGGAATTTATGTTGATAATAGGTATAAGGATTAGTGAGAGGACAAGTTGGTAGATTATGTTGAGAAGATAAAGTAGTTGATGTAGGTTGGTTTTGAGAATTTATATAAGAAGTGTTGTTATAAGCTTGAGTATCATTAGTGATAGGTAAAGAAGATACAGGGATGGTAGAAATAGAATGGGAAGTGTTATCCAAGGAAGGAGTTGGAATTTTTTAATCAAAATTTATAAGGTCATATTTCCCCAGCTCATTTAAGTGAGTTGGAGAAGAATCTTGAATAACATGAAATGTGCGAGACAATGGAGGTGTGTAGATGGGTTGAGGATCAATGAAAATAATCACCCTTCACATATTAGTCATATTAACCACATTATCTTCAGGAGTTAGGTCAATAAGGATTTATAAATTATTGGTAGAAGGGGTGGGCTTGTCTTGGTTATCATGGTGATTTGGAAGATGCTCTTTATAGATGGCCAAATGACCATTATATTTATTTAAAGATTGAGATTTATTATTTGTTTTATGGGATTTGAAAAAATGTCATAGGATTGTTAACGCTTCTAAATGATAAAATCACGGTCAAAATTGGGACTATGAAGAAAATACATAGATAAATTATGAAGCTTCCTATAGGTCTCATGAGAATGACCCCAAGTAACATGAAACCAACAAAATTTATTAGGTTCATACCAATATTTCATATGATGAGTGAGATCAAGTTCTCTTAGGAGAGGCCTTGGTAGACATTTTAGTAATGATACTAAGGATAAAGGTTTGTAAACATTGATGTTATTAGGTAAATATAAATGAGTTATTGGTAAATTGGTTGGAAGAGGGAGTTGTTTCCAAAGATTGGTTAGGAACAACAACTTGAATAGTGTGAATGGTGTCATAAGAGTCCATGACACCATCATTGGTAGCATGGTTATTATTATTCTTGAGAAATATACGAGTACCCAAAGAAGGCTGAGATGGCTTGAATTGATGCATAAGGAAATATTGATGTTTAACTTGGTCAATAGCCTCCTTTAAGGTATGTGGAGAGAGATTATAGACGCAATTTTACAATTTAGGAAAAATACAATTGGTAAAGAGATGGAAAAGGTTATTATTGGCCATGTTATGTTCACATTTATTGGACAATATCTTCCATCATTTAACAAATGCTTAGGTAGTTTTAGTTTCAAGTTGCTTACAATTGATAAAATGGGCCAAAGTATTCTAAAAAACATCACTAGTTTGGAACTCTTGGACTAGAGCATTTACTAAATCTTCCAAACTAATGGAATGACTTTTAAGTTGGTTGTACCAATTTAAAATATCACCTGTGAGAGTTTTGGATAATAACTTGATATCAGTAAAGGTATTTAATTTAACCCAACCTTTATATAGATTTAAAAATGTTTTTAAATGAAGAGTAGGATTGATTGACCCATTGTAATAAATGGTAGGGTTGATACCTCCTATATCAATATTATAAATTTGATATGTAGGAGGATTATTTTGAATATGCTTGATTGTCTTGTTGACAAGAGGAAGTTGAGGGATAAGATTACCATGGGAATCCTAAAGAAGAGGTGGGGGAAAATTTTGATTATGTATGCCCCATGGCATCTACTAAGGGTGGGTTTAAAGATGGATAAGGTGGTTTTGTATTTTCATCATTTGATTTCCATTGTCATCTTGAATTTTTTTAATTTAATTAAGAGTTTGTAATAAAATTTGGGGGGTTTGAGTTGCACTGTTGGCATTGTTTGATGTATTAGACTTGGAAGTAGTGGCTTGGGTACCACTGTGGGTGTTAGTAGGAGCTTGAGAAGAAATTTTGGAATGCAAGGAACTAGTGTCATGATTTTCTTATGTGGTAAAATATGGAATAGTAGAGGGATGAAAAGAAGCAAAACTAGAGGAATGAGTCAATGAGGATGATCTAATTGAGGCACACAACACAAAACCTTGAACCAATGTTGGCTAATTCAAGTTTTTACAATATAACATATAATTGAGCAAAGAGTAAGAGTCAACTTTAAAAGTAAATGCTAACTAGGTGGTCATCTTGAATGTTGTTAGATTATTATAAAGTGTTAATCTAAGTGTCATAGGGAAGTTTGTTGAAATTAGGGAACTAGAAAGCAATTTATGGATGGCTTTAGGATGTTTAGTCTAAGAGGGATCTATGTTGGTAGTGATACTAGCTTGGTATTGGGTCCTATCCCCTCACTTCATAATCCCATAATGATAAGGGTGTCAGGTACTTTTCCAATATATACCATTAACCACATGTTTATAATTGGATAGAAAACCAAGTTGGCTTCCCCTTTGGTAATGAAATCCAAGTGAGTAGGCCTTTGGTAGACAACTATTTAAATGCATTTTGAAATTGTGTGATTTGGTAGTGTGCGAAAAAAAGACAAAAATAGTGAAACTAAATGGTATATTGAAAAACCATCTAATTAGACTATTTGATATATTCTAAGCATTCAAGAAATTGAAAGTAAAAGTGTGAAGTAATTACTAAAATATAAATCTTAATTCCAACTTTTAAACATAGTACAATGTTAGTTTAGATGATAGTGTATGCAAACAATACAGTACAAAGTTGATAGTGTTGATACTATACTACTAAATCAAGGGTTTGTTAAGAACTATATTGGTAGTTTCAACCTACTCTTTTAGATAGAAGACAAAATACAAAACTAGGTGGACCAAGTCAACCTAGTTTGCTATATAAGGGTAGTTTTAAAGACTATAAACTATGAAAAATAGAAATGTAATGAATAATAGAAATGATAGAGAAAGAGAGAAAGGAACCTTGGTGGGTTGGAAGATGCATATGAATGTGATATTGCTATTGAAGTGCCTTGGTTTTTAATTAAAAATTTTACCAATTGTGTCAATTGGGTTGACTTAGTTCTATAGTTCCCTATTTGGTGAATCTTGCAAAGATAATTATACCATCCTGATCAATCTAGTATGTTTTCTAGAAGTTTGGAAGATGACTATACCAGCCTAGTTAACTTAGTATGTTTTCTAGAATCTTTTAAGTGCACTATGTCAACCTGTTCAACCTAGTAGCCTATCTAGAAGTGAAAACCTATACTATGTCAACCTATTCAATCTAGTAGCCTATATCTAATGAATACTTGCAAAAAAAAAAATAGAGTCATTTGATACGACTATGTGGTAAACCTGCACACAAAAGTTAGAAACTATACCGACGATGTTGACCTAGTATCACAAATATAGAAACATAATAAATAAAATGATAAAATAATGAAAAATGTGAAAGAAAACTTGTAAGGTTTAGATTCATGTTGGGTTCACAAGAATGTATACAAAAAAAAAATGCATCATGTCTATAAACTAATCCTCACTCAGAGAAGATCAATCATAATTACTCTTTCGATTGGGGATTCATTAGATAATCAGGAACATGACTAGTATGGGGATCTACTATACCCAATCAGGGCATATCTTATTAGAATAAAAATACTAAGGAGGGTTACAAAGCCTCTAGTTAATCAAAATCATGTAATTAAGCCCTATGTTTTCATATTCACTATACTAATAACAAGTAAAACAACAAAATCTAATATAGTGCTCACCAAATCTTGTGGCATAAAGTGGGTGTAAAAAACACTAAAATTAAACATGCATAAGAGACATATACTCACATCAATTTATACAAAATCCTAATGCATGGAAGAGAAGTAAAAATGCATATCTATCTACTTACAAAGGAGGAATAAAGTTAGGAATACTTACCTTTAAAGATGAACCCATTAAGCCTCAATCTCTGCCTTGGCTAAGGTGATTTGTAAGAGATTATTATGGTATGTAAGGATGACAAAGATAAATCAGATTTAGGATACAAATCTTATCAATGCATCTAAAATACTTATCCATAAGACAATATCCATATCTCAAAATAAAGTATGAAACCCTAAGCTTGCTCCTCAAGTAGAATGGTGGATAAGTAGATGAATAATAAATCTTATTTATTATTCTCTTCTTTAAATAATGGTGAAATTATCTTATATATATATATGTGGATTTAAACCTAAGCCCTTCCAAAACTTTTGGCTGATAGGGTTGACCTAGTTGACCTAGTACTTTCATGGACAAAAATTCACTAGGTCATCGGCTAGGTTGACCAAATGATGATGTAGACCCTAAATTAATTTTACCCACAAGAGTATAAGGTTGACCTAGTTGACCTAGTACTGTAAATAGTTGAAATGGGTTTTAGGTTAGGAAAAGGGGGATGAAAGGTATAAAATGAATGAAGGAGTGTATAAAAAATATTAACATGCTTAGGGATATGGTTTTAAGGAGGTAAGTGTGTATATAACAAATGGAAAAAAGGATAACAATCCTATGAAGCACCAATGGCCTATGACTAACTAGATTAGTGAAATAAGCCTATGGGCTAATCTAATCAAAGTATGATATACAATTGAAAAATATTAGGGTAATGTTTAATATCTCTATGACGTGATATTTTTGGTTGCTTTGATGTTGGATTAAAATATGGTATAAATTTGGGTTAGTAGGTTTCTTATGAAGATGAAAACTAACTAATGAGTCATCTTAAGAATCATGTTTAAGAAATGTTTCTTATGAATGTTTACTTGAGCTATCCAATACATTATATTTATGGTTATTACCTCAAAAAGTAGTGAATAATCTAGTATTGTTAAGAAAATTATGCTACGGTATTTATTATTAAGCAGATGTAAAATTACAATGATTAAATCTAGTTACAATTACATAACCATAAAAATTGTTGTTTCAACTTAAGTTTAAGTCACAATGTGCATAAATTTCATATGGTTACCATGATAAGGGTTTGAAAATCATGTATATGTTTCTATGTCAAGTGATGATATTGACTATACACATGTAAGTATTAGTGTTGGAATTTGGATCTTGACTCTAAAATTTCCAAAAAATTTGTAGGCTAATATTTTGAGTTGTGACATTAATTTGACCAAATTTTGACTTAATGAATTTAAAATTATGTTGGATTCAAAATTAAAACTTCAAAGAACATACCCCTTATATAATTTCTTAAGTTTTTCAAAAATGTAAATAAATCATTAAAATGCAACCTATAAATTCTTAAAAAACCATAAAACTAAAATAAATTACTCCAAAATTATCATAAAACTTTATTTATAATTGTATCGTCCTTAAATAATTATATATATATGGGAGAACAATTGTATAAAATTTCATAATGGATTGCATAATATAAGTGATTTTCAAAAATTAGGGTTTCACCCAATTTTTTTATGAAATAGAATCTATAATGCCACTTGTAATGAAATTAATTCACACATAAAGTATAATAAGAACAATAGATAACAATATAAGTGATGTAAATAATAATATATGGATAAATGATCAGCCACTTTGAGGGGGTAACCTCCATAACCAAATAATAAGAACAATATTCACTATATGATGATAAAATACCAACCATTACCTCCTATTTATACCATAATTATGTTATGGAAACAACCTAGGCTGACCCTACTCTAAATATGAAGCTATATAAATTATCATATAAATTAATTAAAGATTATGAAATCCATAATTTGACCACACATATCCCAATACATGTTATAGGTTAAGGACGTATATTTTTTTATTACTTTATTTTTTTATTTTTAGAATTATTAGAATTTTTTGTATTTATGATATATTTTAAATTTGGAGGTACATACATAAATAAATAAAGACAAAGTAGAAAGGCTTGAAAAATAGATCAATCTAAAGGATTTAACAATCTGCAACAATCATCAATGCATAGTGTAAACTATATTTGATAGAAAGACTATATGGAGTAAGTGAAGGCAAAAAATTTGACCTCACTATGAATTTGAATCATAACCCTATAAATCATAATAGTATATCAGAAGTGGAAAGGGATGAAGAGGAATTAATGTATATGCTCATATAATATATAGACATGAATGTGAGTAAATGTGTAAGCTCAATAGGTATGCATTAGTAGTAAATATGTAGTAGTGAACATGTAGCATTCTCAAAAGTATGTGGATTATAATCATTATAGGGTAGGTTTCATAGATTTATAGATAAATATAATAAATCAAGAGTTGATAGCCAAGTTAGAATAAATAAAGGGATAAAATAATGATTAATACAAGACTCATGTAAATGTGCATGTGAAAAATAAAATAAATCAAAGAAACATCCATAAGACATGTATAATAGATGTTATTATAATCAAATAAGAGAGCCTATGTAGGATATATGTTGGGTGGTGTGAATGTTTTTAACAAAGGAGATAAATCATCAAATGTATTCAATGTATTTGTGTTATAATCTGTGAAGTAATCACATGTTGTATAATTGATAAAATTGATGGACAATATATATATATATATATAACAATGCACACATGATATGATTTAAAGTATAATTGATAAGTAAAACATAGAGATGAACACATACCAATTGAAATAGTATGCAATTATTTACCATGGGAAAACTTGAAAGAGGTAAAAAACCCACCAATGATGATTAAGGGACTATTTTGAATAGTTTGGACTTATACTCACTAAAGTGGAGTGGCGAAAATTTAAAATAATTTTTCTATATTCCAAATAAATTGGACTATTTCAAACAATTTGGGCACATATCATTTTGAATAACTTCAACTATTTCAAATAATTTTGACTTATACCCACTAAAGTAGAGTGGATAAAATTTTCTTCAAAAATAAATATTCTATATTCTAAATAAATTGGACTATTTCAAACCATTTGGGCACATATCATTTCGAATAAATTGGACTATTTAGAATGAATTGGAGTTATACCCACTAAAGTGGAGTGGATAATTTTTTTTTCCAAATATATGTTTTCTATATTTTAAATAAATTGGAATATTTAAAACCATTGGGTATAGATCATTTCAAATAACATTGACTATTTCAAATTAGACCTATACACACTTTATTGGACTGGAGAAAATTTTCTCCAAGAATAATTTTTTAAATTCTAAATAAATTGGACTATTTCAAACCATTTGGGTATAGATTGTTTTTACTAATTTGGACTATTTTGAATATTTTAGAATTATTATATATTCCAAATAAATTTAACTATTACAAACCATTTGGATAGAGATCATTTCACATAATTTGAACTATTCCAAATAATCTGTACTATTCTGAATAATTTGGACTTATACCCACTAAAGTGGAGTGGTGAAAGTTTTCTCCAAAAATATTTTTACTATATTCCAAATAAATTAGACTATTTCAAAACATTTAGGCACAGGTAATTTTAAATAAATTGGACTATAAATATATGAATTTATGATGTTAATTATCATCATTATGATATCGGCATATAAAATTCAAGTCCTAAAAGGGAGAGTAATAGAAATTGAGGGATAACCTTAGAAAAAAATACAAAAAAAACAACATACATCACCAAGAGTAATATAGAAAAAAATTACATATCAAGGATGAATTTGGATTGTGTTACTTTGCATGCAGGTCCATGATTTCTTGTCACTGAGCCATTGCATTTATTGGGTCCATATACATCATAGCCCTACAATGACCAACACCCTATGCCTTAGTATTTTTTACATCCAAAGCATCCACCACACCCCAAATTGAATGGAAGTCAACCAAATAATGGGACACTAATATGAGGGCGTCTAAGTCAAATTTACTGATGGAGGGGATTAGAGATGGTGATAGTTCTATCTAAGAATGTACAAAAGGGGAAGATACCTATGTGCCCTCTAACATATCCATGTAATTATCATACAATTGAACATAATGAGATTCCATCTCCTAAAAGACACTTAGAGTAACTAAAACAAGATAGTGTGAACCATAAAAAGGAAGAGTAGGCCCAGTTATTACCTCAAATCTAGTCAACCAGTGAATGAGGCCACCCTAAAATTATTTCCATACTAAGGCCTTGACCACCCATTGATCTCTCTCCCTATTTTAGACCACCCAAATCATATTACTATTAAAACACGATGCCACATCCACATTGGGTTTTTTATGCCAAACAACATGAAGATAATCCTCACCAATAATAATCTGAATTGCCTCTAAAACCTCCACTTTAAGAAGGCAAAAGATCAAATGAAGTCTATGATCTGAGACACTATCTTTGAAAACCATTTCATGGACCTCTTCATAGAGTGAAAAAATAAGGGTAGAAATGACTAATATTGACATAGCAAAATACATCTTCACAATAGAGGCAATCCAATTAGAGGAGAAAATTAAGAATGAATGCAATAAAGAGATACAAATTGTGACAATTAATCACTTTGAGTGCATTTTCACCCATCATAATAAACTTGATCCGTAAACTCCACTGATAAACTCTAAGTGAAATTTTAAAAGTACAAATTCTGAATTTCTCAACTTATAAGATGTTGGAATGATTAAATATGATTAAAATCTAATCTAAATTAAGTTTCAAAACTGAAATAAAGGTGAATTAATAGATCACATCAAATATCTATTGAAATTGTAAGATTTTTCAATATTCTCAATTTTATCCAATTTCTTGTAAATGATCAATTCATTAAATTTTGCATTCTGATTAAAAATCTAAATTTATAATATTCAATTTAACTATAATTGAAATGAAAAAATGAATCCAAAGATCAAAACACAAAAATTGTTTACGGGGTTCAGAATTCCTACGTCCCCAGGTTTGTATCGAATCGATCCATTAATTGTTGAAAAATTTTCAAGCCAAAATAATACTTAAAAACAACAAAATATCATATCTCTCTACAAAAATAGTGTTTCAGACCTTCGAAAGACCTTGGCTGACTCAACACGTCCTTTACCTTCCTGAATCACAAGCAAAGGCTTCTCCAAATCAAAATTGGCAACTTCTATAGCTCAAAATGGCATAAAAAATATTCCAAAATGGGAAAATGAATATACTACATAGAGAGTATTAGAATTATAAACAACTTTGTAGTTTACTCCGAGCTTTGATTCAGCCTCTAATGGCTCCAAAATGACCAAATACTGTAATCAGGTTTATAATCTCCAATACACAGTCGGCTTCCTCTATCTATTCAAGTAGAAATTAGTCCCTTTTATAACACTTAGACCTCTGTATCTGAAGTGGTCAAGGCCTATCTCTTTTAGGTGGTAGGTCAAGGGTTCAAAATTGGCTGCCCTCCTTTCTAGGCACTTTGACTGAGTTTGAATTTTTCCTCCTTTTTTGGCGCCCTTCAATCCGTCGGCCTCCACCTTTGGCACATTTGAATTCTTCATATCCCACATAGGATACATGAAAGTTTATTTACATTCTTTAAATATATTGGTGGCCTCTTTTAATATGTCAACTCCCCTTTTGTGGGCTCAAGGCACTTAGCATGCACATTGGTCAAAACGCTAGCCTTGTCCTCTTCTCACGTGCCATGTGGCATGCATTCATGACCCATTCTCGAGAATTTTTGACTCAAAATATGTGTGTGTTCTCCCATGTGGCATAACCAAAATTTTCTACAAACCCATGTTGACTTCCACTTGTCGCTCCCTGATTGGTCCACTTGGCGTGCCCTCATTGCACCACGTCATCTTACGACACCAAATTTTTCCCTGTCAAACCAAAAATTTAGTGGCCTATAACTTTTGCATATGGTGTCCATTTTTCAAACCGTGAAAAGCATCAAAAATATCTCAATGAGCTCTACAATGTGCTACCACTAATAATTAGACTTGAAACCATTATCAGAACTCAATTTATGATCAAAAATACTTTGTACCCAAAGGATTAATGTCTAACCATGAAGTGAAAATCCATTTACACATGTCAAATCTCTACTATGCCCAAAATTGAATGCAACAATTCTAATATAAATTTATAAAGTCTCATCAATCATAGTTGATGTCATAAGTCCACCAAATTAAGTCTTGACCACTGATCATAGACAATAACCATCACTAAATCAGTCACTTGGTCCACCCCTAATTTTCAAGAAAATATGCTTATTTATTAGCTTCCTTAAAGTAATGTGATGCTAATCAATATTGTGTTTCATCTATGAGAGGACATATCAAGTGGAGGATGTTAAGTTTCTAAGCCTTATCATGATGATTATGAATCTCTTCCATTATGAGATTAAAATATCCTTTAATTATTAAGTATTTGATTATATATTGTCTTATAATTTTTATGCCCAAGACAATTGTCTTGGTTTCAACTTCATTATTGGTTCTATCTAGGAGGTTTGCTCTGGAAGTATAAGTGAGAGAACTAAATTAATCTTGAATACTACATCCCACTCCTGAGGCTTCTATATTTCCATGTGTTACTCCATCAAAATTTAATTTAAAGAAACCAGTAGGGGGTGGGATTCTAAGGAGACATAGCACATGGATGAGATAAACCACTATATACCCTTGACCCATTAATGGGGCATCATCCAAAAAATTTAATGAGAGAGAGACTTGAGAATTATTTGATGTTCATTAGGAAGATATTCATGAGTAGGTGTCAATATAATAATGG
The DNA here is from genome assembly GCA_037957365.1 of Torreya grandis. Classification (NCBI taxonomy): domain Eukaryota; kingdom Viridiplantae; phylum Streptophyta; class Pinopsida; order Cupressales; family Taxaceae; genus Torreya; species Torreya grandis. The sequence goes on from JARHVA010005427.1 coordinate 1,008,488, forward strand.
ATTAAGCTAGGTAATTTTAAGTTAAACTGATGGAGTATCCACTTTCAAGGGCATTATATTTCAAACTTAGACCCAATTCAATACGTTCAAGGTATCTCAAACTATAAATCAAATTTCATGAAATGAGACCAAAGTATTACTATATTAAAATTCATAAATTTGAAAAAAATGGATTACATTTGAAATAATTTAGATTTGATTTGTATGAAATTGATGATAATGTTACTAATATTATAGTTTATAATAAATAAATACACTTGAAAAAATCATATGGTGAAGTTACATCCTTCTAAATAATGTTTCACAACTGATGGCATGGATTTTTTGGTTTCTCCCAAGATCATGATGATAGACATCATTTTGATTCTCTAATATTTTTTGTATTTCTAACTTCCATTTCCACTATATATAATTGCCACAACATAACTCATTTATAATTTCTGTTTTGTAACACATTTTCAAGAATTATAATGAAAATTGTGTTGGTAATTGAGAAATCTTCTCCAAAGGTATTTTTAAAATTAACTTCATCCAATTTCTCTATATTTATATTGAGGGGCTTAAAATATTTCCCCCGTAAACAAACATTGACCAAATGCCAACATGAGTAAAAGACTGTAATGCCACCTTCAAAATTTCTTTGTAATGATCTCTAATGTAGTATGACATATTTCCTATTATATAATATTCTTATATTTCCATAAAATTCATTTGCATATCTTTTTTTTTTGCACAATAAATAATAAGTCATCCAACCCCAAAATCAATAGTTTTTGAGAAGTTAGTTTTAACTCCTCCTTTGAAACATATGCAATTTATTAAAAAATAAAGCAATCATTTATAAACAATATTATATTATAATAAATATAACACATAAATTTTCCAAGAAAATATTTTACATGTAAGATTGATTATTGATGCACCTTTGATTTGCATTTTATATTGTAACATATAAACATATTGCATTTCATTTGATGCATTTTTTATTTGCATTTCCTTAAATCTTATAATTATTAATATACATATACAAAAATATATACATGCTCATGCACATGTAAATATACTCATTATACATAGATCTACCATTTCTATTGCCAATTTTGTAACATACATATGCATCTACATGTTTATAATGAATCCTCATACTTGACCATAATGAAAGATTCTTATGCATTTGTTAAAATAGATGTAACTCATCATATTCTAAAACAAAAAAGAATCTGAAAACTTATACAATTTATTTATGCCATTTAACATATGCACACATGCACGCACGCGGGCACGCGCGCGCGCACACACACACACACACACACACACACACACACACACACACACACACACACACACACACACACACACACACACACACACACACACACACACACACACACACACACACACACACACACACACACACACACATGCCCTTTTTCACCAAAGAGGCTTTGAAATAAAGATCACATATACTCTGAAGATAATTTATTATCTTCAAGACATAGTATATCAAATATTGAGTTATTTTAAATAGGGTAAATTTAATACTTAAATGGGTAAATATAACCACATTCAAGTTGACACAACAATAAAATTAACCCACACTTCCAAATCGAAAGCTGATGCACTATATTTTATTATCTTCTACTCTCTCCTGTCAATAAATAAAAATTCAATTGTAATGTTTTTAAATAAATAAAGATAATTTATAATATAATCTAGTATATGAAATTATATAATTACACATTCATGGAAAGGGGTTTTCAACACATCCCACCTTGCCTTATTGATGCATAAGTAGGGACCCTTTTAGCTTGCTCATTGTAGGGTTGTACATACATGTTCAACCTATTTTTTATCTTTAGAAAAATTGTGGGCCTTAGTTATAAATCACTTTTATTTCATCTATTTGTCTCTTGCAACCCATTTTCATTGAAATGACTTATTTGAAATAATTTATTAATGAAAATCTTGGGAAACTTTTTATGTATGATAGGTCTTCAAAATTATCAATATTTAGATTCACTTATTTAGAATTATCAGCATTTTAGAACTTAACATTTTGGTATTCAAGATTTTGGTCTTTGGGAGAATATTTTGGGAACTTTGTTGTTGGCAACTTTAGTAATAATTTTTTCTTCAAAAATTTCCTTTGAAAATTCACCCGTCGATTTTATTTCTTCAAGATTTTATGTTTATAACTTTATCATTGGTAAATTATTCTTTGAATCTTCTTATTCAAGAAGTTTTGATTGGGATTTTGGTCTTTTGAATCTTTCTCTTCAGAAAATGTATCATAGGCAACTTCATCTTCAACAAATTTCTCTGAAAAATCTTCTCAAATGAAAATCTTAGTATTCAGGAAAAGTGTTCAGAGTTTTGGCTTTCAAGAAAGGTTTCACAAATCTCCCCATAGAACAACTTGGTCTTTGGGGTCTTTCTTTTAGAGCCTTTGGCTAGCAATAATCAAATGGATTGGACCAAACATGAATGTTGATGCTTGACTAAACCACACATTGATAGGTGTAAAAAAGGGTATCACTATGGCACCCCTCTGAATGAGTAAACATCCTACATGGCATGTCCACTAGGCCAAGGTGGTCAAGTTTGAATTAAATGAACACAAAAATCTTAGAGATGTTAACAATTAATGGCACATAAATTGATATTTAATGACAAAAGGCTATAACATTAAGTTGATAACCAACAGAACATTCATTTATTGTTAATGAGCTTGACAAAATATTGACCTATGAGAATTTAAGCCCTAGTTACCTTTGATCGAGTTGTAATTTACATAGAAGGGTGTCAAAATGCTAATACAAGGAGTCAAAATTATATAATCACTAAGAACTAACAATGGCATATTCATCCAAAATATATAGGGGAGCCCATGCACCATCTTAATTTTTTATCAATAATTTAATGGAGTATATGGACACAATATTTGGAACCTATGTGTTTGATGGTATCTACACTAACTACTCGACTTTTTGGGAGGCTATAGAAGGTGTTAACTCATTAACCTATGAGGAAGACATATCTCTAGAAGAATAATAGGTAGAAGCTAACCTAATCACATTCAAGTGTCAATAACTTCACTATGTTACTACTAAACTTGAGGTCATGCCATACATTGACCTATTACATGACTTGTTTTTCGAAGGAAGGATTATTGCTAGTATCTTCCTCTACTATATTAATCATAAAACCACAATCACCTATATATAAGGGGAAGTGTTTAAAAGCTATTTATGCTTGTTAATCCTAGATGCCACATTTGATTTACATAGCATAATATCTTAGAAGAAAAGTAATAATATAGAGAAGATAGTGAGCAAATGGATTCTCCCTAGAGAACCCTTTTCACTCAAGGATAAAACACCCATGCCCATCACTAGATTCTAAATGGGAATTCACATTGGTATGACATTACTAAACCACTTGTATGTTCACCCAAAAATCCACTTCCTTCACTTGGAATGGGTATCATTGCTCGACCTATTTCTGACCTCAGAATGTACCTTCGCTTTGGGAGAGATCATCAACACCTGATTACATGAGCTGATACTGCATAAAGATAAGAGGCCCTAAGGGGGTAATTTATACATGATGTCCCACCTTTTTGATATTTTCATGGGTACTTTTTTATATACATAATGGGTCTCTCTAGGACCCAAATACTGATTATATCAAAAATAGGATTTTTTATTTCTATTCATTTATGTATATTTATGCATATACCAAGAATATATTTAGGATTGTAAAGAACTTATATCCCCAAGTTTGGAGGGTAATTCAAGAGGAACCCCTACAAAAATTATTTAAAATTTTCACCAATTCACCCATCTCCAAGGGTGATTATTGGTATATCTAGTTAACACCATGATAATGGTTACTGGACATAGGGTTGATCTTCTACCCCTCCTAAAATACATCCCTTACAAGTTGGCTGAGCAAAAAATTATTTATCAATTATGGAAGGGGATCAATGAGGATCTAACCAAGGGAAAGAAGAGAACATTTCATGGCTCTCATCTCATGATTTGGAGGATGTGTTACACCTTCTACATATATTTTAGGGAAGATAGAAAGTCTAGGAGAGCCTATGCCTTGGCCAACTTACCCCATAGAGATTTAAACCCCCATCGTAAGGTATAATAACATAATCATAATCTAGGAATTTAATATAGTCATGATCCCTATGATCATGATTTCTTATTTCTCAATGTAAATGATGATTCCAAAGTATTGGAAAGGGCTAAGATGGCTAGAGTGAATGAAGACTTACTCAAGGTAATCTAAGTAGATCCTTCTTTCACAATTAAATAAACATAATATAGGATTCCACCACCAGGAGGTTGGACTTCTTCATACTTTTAGAGTAATAGACCTGTTTAACAACTACATGATAAAAGTCAAAACCCCCAAAATCCACCCACCTTGATGAAGGATATAAAGCAAGAGTAGGGTAAAGGGAAAACTTCAATTTATACAAAATTAATCGAAGAGGAGACTTATCATGTTTAATCACCCATAATTGAATTGAGTGAAATAAAACAAGAACCTCAAGTAGAGATCATTCAAATTAAGGAGATATCTCTTGGTAATGAAAATCATCCTATATGTATAGACTCTTTTGACTCATAAAAATTCACACACACTAATGTATCCTTGGCAACCACCCATAACATCTAATGTGGAAGTCCCTCTTTCTACCCAACAAGTAGCTGCCCCTCAAACTAGACAAACAACTATATGTTACAAGAGGAAATCCAAGTTAGGAATACCTTAGGTGTAATCTATAGAGGGACCAAATGAGAAAAAAAAATCCTTAATTGAATGTGAGCTAGTGGATGAAGAACAAGAAGAGGAACTACAATAGGATAACGTCTTGAACTTGAAAGAACTTAAAGGAAAGGCACCCCTCAGGAGTGACCAATTAGGTAAGGGTTTGATTCCTACTACTTCTTTAGGCCACCCTTTTATTACCATATTTTTACTTGTCACTTCTTTCCCTACTATGTCACTACCTTCATCTAGACCTATATCTCTACCCATTGTTTCAACCATTTCTTTGGCTTCCACCTCTGCTATAAATTCAACCAACACACCATTGATAGTATACTCTACTTAGTTAAATTCACCCATACCCTTCTCAAGAGCAATTCAAACCATGACAATGGCATCCACCAAATTTTTTTCAAGGAATAAACCTATCTATACTATCCACCTAATACCACATTTGGGCACTATAGACTGGTCAAAGATAATATGGCCTTCCATACCAAATCTAGTTCTTGAGACTGAACCCTCATATGATACCTAGATAGAGGCAAAACCACTAGACCTAACATAGTTGTAACTTCTAGAATAGGCCAAGGAACTAATAGATTAAACTTTTAATAGGATAAAACTAAATATTATTGAGCTACCCACTATGAGTTCATTGTTTTACAAGTCTACTAGCTATGTGCAAATGGTAAAGAAAATAAATATAGAAGATAACATTAGGTGATTCTTGATACTAGAAGAAAGAGAATAAGTATTTTCTCTTTCCAAGAGATGAGATAAAGGAATGGGTTAATCCCCTTATATTGAGGACTTTATGTCATGTCTAGAGACCCATATTGGAGCCTTGCTATAAATCCATGAGGGTAATGAAAAGGCAAGAAAAGAGCTAGATAAAGAATTAGAGAATATCAGAGAACAACAAGTCCTCCATGTTCCCTTAGAAATTGAGTAGGATGTTCAAAACATAGCCTTATATATATGGTATATTGGAAACTATATGATCCTTGAGGAAACAATGGGCCCCTCATTTAAATCAAATGGCTAAGTTGTTCAAAACTTTGAAATAAGATGAGACCAAATTGATTTTTTTGGTTTTATGCACCCTAACTAAGTCTTTTAGCCATCTTAAATTAATGTCACCCTTAGAAGCATAAAATGTATTAAATTTAGTGGTCATCTGAACCCAAGAAGTAAGAGAGTGGATGACATTTGATGACACCTTAGTCTAAAAAATAATTGAACATGAGAAGCAAGCGAGACAATTTTTTAATGAATTAGAGTTGGTGAATGCAAAGGATGACACTAAAAAGTTGGTGGTGAGGTCCATTTTTGATTAAATACTTTAATAAGCCTTAGTCAAATTCAGTAAAAGTATGTATGGGTTAAATTTTAAAGAGATTGAGGCTAAGCTAAGTATTGCAAGGAAGAAAGCCACAAAAGTTGAGATCTTCTAGATAGGATTCAGAGCCACAAAAGATGAACATGCAAGATTAATGATACATGTTAATAGGGTAAACAAATCATACCTTTTGGATATGATCATGATAAAATCATAACATGATATTATTTATAAACATTAACAAGATATGGAGGCAAAAAGGAAGTCTAGCTCCATGACAACTACTAGTTCAACCAATGTGGCAGTTTCAACACCGCCTCCATCTACCAGTTCAGCTACATAGACTCCAATTATGATAAAACCATAGTTATTTTAATATCAATTTAATATGTAATTATACATGTAATATTTATTTAAACTAACTACAACTATTTTATGCTTCATACATACATTTTATAATTAATTAAAGTGCTTTTCCAACCTATAAATGTTGTATGAATGTATAAAAGCAAAGCTATTGTAATATATGAGTTATAATATGCAGTTTTGCATTTAATTGGAACTTAAGTTATGTTTATTTTAAGATGCAATCTTAGGCTTTAATAAACTTGAAAGATGAAGTGACCCCTTCCCCAAGTCCTTAACTACATATAAAACCCTCATTCAAAGGGTTGGAGTTTTGATCAATGCAGGAAGAAATCAAGTTATTGATTGTCATGAAACTATGTTGGTTCTTTTTTCTCCCTTTTTTGTGTTATTAGCTTATTTATCTATGTCAATTAAATAATTTGAAGTGTGTAAAAGCTATGGATAATCCTAATTTTTATATTTGATGTATACTAATCATAGATGTGCAAAATCTATTTAAAGTTATTAAATTTTATTAATTGTAAGTAATCAATTTAGATTGAATTAATATTCTAAGGTGTACAGGCGTGTCTCCCTCTGATATAATTATTTAGGTGTGTGTTGTGGTTACTCTAAATACCTTCTTGTTCTAAGCTATAATCTCTTAACTAAGGGTGTCCAATAGCTAATCTAAAGAGATAAACCTTCAGTTGAGACCACTAAGTTTTTTATACCTACTCTCCATAGACAACTTAACCATGTTTGTTCATAAGTGTGAAACAACTACAAATGTTAAACTTTGGTTTTGGAAATACTCATCCACTAAGGAAATAACCTTAGAAGTGACCCTTTGAGAACATACATCCTTTTTTTTCCCTTACCTTTCCCCTCTCTTTTTTGATTTTCTTTTGATATATACCCATCTTAGGTTAATTATCCACCTATCTAGCTCACTTAGTGTATACTTATTTTAGATTTCACCCATCCATCAATTTACTTGGATAAACAACTTACATGCTCAACCTTCTATTCCAACAACTAATTATTTTAACCACATACCTGAAACTCATGCCATGGAGTGTAACTTCATTTCCATAAAGATCTTAAAATTTTAGAAGTTACCTCATTTAATTTCTATGGTGTGCATAAAATCCACATCAACATACTCTTTAATTGAACCTTTTGTTATTTGTACCCTACAAGGTATTATGTAATGTAACAACTAAATATTATGATCCTCATTTGATTTGATATTTATATTTAAAAAAAGTGTTTTGTTGTAGATTTTTAACTTATTTTATTTTTGTGGAGGCTTTAAGATGTAGAGCTATGTCTTGGGTTGTTTTATTTGGGACATAAAGTTGTAGAGATGTGTTGTGAACTATTTTAATTAAGACATAAAGAGATGAAAAAAATATTTTATCAGTATTATAAATAATTAATAAATAAAAAAATTTATAATTGTAAAAATATGCATGATCTTATCTTACCTTTTTCAAATTTTAATTTATCATGTTTATTTATTTGAGTTTCCATTATTATTGTTTCTTGACTTTCATTCAATACAATATTTGCTACAAACCAAAATATTGCTAAGTTGTTAGTTTTAAAAATTAAAACATACACACTGAAAGATTGTTAAGATGTTTTATTTTAAATATAAATCATGATTATGGAATAAATTGAAAATGTTATGTAAGGACGCAGAACCTAGCCCAATTGGCCAAGTACTTCCGTTGTGGCTCTGTTGGTCCCGGGGTCTAGTCCCCACCCTGTGGTACCGGTATTAGGCGTGTCTATCCAGCGCCACTAGTCATGTTAAAAAGTTTACCAGGCTTAAAAAAAAATGAAAATGCAAAGTATTTGGTAGTAATCTATGCAGTTGTTATAGTATTGGTTTTCATGAATGTGTTAAACATTTTTGAAATTCAACATTAAAAATTATTTATTCTTTAGTTTCTATAATGTAAGATAAATTCCTTTGCATTTGCATACAAGCATGAACCAATCTAACTCCTGTATATACCCATAACACATCACATGTAATTGAATTGTTCAAAGTAGAGATAAGTCTCTCCCAAAAGAATTTATCTAATTTATTTTTGAATGAGCTTCGTGTTTTGTATGAATCAATCAATTGAAATGTTGGTACATCTTTACTGATGTCAACACCTTCCTCGAATTCACTTGGTTATGAATGGAAGATGAAATATTCATGTTGAAAATTAGTAGAATCTTTAGAAAAATTGATACATGTAATATGGGTCTAATTAAATCCATCATTATCTAGACCCTAAAGTATGACACATGTATTTTGCATATAATGGAAAGGACCAACACACATATTTTCAAGAGAGTTATAAATGCCATATAAATGGACAAGTTTGTGAATGATGAATACATTAAAATCCCCATAATAACTTTAAAGAATTAATGCTTTAAGAAATAGGTGAAGATTTTTTATCTTTAAATATTCAATGACATTCAAAATATCAATATTTATCAAATCAACATTCACACCAACAATGAACATTTCACTAAAATCCTCTAAAATGGATGGCCAAAGACATGGGGGGCCATAATGATAGATAAACATTTCTATATATGTCTTGGGAAGTTGACCTCCATCACTATCTAGATATTCTCTTAATATACTTATTGAATATGGAGATAATGCTTCTTTTTTTTTTTTTTTTTGAAATACTTTCACTCATGACACACAAATATTCAAACCTTTTCACATAAATTTTATAATTCTCCATTACTTCTTCAAGATTGATTGTTTTTTTTATGGAAGTGTTAGATAATGATTAGTGAAATAATCTACAATTTTTGATAATATGTTACTTTCTAGCTTCAATTTTTTACACCAAGTGTCCATGTTGTTGCACTTGGGGGATTTCAAGAAGAAAATAGACACTTTTTCCAATAAATTTTCTAGTTCTATTTTTTATTTGTCTTAAATCCCTTAAATATTTATTAGTACTATTATACCAATTATATTTAAATCTTATTTATCTAAACCTAATAAAGTACCACTTTTAAATAAATCAAACACCCTTGAGTGCATAACACTCTTCTTGCTCATAATTCACCACTGTAACACCCAACTAGCTTGGTCCTTGATCAAGGATTTGACCTTGTTGAGGCTCTTCCAGTTTTGTCATCATGGGTACCTCTATGTTTTGAGCCATAAGATCTTGATTGTACCCATAATTAGTAGCCTATTATTGTTGATCATTGAAATATTGGTTGAAGTCCTTGTTTGGGACAATGGATTTCCCAAAAGACTAATTCTAAGGCATGGTACCCTTAGCTTCTTGAGCAACATTATTCTGAATGGGGACCAAAGTGTTGGAAGTGCTTGAAATATTTGGATTATAGTTGTTTTGCCTAACATAGTTAGGCTTCCCTTATCCTTGGTTTTGACCTTAGACTTAGCCTTGGAATCTTCCTTTTTAGGGTGGTATATTTATTTGATAAGCTTACTGCTGAGGTTGATATCAGGCTTGATAAGGCCTATTAAAATCTTGCTACCTCTTAACATTCACTAGTTCATTTCATAAGGATTAGAACACGATCTTAAGCTCTTGAAAGTTATTTTATTCTTGGGAATCACTAGATTGACTAGTGGAAGCCTTTTATTGCTTAGGTGAGGGTTTAATGATAATTTTAGGTAAAGGAAGAATGACAACAAGGGAAGGAATAAAAATGGGGGGTGGTATGATCTCAGAGAATAAAGGCATTGGTGATCTAGGTGTAAGTTTACCATCCTACACCAGATAATTTTTTGCTTTAATTACCACCTCATATGCATTTAGAAATGTGTTTCTTCCCATGAACTAGATCAATACTAAAATGTCGCTATTTATGGCCTTAAAATAGTAGAGAAAAGAAAATTTAGGGGTTAGTCTAATAGAGTCTAGGATTCTATCCCAAGTCATTTGAAAACTTGTGCTGAATTATTTCATGACTTCATGAGGGGCTCTTTGAATTGTGTTTAATTACTCTCCAAGTGACAAATGGTCTCTTTTATCTTCAAATATCTTACAAAATACATCTCCTAACTGATCCCATGTAGAAATGGAATTAGTAGCAAGGATTGTTTACTAGTCTAAGGCTTTACTTTTGAAAGAGATGGCTAATAACCTAATTGACACATTTTCCTCTTTTATATCATGAATGTTGTAGAAGTTGGCTATATCCATGAGATATTTAGAAGGGGTTGTATCTTGGTCTCAAATAAAATAAGGGATTCTTTTAAGAGTTGTTATTGGAATAGAATCATATTGAGGGAGGTCTAGAGGACTTTGGACATTAAAATCCAAAAAATATCTAGGGGATACCATGGATATGAAAGGGTTTAATAAAGATCTTGTTATAAAGGTAGGCCTTGGAGTTAATTGAGGAACAAAGTTTCCTTTATAAGGGTGCATGTTAGCAAATCTTAGTCTCTTTACTAAGTTTAAAGGTAATTCAATGAATTCAAAGGAAATACCTATAGAAGCTAATGTTGTAGTCAACTTTAGCATGAGTTGTAATCACTATTATGCTACCAAAATATTGGATCTTATTTTGGAGTCACCAGATGTTGTTTCTTGGAAGCTATAACTACTACAAATTGATCAAACTAGCATCAAAATTTTGACAATCTTCTTTGAATTGTGTCCTGTTGGGCATGCCAAAAACTGTTGTAGCATCAATTTTTACCCTTAGAGAGGGTTATTTAGGTTATTTCTAATTGAGTTAAACTATGTGAACAAACCCATGATATGGGTCACCTATGGTGGGGTTGGACCTTTGGATAAGGACAAATTCCTCTTGATGGATCACATATACTAATGTTTGCACTAGGAAAAGGGTTAGATAAGGGGTAAAGGGTCACTAATAAGGATAAAAGGGTGATGCATCAAATTTAAATGAGAACACACATAAGCATGAACTAAACACTGAGGAAGAATAAGATAATTCTATCTCACATAATCTCATAAAACTACTAGTAACATAAGTGTTTCATAAACTAGGTTCAGGAAGCAATGAATGAAGGCAAAGAGGATTTATAAGACTCATTGAGAACTTACATAAATGATAGAAAGAACACTAACTTAGAGCTGTAACTAAATTTAAGACACCTTAGAAATGAGAAAGAAAGAAGGATAATGGGCATGGAAAATTATCCTTCACAATGCTATCATGCACAAGCTTTATTAGACACAATATAGAGGGGAGAGATAGGTTAAAAAATTATTTATTACTTCAAGAGGTCTTTCATACAAATTTTGATAGGGTCTAACCTTATCAAATGAGAGTCTTTGATATTATATTATTGAGAGATAATTTCTTATCAAAAGTGAGAGAGAGCTTACAAATGGAAAAGAATAAGAGATATATGAGAAAGGGGAGAGAGAGGGGGAGTACACCATCCAAGATAATTAATTGAGATATCATCCTTCTTGATTTCTAAACCATATTTAATCCACTTAGGACTAAAAGAATTTGATAAGAAATAAATGATCCATTGTACTCTCTAATCCCTGAATCCCTTTGCTTTTATCTTTTATGCCATCTCTACTTGTTTTCATGATGAGGACAAAGTCCTCATATCCATGGACTTGATAGAACCATTCCTAAGTCTACTTTTAGCAGCTATAGGTACCCATTTGTTAAATCTATAACTTTGTATAAAGATAAGACACTTTAAATATACCCCTACTCCAACTTGAACATAGGCATTTATTATAGATTAAAAGATAATCCAATTATTAGTTTCCTACAGTTATCATCCATGAAGAGCTTAAAGATTACATATCATCATTTTTGAACTATATTAGGTCTAAATAGACCTATTCTACCTCTAAAACTTTACAGAATCATGAATACGTTGCACACAAGGATCTCCCTTCATGAAATGATGTTGAAACCATAAGAAAACTAAGTTTGCATGTATTAGATCTTCCAACAAAAGTTTAAACTGAGATTCAATGCATCCTTTGAGATATTTTCCCTAGTTCGACCTTAAGTTACATTGATTATCTATTGAAGTCTCCTAACTTTAACTTTTAATGTCATCTATTGATCTTAAATTAGGCCTTCCATATAATGACATTTGTCATATCTATATTCATTCTATGGACCCCACACTCAGTCTTGGCTTGTTTATGTGTTTACACCATGTGATAGCCTCACGTTCATTCTGAGCTCATTAAATTCTTAAACTTATCCACATAATCAATATCCCTTTGCATGGCTTGTATGCACACCATTGATTTAATCAATAGTTAACATGGTCATGACACTTGGAAACTATGCATTTGTTCCCAAAATATAAAGACTTGTTGGCCTTTCACTCATCATTTATTTGCTTTGGTACGATGGATCATGCACCATTGATCAGCTTGGACCCACTGGTTTTGTCAGTCAATGTATGCCATTAGATCTTGATTGAAGCTCCCAAAATCTTGACACTAGTCAGTCATACATTTATCCTTGGAACATTTGAATCCAAATGGTTAGTTCATGAGCCCAAATTGGACATCTATGTGCATGTCCCACTCTACAATTTCAACTTTAAAGACCTATATCTTGAGATAGCAAGCTCATCAAGATAAAAAAATTGCATAACATGATTTAGGCATAAAGAAATTCATGTCCATGTGATATTTTAGATCTAATAATCCTCCTAAGTAAACTTATTAAATATACAATCAAGTTGACCCATTCATTTTTACATGACATGCCATGATGGTCTGGTCTCTCTAGACTTGTGCAAGTCATTTTATGATCATCCACTTCATCAAAAACTCTATTCATATTGATAAAAACATTTCAAGACTTTTATAACTAGTCCATCCAAGCAAGTTTATATATGTAGTCCAAAATTGGCCAACATTTCTGGTGAGATCTTAGGGTTGCATGCTTGTTATGCAAGAGATTAATATCCTTGAAGTGATCCATTGGGTACATAGAGTCATAGTCTTTTCTCTCAGTTATCATGAAATTGACTCAAGGCTAACCCCTTTCCAAAAAACATCCTCTTGAACCATCAAGGATCAAAAGGAAACAAAAACTAAACAAATGTTCTCAAGGCACTTATTGAAAGGGAAATACACAACTAAAATAAATGTCCCCAAAACACTTAGAGGAAATTATAGAAAACTACTCTAATGTGTTGAAATATCATAAAATGGTTATAAAATATTCTAATAACAAGGCTTTAAATGAATTCTATTGATTGGGATGGGTAATACCTTTCCATCTAGTTAGGCAATCTAAAAAGCATTATGCTATTTGCATCCATGGATCAAATAAGGACCACTCTACAAGCTATGAAACTTGGTATGATTGCCTAGTTTGGCCTTATCTAAGTTCCATTTGAGGACCAAGTCCCATTTCTTGAAGTCCCTTGCTATAGTTCTCTTGTCAAAGGCTTTTTTTACCTAAGCTTGATGTGATTCTAATGTCTTCATTACAAGGTCCCTAGTTTCTTCAATCTCCATAAGGTCTATCATCCTCATATTCATAGGTTCACTCTCCATCAATTCCAACTGATGGGCTAACTTGGGATCAAAACCTCTCAGGTCACTATACTAACAAACAAATATGTCTACATATTATCGATAAATCTCAATGAAATCATTCCTTTCAACCTTTTTTCTTACCTTTCCAATCTTGAGGAGATTGTATTTAAGGATAATGACTCTTTCTTCATTCTCTTCATTGATTAACATCACTGCCTTGTATTTTATCATATGTTCTTCATGGAAGAGACCTTCAAGGGTGAACAAATATTTAAGAAGATTTTTGGATTTCAACTAAACAATTTTATCATCATACTGATGTTGAAACTTTTATTGGTTCATTGAAGAGAATTTTGCTTCTTATTGTAAGAAATAAGTAATTTGTTTGTCATTTTCAAAGACTTGTCATTGAGTTTCATTGTCTATCATTGATGGTCTTACTAACACTTTGACATGTGTTTGTACTTTGGTCCCTTTCAACTCTTTTGGGATATAAAATTGAGATCCCACATCTGCCAATCTATCATCATGCTAATTTTGGTTCCTTGACATTGCTTAGATGTTACAGGCCTTAAAATACTCAATTAGATCCCACACTCTATGTTTCTAAGACTTCATCAAAGTAGTCTTGGTGATATTTTAGCATATAACCAAGTTCACTATCAATTCATTATACCCATAAATTATTAATTATCTGATCCCTCTCTTACTAGACCATTAAAGGCCATGGATAAGACCCTCATATTCTAATGCATTGTAAGAGCAACTGAATTGGAACTTATAAGAAGATAAATACTTGTCATTGGAAGGTGATACTAGCATTGTACCTACACCCACTCCATGTTTACTCGAACCATCAAAGAAAATTTTCTATAAACCACTAGAGTCTTATTAATGTTTAATGAGGGATGGCATGGATTGATTTTATTCATGAAAATAGTAGACACCCAAGTTTATTTCTTTAATACCTTACAATGGTTCAATTTACTGATGTTCATGCTATAGCTCATCTAAGAACATATCGCATATCTCCTTAGGATGAATGTTTAGTTCTTGACCAACTAGATGTTCATCCTCATCTAGGATAATGTAGTTGATGTTTATGTTATCTAGCCCATAAAGCTCTATGTGGAATTACGTAATGGGATCAGCCTCAATAGATACCTTGGTTCCATATATTATTCTGAATGCTATTTATAACCATTCTACTACTAGATAACCTCTAATATTTTCTATAAATTCTTTGGATAAGCATAGGGCAAAGTGAGGAGGCACATCAAGGATCAATACATCTTGAGACACTGTGACACTAGGATAAGCATGTAGGGTCAAATTGAGATATTTGATTATGCCATATGGCTTGGTAGAATAACCAATAACTTGTTTAACTCCTTTAGACTGGGGCTCATATTTTAGAGTAAGCTAGTCAACTATGGACTCTGGCATTATTGAGATTCTATCCCCACTATCTACCAAGTAATTTTGCACTAAAGAGTTACCAGTGATTACTAAAATTTTGAAGGGAGGAGGTTCAACCACCTTACCTGGTTACCTTTCATTTGGTTCTTTAGTTGCATTGGTGATAACCACATTCTCCTTGACTGGTGGTTTCTCATAAACATTAATTTTTGACAACCCTTCTTGGAGAATGTCTACCTAACTTAACATGGAGAGCATATCCCATATTGTCACACTCATATTGGACCTTCTCATTTGTTCCACAATATTGATGGGTGAACCGCTAAACTTTGGTTGTGCTTTGGGAGCCACAACTGCACCTTGTGTTTGTGAGTTTTGAGGGACAAAGACATTCCCCTGATTTTTATTCCTTAGAACTATAAGGACCTTTACAAAAACAACACATCCCTTCAAGTTTTATATTAACTGAGTAATTTTAGGAATCTCTTTGAATACTTCCTGATTACCATCTATGTTTCTTATTTTAAACCTTGTATTTATTGTCACTGAAATGTATACCTAGCTAGAAATAGCCTACTAATTTAGTGCATAACACTCTTCTTACTCATAATTCACCATTGTAGTGCCCAAATAGCTTGGTCCTTGATTAGGGATTTAACCTTGTTTAGGATCTTTTGGTTATGTCATCATGGGTACCTCTATGTTTTGAGCCATAAGATCCTGATTGTAACCATAATTAGAAGCTTGTTGTCATTGATAATTGAAATCATAGTCGAAGTTAGTGTTTGGGATAATGGATTGCCTAAAAGACTAATTCCAAGTCATGGTACCCTCAAATTCTTGAGAAATATTATTCTATATGGGGATGAAAGTGTTGGAAGTGCTTACAACATTTGGATTATAGTCATTTTTCCTAACATAGTTAGGTTAACCTTGTCCTTGGTTTTGACCTTGGCCTTGGAAGATTTCTTTATAGGGTGGTCTATTTATTTGATAAACTTGTTGTTGAGGTTTATTTGAGGCTTGATAAATCCTATTGAAAGCTTGATACCTCTTAACATTCACTAGTTCATTTCCTAAGGATTGGAACATGCTCTTAATCTCTTGAAAGTTATTTTATTCTTAGGAGTCACTAGATTGATTGGTGGAAGAATTTTCTTGCTTAGGTGAGGGTATATAAGTGATTTTAGGCAAAGGATAAATGGAAAAAAGGGGAGGAATATAAATAAAGGGTGGTTTTATCTCATGGAACAAAGGCATTGGTGGTTTAGTTTGACCAATATTCTTTGAACTATGCCCCATATGGCATGCCAAAAACTATTGTAGCATCAATTTGCACCATTGGAGAGGGTTCTTAAATATATCTTTAATTGGGCTACACTATGGGAACAATCTTAGGCTATGGGTCACCAATGGTGGGGTTGGACCTCCAAATAAAGCTAGCTTCCTCTTGATGGATCACCTATACTAATTTTTGCACTAGGAAAAGGGTTAGAGAAGGGGTAAAGGGTCACTAAGAAGGATAAAAGGGTGATGCACCAAATTTAAATGAGAACTCACGTAATCATGAAGTAAACATTGAGGAAGCATAAGATATTTCTAGATCACACAATCTCCCAAAACTAGCTAGTTGTATAAGTGTTTCATAAACTAGGTTCAAGAAGTAATGAATGGAGGCAAAGAAGAGTTCTAAGACTCACTGAGATCTTCCATCAATGATAGAAAAAACATTAACTTAGACCTATAACTAATTTGAATACACCTTAGAAATGAATAAAAAAGAAGGATGATGGGCATGGAATATTTTCCTTCATAAGGCCATCATGCACAAAATTTGCTACACATAATTTAGAGAGGAGAGATAGGTAAAGAAAGTCTTTATTACTTCAAGAGGTCTTTCATATACATTTTGATAGGGTCTAACCTTATCAAATGAGAGTATCTACTCTTCCAAAATTGAGAGAGAATTTATTATCAAAAGTGAGAGAGAAATTAAAAATGGAAAATAATAATAGATATAGGAGAAAGGTAAGAGAGATGAGGAGCACACCATCTAACATCATTAATTGAGCTACCATCTTTCTTGATTTCTGAACCATCTTTGATCCAATTAGGACTAAAAGATTTTGAGAATAAATAAATGCTCCATTATACTCTCTAACCTTAAATCCCTTTTATTTGATATTCTATGCCATCTCCACTTGATTTTATTATGAGGATAAAGTCCTCATATCCATGGAACTGACAGATCCATGCTTAAGTCTACTTTTAGTGGTTGTAGGTACCTGTTTGTCAAAGTTATAACTTTGTCTAAAGATAAAACACTTCAAACTTGTCCTTACTCTAACCTAAACATATGTCTTTACTATATATTTAAAACTAATTTAATTATTGGTTTTCTTATAGTTATCATCCATGAAGAGATTACAGACTACGCAAAATCATTCTTAAAATACATTAGGTCTAAATAGACCTATTTTATCTCTAAACATTATGGGAATTAAAAATGCACTACACATGAGGATCTCCCTTAATGAAATGACATTGAAACCATAATAAAACTAAGTCTACATGCATATGATCCTCCAAAAGAGATCTCAACTATGTTTTAATGGCATCCTTTGAGATATTTATCTTGGTTCAACCTTAGGTCACATTTGTTCTCTATTGAAGTTTCCTAGATTTTAATTTTAATGTCAGCCATTGATCTTGAACTAGGCCTTATAGATTATGACTTTTGTTAGATCTAAATTAATTTCATGAGACCTATAGTTAGTCCTAGGTGGTTCATGAATTTACACCATATGATGGCGTCATGTTCATTCTAAGCTCATTGAATTCTTGACCTTATGCACATCGTCGATCTCCCTTTGTATGGCTTGTATGTGTAACATTGATTTACCTAGAAATTCCATGGTCATGAAACTTAGAAACTATGAATTTTTTCATAAGATCTGATAACTTATTAACCTTTTACTCACCATTGATCTATTTTGGTAATATGGATCATGCATCGTTGATTAGCTTGGATCCACTAACTTTATCAGTCATTATGTGCTATTAGATCTTAACTTAATCTCCTATAATCTTGACACTTGTTAGTTGTGCATTTATCCTTAGAACATTTGAATCTAAATGGTTATTTCATGAAGCCCAAATTTGATGTCTTCATGCATTTTCCACTCTTCAAGTTCAACTTTAAAGACCTATATCTTGATATATCAATCTCATCAAGATATAAAATTTGTAGAGCATGATTTAGGCATGAAGAAATTTATGTCCATGTGATATTTTGGCTCTGAGATGCCTCCTAAGTTAACTTATTAAATGCATAATCAAGTTGACCCATTCTTTTTTGCATGACATTCCATGATGGTCTGGTCTCTCTATACTTGTGCAAGTCATTTTTTGATTATCCACTTCATCATGAAATCTATTCATCTTGATCAAACCATGTCAGGACTTACAAAACTTATCCATTTAGGTGATTTTCTATGTGTAAGCCAAAATTGGCTAACATTAAGATTTAAGAGGCCTTATATAAGAATAAATACTTTGATCTCTTGAGTGGATGATGATATCATCCAAGTTAAGAGAATTTTAGAACAAAAGGTGCCTAATATGCCAAAAAATGGAGCTTTTTGGTGCCTTTTTGAGCCATTGAAGTTAAAAGTGAAAGTGTGAAGGGTCTTGTTAGTGACTCTAGGTTTCACCCTTGATGAGGATAGGAATGTTCATTTCCTAATATCTAACTTAAACTAACATGGGAATGACCTTAGGCTATGGGTTACCTTTGTGTAGGTCAGACCTCTAGATTTTAAGGGCCTAACTCTCCTAATTTGTTCATCTAAATTAATTCTAAGACCTAAACATGTTGGGATGAAAAGAGTAAAAGAGACTACATAATGAAAACCTACCCTAAAGTGTGGTGATGCACCTGATAATCATTCTATCCACTCATTTAATCTTGAACTCTCAACAAACTAATGGGATAAACACAACCATATAGTCATCTTCATGAGTCCTATGAACAAGTGTTTCATATGGAAGTTGTACTAGATGAGTGGAGTAACAAGGCAATGATAAGTATGTCTATTAGAATACTCTCACCAGTTATGTCACACTTCAAGACTTCATTATTTACCTTTCTACACTCCACATGACCTACATAAGACACCTCCTTGACATCTAGGTTAAAAATGATCTACAAGGGAAATAAAACCATCACATTTTCATATCAACAAATATGAATACACTATAATGTCACCATGAAAGAGCTAATTTTTTTAATTTAGTCTAAATAGATACACAAGTATAAATACTGGTAGAGTCTCCTCATTTAGCCCAAGGGATGTAAACTAAAGAAAAAATCCTTGAATATATAGAAGAGATGAGGAGAGAATAAATGGAATCTTTCATGAAAGAGTGGATAAAGGGTCATAAATGACTAAGTCCACTCAAAATAGTAGTTATAATAGTTACATAAACCTCCTTCAATCTTATCCATGCATAGCTCATCCTTAATGGCTCCTTTGACATTGAAATTAGGGTAGTGGATGCTGAGTTAGATTCAGTTACTCTTTGACAAATGCTTGGACATGCCTAAAATAGTCCACTATCACTCCATATAGTATTTAAAATCATGAATTATGCCACCATAGTCATGTAGCAACCTACACTCCTTTAAGGGAAATTGACAAAGTTAAGGAGAATGTATTATCCTCCATTAAAGCTATGAAATGTGCATTAAATTCCCTTCAATGGCTAGCCACCAATCATTGACTTATCTTTTTATCCTTCCAAAACTAATTTAACTCTCTTTGATAATAACATGGGTCAATTGGCCTATTAAGCCTAATTTCCTAAGTGTTGATGTATTGAACTCCATGAAACCTATAAAAGAGATAAAAAACTTATGTATGAGTGTGATCCATGCCTGAAACAACACTTAAAACCATGAAATAGGCTTAGAAAGGCATTAAGAACTATAAACTCCACTTTTCCAAGTTTATTAGTTCATCTTCCTCATGCATTGGTAGATTGGAAATTTTGGATGTACTTAAATAGGCTCTTTCATGTGAATTAATAAGCATGTTATGAATTTATAATGTGGAATAAGTCCCAAACTTACTATCCCAATGATTGGAATCATTCTGTACAGTCAAACACCTTTTTTTATGTTCAAAACCTTGAAAAAGTGCCTATTTATAAGGATTTCATACTATGTCAATATAGTTAGGTACCATAGGTGGATTCCTCTCTAAGTTAATTTTACCATCCATGAGCTTTCTAGGTCATTATAGGATGTTAAGATGCCAAAACATCAATTTTTTTGAGACTAGGTCTTAATAGGATTTTAGGGAGGTTTAGGAGTGTCTAGGAGTCTTAGAGATGATTCATACTATAAAAACACCCAATTTTGGAATAAAATCTATGAATATCTTAGGGAATTTACCTACTCAACTTTTATGAGTGTCTTAAACTCACATGCAAAGGGTGGATGAAGATATGAATGTCACAAGTCGACCCTAGGGTAATCCATAGACCATTTTTGAGTGCCTAATGTCTTAATGTTTATTCATAGATTTTAGCCTCCTAAATTAAAATAGATCTATTTTTAAGTGCATAGGATTACCTAAACCTCCTAAGATATTTGGTCTTGGGAACCTATGTGGTGGAGTGGATGAGTGCTTGAAGTTGGTATTCAAACTATCTGTGTGCAAGGTTAGGTGCTTCAAGCAAGATTTTGAATATATTATGACTATTCCTAATTCCTTTTCTCCATTTTAATATTCTTAATTAGGGTCTTTAAATTTTCATTCCCCACCAATTGATCATACAACCAACTATAGAAGCATGGAGGAGCCTTGATGTGGCACTAGGGTTTGTAGGTAGGTCTATATGATTATGTTTGAGGCCTATCATTAAGATAATTGACTTTTGTATTGAGTTATATACCCCTTTGGAGGAAGATATAGGACCTTTTACCATGTTTCAATGATTAAAATACATTTTAGGTCTCCTTTTCCACTTGTAAATCTTCCAAGACTTAGTTTTGTCCGTTTAGCACCTTGACTACTTACCTAGACATGTCTTGGTCTGAGACAAAATAATGGGTATACCAACTATTTTTCTAACCAAGAAAATATTATAGGTTCCTTTTATCACTCACAAGTATCATTTATTCAAAAATTAGAGACTCAACTCTACCTAACAAGCCCTCAACTGACCAATTTTGGTCAAATTGGCCATTGACTACTTGCTAACTATGTTGACATGGAATCTTAGAGTTTGAGGCCATTACAGATGGAATGAACACCATCATACCTCTCTCCTATATCTTTTTCTCACCATTATTCATCATAATATATGACTTCATGGAGTAATTAGCCTTTCTAATCATTTGATTCACCTATGTAGGGTTTGGAGATTGAGGGCTTAATATAACCCTTAGAGGCCTGCAAACATGCATTTTGTGTGTTTCCTAAGTATAGAAATATTGATGGCATTGGTCATATTATTTAGTCTCTTATAGGTATTACCATATTTATCATATCCTTTGTCTCCAATTGACTCGTGTTCCCAATGTATATGAATGCCCTCTTAGGTCTAGTTATTTAGGTTTTGTTTAAAACCCTATATATACTCTTTCTTTCCTATAACTTGACTATTTTTTGGCTTTAAGTGATGAACATACCTCATTATAGGTTCATATGATCAATATTCACTAATTATTAGAGCTTATGTATCAATATCCTTTATTTGAATGGATCAACCTACACATTGAAACCCTATGTTTCCTCCTATGATTTGATTGATGATATGATCTTCATTGCATAGGATGTAGTTGTATAATCTACCTCAACTATGACTAATACCTACTGATAAATGAGACTTTATTATCAAGACCCTCAACTTGAATTGGCCTCTGAGCCATTGACACAATAGTTCCCTCCATTCTCAAGTCTGCTATACTTAGCCTATAGGTGTATATTCTATGTTCTTAACTGAGTGAGGGGAGTAAAATTCTTAATGTGAGTGTATTAAACCTCTTTTAGAGAATGGATGCCTTTTATAGGTCTCTTTTAGGTCAATATTTTATCCCATTTATCTCAACAATGACTTCCAACCCCTGTAACTTATCTTTCTTACTTTTTATGGACTAACTATATGTGGATACAATATTACTGTAGATGTTCCTTAGACTAAGATTTAGACTTAGAAAATAGATATTATCATTGAGATACTATTAATTATGATAATTTTTACCTCAATATTTCCTCAAGGACATGGTGCTTTCCAACTCTGTCTTTAACAGCTTTCTTTTTTTTGCCTTTTGATATGGTGACTGTAGACTTGCATATCATGCTATTGTAGGTGTTAGTCTATGTTAATCCTTCTTAAGGGATTTAATGTCTTCAAAATTATAGGTGTTTCACCTCTTTATCATCATTAACACTTTTATTTTTTAATAGGTACCCCACAATTCCATCAACATGTCCTCCTTAACCTTTTTCTCATTATCTGGATAGGCTAGTCAAGGTGGTTGTAGTTGATTCACTGTCCTTCCATAGGGCTATGGTTTGATGGATGTATGAGTAAGTTGGCCACTGACACATTTTAAGCACCTATTATTGTACTTGATCCATCTTCATATACACTTTTGGCTTAAGATAAGCCCTTGATTCTTTTCAAATAGTCTAATCTGTCAAGAGCCCCTTGGTTCTTGTTAGTGTATAGACTGTGACAGTTTACATGTGCCTCATGGGGTGAATGTTTCAAGGCCACTTATGGGGTTCACATTTTATTATTCAATTAATTATAACTCATCATAAGTATTTTCCTTTACACTTATAGTTTTCCTTGAATAAACTTCTTAATCACTCCTTGGAATGCTCTTGAAACTCTATCACAGTGGCCAAAGACTAGTTGTAGGTTCTTATGAGGTTTGTGATGGACAAAGGTGACTTGAAGCCACCTGGATTTCTTGCATCATAATATTGCACCATCATTAAATTTTTAGGGTTCATATCTACTGAGATTAACATCAATCTCTCATGCCTTTGAATGGTCTTCATGTTGTGTTTTGATTCCCTGTTATAGTATCCCTAGAAGGCTTGCTGTAGGTCTTGATTTTCTATTTCAATTAGGTCTATGATCAAATGGTTTAGACACCTTATGAATTTATCTTTCTTAAGGGTTGTAAGGGAGCATGGGGGTTCATATAATTATTTATACCTAGAATGTGGTGGGTGTGGAGATGTGGAGAAGGATGAAATTAGAGTGATAAGGGTGTGAGGACATGAAAATAGGGGTAAACATAGTATAAAAGACAATGATTGTAATGTAAAATGATAGAGTATAGAAAAGACATGAAGTGAAGGGTAATAATAATTATAAAACCAAAAATTTATACTTTTGATAACCTTAGACTCATACCTAAATGGTAATTAATCTTTGGAGGCATAAACACAACATACATATCCTGAAAATTAAACCTCGATATCTTAAAAAACCTTAATCTTCCCAAATAGACTTTAAAATTTGCTAATAGGTGACTAAGATGAGTTGGGAGGTAAGATGTGTGGTATATAAGACTTTGAGGCTACCAAATAGCTCCATGATTTTTATAAACATGGCATAAAAAATTTATATCACCAATCTAACATCCCTTTTCAAGATCTTGAGCTACTTTTGAAGTTCTATACGTATCTTTGCACTGGACACAGTCCTTGTCAATAGTAATTCTCACTTATGCATAAGTATTACCACTTTTATTTAGATAATATGAGGTAATAAAAGGAAATTATACCTTAATTTTGAGAAAGAAGGTATTATAATCATCAAGACACCTTTGTAAAATTTCACACTCAGATCATAGCTCTTGATGAAGACACCAAACTTTGGTCAATACAATCAACTTTCCTGCAGACTACACACATTAGATAATCATGGATATTTAAATATATGGAGGCTCACATGTATGATACAAATTTTTAATTTTCCATATAATTTCCCTTCAAGACATGAGATAACAACATTAATGATTGGATTAAGGTAAAAAAACAAAAATCCATGAAAACTACCCAACTAAAGTTGCCCTGTGTAGATGTGAAGTGCATACACATTCCTTAAATTATTAAGGAAGGTTTATAAAGTTTTCAAGTCAAATATCTAAAAAAATACCCAAGATTGGAAGCTATTTAATTCTGCTTCTTGTGGCCAAGATATGGGACCTCCACTCTCTCTCCTCTATACGATACAAGCAAAAACCTAAAGAGTTGTCCAAGCTTGCAAAGAAGGGATGATGAAGTGTAGGTAAGTTTTGATCTTTAATGAAATCAATTTATAATTAAACCTATTAGGGACATCATAAATGAACTCAGCTTCATCCCTTGATCCTTTGCTATATTGTATAGTCTGTACCATTTTGTACAAGTGTAGAGATACCCTCAAAATATTTGATTTTCACTATTTTTTATATGTTTAAAGTTTTTAAGAATAATTTTAGGGTCATAGAGAGATAATCACGAACTAATAGGAATTTATAATAAGGAAAAATTACAAGGGTAAGTGGAAAATCCACAAAATGGCATGTGGGGCCCACTTGGCTAATGAAAGAGTGTGAGTGGGCCTTAAAGGGACTCTAAATGGCATGAAATGATTAGGGAGAAATTTGGAATGGATAGGACCCAATTTAAGACCCTCTTTTAATAAAATTAATAAAATCACTTGATTTTCCTAATGTTTTCCAAGGTGACATAAGTTCATGAAGTGATTTGAGGGGTGATGAATGGTTTAGGAGGGGGTCTTAAGGATTTAATTGAAATAGGATGAGTATGCCATTTAAAATGAATTTAATGCATATTTATATTCATATTATAGCCTAAAACCAATGTTAAAACATCTTCACATTAACAAAGACTTCTATACTCCTCAAACAAGGCTAATTACTCATTGGCTTTCATGACCTCTTGAAAACTTTCTCTCTCATTCTAAGGCACCATGACACCCATCATATCATTTTAAATACTTCAAGACTATCATGACACCATGGATAAAATTTGTAATTATGACACATCATGACATCCATAATCAATATTCAAATACTCTCATTGAGACAAGGGTGACATGACCATGACATAAGTAATCATAAACAGGGTAAGATGGTGGTCATCAAAAAAATTTGCTATAGGGGGTTAACATTTGGCCTGTGAGGACAAAATGTAAACAGGTCCTCAAAGAGATAAAATAACAATAATTAAGGATTAATTCCTTTTCCCATGTTGGAAATAAAAAATGGTAGACTTGGAGGTGGTTAAAGGTCATTTATTGACTTCTAAATGTTTCTTGCTCCTCTCTTCTCCTTGTTATTATATATAAGAGACTTGTTATCTTCATTATAAATATGATATTTATTTTGGTATAGTATATACATACCCATTTATGTAATAAATATCCTTCAAATTAATAATATTATCCATTTTACCTATCTCTTTTCCTACATCTTGTGTTTTAGTTAGCTTGTGCATGATTGGCTTGTGAAGGATCCTTATTCCATAGTGATTATCATCTCTTTGTTAAATTTTTGTAGGTGGTTTAAGGTGTATGTGTAGGTATAAATGTGTGCTCTTTTGACCACTGATGAAGGTATATGTTGAATTTTTACACTCTTCCATGATTAATCTCTTGTCTAGTGAGCCTGGTTTTAGAAATATTGATGTAAAATGTCCAGTTTGAGAGATTGTGTGAGTGAGGGTTATCTTTAAGCTTCCTTAGTGTTATATTCAAGAAATTTAGAGTGTATTTTAGTTTGGTTTATCATATTTTATATGTTTTTAGTTATCCCTTGAAACCCTTTTACTCTTTTCCAAGTCAAATACAGTAGTTTAGGTGATCTACCAAAAGGAACAATCCTTATCTAGAGGTTCAACCCCATCACAAGATACCCACAACCTAGGGTTGATCCAATTTTTTAGCCAAGAGTGAAAGAGCCTAAAGAAACCTCTCATAAGGGTGCAATTTTGTGCTAAAATAATTTTAGGCATGTCAGATGGGATATAGTTTGATGATTCTTACATCATATATTGAAGATTTGTTGGTGATACTATTTAGTACATCAAAATTTGGAGGACTTATATAAGCATCAATGGTGACTTTGAGTTCATCTGGCTAGTTTCAACAACAAATGTATTCTTTCCAAGTTTTTTTTTGCTTTTCACATTAAGTTTGATGGCTAGATAGGAGGGAATTTTGGTTTTACACCTTTTTATCAACCATATAATTATCCATACCAGCCTTATGTCAAGCCATATAATTCATACAATGAACCTATTCCCCCCATATGGCTCTAGTTATCAGTATGAGTAGCTTTGTTATCAAGAATACTACCATTCCTTCCCTTCCCAAACACCTCGTCAAACTAGCCCTTATAATGAAAATTTGGAAATAAGAAACTTTACTATAAGATTCAAGAATGTGTTGGTTGCCATTTAAGGGCAAAAAGTCCAATTTTACCAACTTTATCATACTTATAATCATCCCTTTGTAAGATATGTTTCTCCTAATCAACCCTATGAAAGTGCCAAAGATATACACCTTGATTATGAGAGACACATGAGGGAGATTGATAAAGAACAAGAATATTATTTGTAGCAGCCCATGAAATATCATATGATTATGAAATATCCACCCATTCTTCCTTAAGTTTTATAAATTCCTCAACCTAGGAAATTTCTAAGCTTTTTATCTACTCCTAATGTTCCAATACAAAATCCAATGAGAGAAGAGATTTTAGAGGACAAACAAAGGAAGTTTCCAAGTTTTAGGAGAAATTTTTCAAACCCTAAACCAACTCATGAACATATTATTCCCACTATTACCCAAGAGCATCCCATAATTCCTTATGTTCCTACTCTACTATGTGGACCTTCTTACCCTCCCACCATCTCCCTTTGTAAAGGAGGACCTATTGTATGGAGAGAAAATGAAAACAATTTAGATGAAGATGATGATGTTGAAAGTGAATATGATGAGGAAATCATAATTGGTACTCCTCATTATGCTATTATATTAGATTTGGGACAAGAATAAAAAAATAACTCTTTTGGGTAGACTTTTGATGAAGAGGATGCTAAGCCTAAAGAAGAAGACATCAAATTATTTGATGAGCTACCACTTTATGCAATGGAGGAGGACATTGAGAGTGGACAAGGATTTCAATATGAGCTTGTGCTTCAAGAACAAGATCCTAATAAGCTCAAGATTAGATTTCATATACTAACAGGTGAAAGGGAGTTAGAGGACTTGTTTGAGATCTTGGGAGCAAACTATGTTCCTCTTCAAGAAAACCATGATATGATTATGCTTGAGGAGCATAATGGAGTAGAAAAATTCAAGAGTGAGGTAAAATATTATTACTCAATGTTTGTATTAATAAGAGGATGTCCTATCAGGTACCTATCTCAGTTGAAAGATAAAAAGGAGCCATCACATGTTGTGATTATTTTAGATCATAAAATTGAGCATAAAAAATAACAAGATCAACTTCCCTATCCACTCCAAGATAGTTTTATGACAAATCAATCATATTTGGTAAGTGGGTTTATTTTTGTTCTTATTATTGGAGAAGTGTATCATCATTTTTTTTGAATATCTGCTCTTTCAACATATTTGATTGGCTTACCCAAAAAATATAAAGCATATTAGATTAGTAAAAAAGGGTATCTATTTTGTCCAACTAGTCAATGAATTTATGTAAATGTCATTTTGATCAGTTAGTTTAGGGTAGGTATTTATTTTATTTCCTCCAAGTGCCTTCATGCAAAATGCAATTATAGTTTAGTTGTGTTTATTCCCTAAGTTTTCTTGCACATGTATTATTGTTGCTTTGAAGGAACATGGTTCAGTTTTAGTTTTGCATAAGGAAAATACAATAATTTATATTAGTTCAAATCAGACTTGATGACATTTTTTATGACTCCATGCCCAATGGATAGACTAAGGCTACTAGTCTTTTGCATAGACAGGCATGCAATCTTAGAAGGTCACTAGAAATATTGGCCAAAATTGGACTACATGTAAAAATTTGGAATAGATGGATTAGGACATATCAATGAGACAATAAATCACACATTTTTATTTGTTTCTTCACTCATTCCAAGACCTGACTTTCATATGAAGGGAGACATCTTAGGAGGTATCTCAGTAAGGGGTGTAGTGGTTATTTGAGGGCCTATTACATGTGAGGAGACCCAATGGGAGAGAGAAAAGACCAGATTCATGACCATACTTAGTTTTCTTAGTATTATTGAGTTACTTCCTCATCATCTTTTATGCCTCTTCATTTAGTTTTTGATGATATCCTCTTCAGGCAAAAATTAGTATTTTGGCTCTCCTAGTTCAAGAACTATCTCCTTGGTCAACCTTGAAAACCTAAATTAAAGTATTTTAAGACTTGACGTGTTTAAATTTATTAATATTAGGTTTATAAATCCTAGGAAAGTGTGGGAAAATAAATAAAATAAAGAAACATAGTGAGAAAGGTAGTTTTAATCAGTGAAGAGGCCATGAGGCACTCTCTATACCTGAGAAGCTTAGCAAAATGCATGTATCAGTTCAAATAGAAACCAATGGTAATATAAAAGGTTGTTTTTATGGTAAATAATTATAAATATAATGAAATAATGTTATTAAAGACTCAATTTATCCCTCAAGGATGAAATTTTGTCTTTTGCCCCAAACTATGCATTTTTCTAAGCTTGACACCATGACAATTTCAAGGTTTGAATATGAGCACAAGGTTTCAAGGTATAAAATTTAGGATTGGAAATAATGGCATCTTAAAAAATTTTAATAAAATAATTCCAAAGAGTTTTCATACATGTAAAATTAAAAAATCCATTTTTTAGTTTTATAGGTGTAGAGAGCTAAGAGAAGCCTAGAGTGATAGAAGAGAGGGGGGTGATAGAAGTAATTTAATTAAGATTTAAGACATGAAATTTGGATAATATTTGGGTTCCTAATTTATATCTATAACCTCTCTCATTTTCCATATTTTTCCCATAGAATGCAAGAACCATCATCAAAGCCAGAATTACATTTAAACTCTTCTTTAATCCTCACAACTTGGTTTTGGGATAAGTTTTCCATTTTTTGAGATTTTTTGTTGAAAAAAATATGGTGTGAGATATTATGGTAAATATTAAAACTTTATGCACCTTAATCCATAAAAAATTATAGGTAAAAATTGAAAAAGTGCTAGTTGGCCAAAATTTTAGGGTTTTGGCATGTAAATGTAGATAGTCAAAACAAGCATTTTTGAGGCACTTAAAAGATTGAATGATAAAATATAATTATTTTATAATTTGTATGAGTATTTATAGGTTACAAACAAAAATAATTATGTATTGAGACCTTATAAATCTCAAGATTTACCTATTTTTTCTCTTATATCTTGCAGTTCATAATTTCTAAATGTGCAATGGGCTTAAATTGGTGTTTTCAAAGGTTTTATTTGATGGAATGATGAAAAAAATGTTTTAAAAAAATTTATGAGTTTTATATGTCCCATATAAAAAATAATTAGGTATTTATACCTTATAAATATAAAGATATGTCATTTTATCACTTCTTAGTTTTCTTATTTCTTGCAAGCATGAGAGAGCTAGTATGGAGCTTAAGAAGAAAATTGATGTTTTCGATGCATGGTTACTTTTTAAAATGTTAGGATGACATAAAATGCTTAAGATACCTCAAAATTTACATGTGATGGTCCAATAACAACATAGAGGGATCAAGAGAGAGGAAAACCAAGTTTTTATATCTCCATTAATGGAGTTCATGCTTAAAACTAAGTTTAGAAGAGCCTTTATCAGAGGTTAAAAGGAAGATTTATGTATGTAAAAGTACTAATAATTTTTTATAAGATATAAAATCATATTTTTAGTGAGTTGTAAAAGGAATAAACACTTAAAGTGGCTCAAATTAGCAAAGAGACCCCTTAGACCTACCTAAGTCTAGAAGGTAGCAGACCTTCCCAAACTAATTTAAAGAGTTTCCAAGTGAATAAAAGGATGATAATGGTCTCAAAGAAATGGTAACCCCAGAAAAAAGAGTCTTTATTATAAAATAATCTCATTTAATCTCCCAAGTAACATGGAGAGGCCTAAAACTATTGTAAGCTCTAAGGAGGCTAGTGGGTAGCTCATGGTGGCTAGAAGGTTTTCGATCCCATTTGATGGTGCAAGTCATGATTTTTTTTTATAAAGAATGTAAATTTTTTTTTAATGCACCATCAAAATTTTATATCTCCCCTTTACCTTTTTGACCCATTTTGCACTAAATTTGCCTTTCTTGACTAAGCCTATAAGAAGGAGCTCGAAGGTGAGTTTCACTTGCTTAGTATGTGCCACAGAGTATGTATGGGGATATGATATTGTAGGATAATGTGTAAGCGGTTAATAATAAGGTTTTAAAATCATTTATAGAGCCATTAAAAACCCTCATTTTATTAATAATCGTTAAGAGGTGAGGGCACTCTAAAACCCTATTTTTGCCTTTTTATCAAATTGACTTGCAGGTTCAAATGTTTGGTATGTGCAGTATAAGAAGTTTTAAGACATGAAATTTGGAGGATAGTTTGGGTCCTGAGTTAGTTCCATAAACTTCTCTCAGTTTCCCTAGTTAGACCATATAATTTGACAATCACTATCAAAGCCAAAATATGGGTTTTGATTGCCTAAACCCTCAAAAAGTCCACTTTGGTTTATAACCTCATATAATTAATTATAATCCAACAAAATGGACTTATAAGAACCTAAAAAATATAAATGACTCCATAAATCATAAGTATGACCTATTTTTCAAACAATTTTGGCACATGTGGTTGTTCTCCTAACTCAAAATGGCTTAAAAAGGGGGCAAGTTCCAGGTTAGGAATTGAAGAAGCTACTTCAAAGCATGAAATAGGTGTAATAATACCTTAATAAAATTTATATAGCATTGATAATTATTTATAATATCTTATAGAGTGTTTTTTTGAATGGAAAAGTGAGGAACTCAGGTTTTCTAATGATTTTGTAGGTTTTACAGGTCTAATGGAGGTTTTTACCATTGTTGCAAGTCTTGAATGAGGCCTAAAACTTCATCCTCATCCTTAAATGCATGTTATTGAAGTTAAAAATCCTTATAAATTTCCTAAAATATCTTATAAGGTGTCTTGGTGCTTGATAGGAGTTCCTATGGCAAAAAAATGAAGAAGTCAACCAAGCTTAAAGACCTCCATCAATAGAGTCATATAAAACTAGGTCTGGCTAAGGATAAAAAAATGGTCAAACAAACATAATATGGCATTTAAAATACCTTGGAAGGCCATAATCAAGCTTATATGGGAATTTTCATGCTTAAGGGTGAAGACTCTTATGATGGCTTAAGCTCTTAAGAGGCCTATAATAGTGAAGATATAGGTTCAAAGCTAAAGTGTAGGTTAATATTGTTCTAATGGTGTCCCAAGGATAAAAAGAGTTCATGTCAAATTGAAATTAGACTCAAGTTACTTTATGGAATTCTAAACATCTAATACTAAAGTGACTAACCACTAATGGTCAAAGAAAGCTTCAAGCAGGCTAGTGGTCAAGTATGTCAAATTTGTCAAGTAGGAAAGTGGGAGAGAGTTAAGGAGATTTTAAAGTCAAGAGGAGTAAATTTTAAGAGTCCTTATATAATAACAAAGACTTTGATACCTTGAGTGTATGATGACATAATCCAAGTCAAGATACTTTTAGACTAAAAGTTGCTTAATACGCTAAAAATAGAACTTTTTGGAGCCTTTTTTTATCCATTTAATTTAAAAGTGAAAGTGTGAAGGTTCCTTAAGGAGATAAAACAACATCAATGAATGAGTAAATCCTTTTCCCATGTTTTAAATCAAAACTAGTAGCCGTAGAGGTGGTTGAAGTTCATTTATTGACTTTTAGATGCTTCTTTGCCCTATCTTCTCCTCATTCTTCTATATAAGAGACTTGTTCTCTTCATTTTAATGATGCTAATCATTTTGGTATGGAATATATCTTCCAATTAATGTAATAAAAAACCTTAAAATCAATAATATTATCCATTTTACCTATCTCTTTGCCTACATCTTATGTTTTAGTTAATTTGTACATGATTGCCTTATGAAGGAGCCTTCTTCCATAGTGATTGTCCTCTCTTTCTTACCTTTATAAAGGTGGTTTAAGGTGTATGTGAAGGTATGAATTTGTGATATTTTTATCACTGATGAAGGCATAGTGTGAGTTTTTACACTCCTCCATGCTTCATCTCTTGTCTAGTGAGCCTAGTTTTAGAAATATTGACGTAAAATGACCAGTTTGAGAGATTGCATGAGTGAGGTCTGTCTTTGAGCTTCCTTAGTGTCATTTTAAAGAAATTTTAAGTGTATTTTATTATGGTGTATTACCCTTTTTATGTTTTCAGTTATCCCTTGCAACCCTTTTACCCTTTTTCAAGTCAACATTAGTAGTTTAGGTGATCTACCAAGAGGAACCAACCTTCTCTAGAGGTTCAACACCATCATAAGATACCCATAGCCTAGGGTTGATCCCATTTTTTAGGTATGAGTGAGAGATCCTAAATAAACCTCTCAAAAGGGTGAAATTTTGTAGTATAATAGTTTTTGGCATGCCTAATAAGACACAATTTGATGATCCTTACATCATATATTTAAGATTTGTTGGTTTTGTTCTTCAATACCTTGAGCCTTTGGAGGAATTATACAAGCATCAATGATTACTCTAAGTTCATCTAGTTGGTTTTAGAAGCCCAAGTATTCTTTCCAAACTTTTTTTTATTTCCATATGAGGTATTATGGATGGATATGGAGGGAATTTTAGTTTTACACCTCCTTATTAACCATATAATGATCCATACCATCCATATATTGAGCCATATAAGTCCTATAATGAGCCTAATTTTCCCCCATAGGGCTCTAGTTATCATTATTAGTAGCCTTGCTATCAAGAATACTACCATTCCTTCCCCTCTCAACCACCTAGTCAAACTAGCCCTTCAAATGAAATTTTGGAAATAAGGAACTTTGATCTAAGATTTAAGAATGAGTTGGCTTCCATTGAAGGGAAACACGTATAATTTTACCAACTTTATCATACTTATAATCATCCTTTTACAAGCTATGTTTCTCCTAATCAGCCCCAAGAAAGTGCCAAAGATATACGACTTGATTATGAGAGATAAATGAGGGAGATTGATAGAGAACAAGAATATTATTTGCACCAACCCTCATAAGATCCTATGCCTATGTAATCTCTACCCATTATTCCTAAAATTTCACAAACTCCTCAATTAGGAAATTTTCAAGCTTCTTATCTACTCCTAATGTTCCAACACAAAATCTAAATAGAGAAGAGATTGTAGAGGACAAGCCAAGGAAGTTTATAAGTTTTATGAACACTTTTTCAAACCCTCCACCAACTCATGAGAATATTCATCCCACTCTTCCCCAAGAGCATCCCATAATTCCTTATGTTCCTACTCTACCAAGTGGATCTTCTTGCCCTCCCACAATCTCCCTTTGCAAAGGAGGACTTATTGTATGAAGAGCAAATGAAGACCATTCAATTGAAGAGGATGATGTTGAAAGTGAATATGATGAGGAAACAATAATTAGTAGTCCTCATTATACCATTAAATCAAACTTGGGACAAGAAGATGAAAGTCATTCTTTTGGGCACACTTTTGATGAAGAGGATGCTAACCCTGAAGAAGAATACATCAAATTTTTGATGACCTACCACTTTATGTGATGGATGAAGACCTTAAGGGTGAAAAAGGATTTCAATATGAGCATGTGATTCAAGAAGAATATCCTAATAAACTCAAGATGAGCTTACATACTCCAACAAGAGAAAGGGAGTTGGAGGAATTATTTGAGATCTTGAGAGCAAACTATGTTCCTCTTCAAGTAGACCATGATTTGATTGTGCTTGAGGAACATAATGATGGAGCAAAAAAATATAGGAGTGAGGTAAAATATGATTGCTCAATATTTATATTAACAAGAGGATGTCCTATCAGACACCTAGCTCATTTGGAAGATAACAAGGAGGATCCATCACATGTGCTTATTTTAGAACATAAAATTGAGCATAAAAAAGAGCAAGATCAACTTGCCTATCCACTCAAAGATAGTTGTATGTTCAATCAATCAGATTCGGTAAGAAATTTTATTTTTGTTCTTAATCTTGGAGAAGTGTATCACTAATTTGTTAAATATCTGTTCTTTCTCAATCTTTGGTTGGATACCCTAAAAAATGTAAAGCATATTAGTTTAGTAAGAAAGGGCATCTATTCTATACAACTAGTCAATGGCTTTGTGTAAATGCCATTTTTATTGGTTAGTTTAGGATAGACAATTATTTTATTTCCTCCAAGTGCTTTCATACACAATGCAATTATAGTTTAGTTGTGTTTTTTCCATAAGTGCTCTTACACATGTATTGTTGTTGATTTGAGGGCAAATGGTTTAGTTTCAGTTTTAAATAAGGAAAATAAAATAGTGTTTATCAGTTCAAATCAGATTTGGTGACATTTTTCATGACTCCATTCCTAATAGATAGACTAAGGCTACTAGTATTTTGCAAAAACATGCATACAATCCCAAGAGGTCACCAAGATTGTTGGCCAAAATTGGTCTACGTGAAAAAATTTGGCCTAGATGGATTAGGCCATCTCAATGAAATAATAAATCACAGCTTTTTATTTGTTTCTTCACTCATTCCAAGTCATGACTTGCATCTGAATGGAGACATCTTAGGAGGTATCTCAGTGAGGGGTACATTGGTAGTTTAAGGGCCTATTACATGTGGAGAGACCCAATGGGAGGGATATAAGACCAAATTAATTACCATAATAAATTTTACTAGCCTTCTTGATTGAATTTCCCATCCTCTTTTATGCCTCTACAATCAGGTTTTAATGAGAAGATATTCTCTAAGCAAAAAATAATGTTTTGGCTCTCCTAGATCAATAACTATCTCCTTGGTCAACCTTTCAAACCTCCATTAATGGTATATAAGAGTTAAAAGTGTATAAATTTATGAATATGAGGATGATACATCTCATTAGAGTGTGGGAAAAGCAATAAAATCAAGAAGCATAGTGAGAAAGGCAGTTTTAATCAGTGAAGTGGCCATGAGGCACTCTCTAGGCCTAAGAAGCTTAGCAAAATGCCTATATCAGGTCAAATGGAAACCAATCAGAAGATAAAAGGTAGTGTGGATTTTTAGTCATTCTCAAGATCATAAAATAATGTTATTATATACTCTACTGATCCCTCAATGAGGAAATTTTGTGTTTTGCCTCCCTAAACCATGTATTTTCCTAAGCTTGGTGCCATAGTTGTTTCAAGGTTTGCATATGATCACAAGGTTTATAGGAATTAAATTTGGCATGGTATAAAAATTTATATTCTAAAAGGTGAATAAAACATTTCCCAATAGTTTTCATACATGTAAAAATTAGAAAAGCCATTTTTCAGTTTTCTAGGCCTAGAGAGCTAAGAGAGGCCTAGAGTACCAAAAGAGAAGGGGGTGACAGAAGTAATTTATTTGAGATCTTTGATATTAAATTTTTAAGATATTTTTTTCCCTGAGTTATATACATAAAACTCTCTCAGTTTCCCTACTTCAGCCGCATAACTTAGGAACCATCATTAAAGCCAAAATCAGGTTTAAACCCTTTTTAAACCCTCACAACATGGTTTCGGGAGACATTTTGCTTTTTTTGAGATTTTTTATGATTTTTTTTTTAATAGATCTTATGGGACATATTTGAAATTTATAAACCTTTACCAATCAAATTTCATAGGTAAAAAGTGAAAAAGTGCAAGTTAGCCAAATTCAAGGTTTTGGCATGGAAATGTAGATAGTAAAAAAAGTGGTTTTGAGAAAATTAAAATATTGAACGATAATATATAATTATTTGTAATTTTTATGGGTATTTATAGGTTAAAACAATTAATGATGTCTTTAGACCTTATAAATCTCAAGATTCACCTATTTCTTGATCCCTATGTCTTGCAGTTCACAATTTATAAGTGTGTAACATGCCTAAATTAGTGATTTCTAAGGTTTTATTTTATTTAATTATGGAAAAAAATATTTTAATAGTTTTATTAGTTATTTCATGTCACAAATATAAATTAATTAGGTATTGAGATCTTATAAATCTTAAGATATGGCCTTTTCTTGCTTCCTAGTTTTCTTGTTTCTCACAAGCATGAGAGAGCTAGTATGGAACTCAAGAAGAAAATGGATGGTTGGGTGAATGGTGTATTTTTAATGTTTTTTTATTCCTTAAAATATTTAATATACCTCAAAATTTCCATGTTATGGTCCAATATTTATAGAGAGGGATTAAGAGAGAGGAAAACCAAGTTTTCATATCTCCGTTAAGGGAGTTCGTGCTCAAAACTAGGTCTAAAAGAGCCTTT
Organism: Torreya grandis; assembly: GCA_037957365.1. Taxonomy (NCBI): domain Eukaryota; kingdom Viridiplantae; phylum Streptophyta; class Pinopsida; order Cupressales; family Taxaceae; genus Torreya; species Torreya grandis. The sequence goes on from JARHVA010005427.1 coordinate 1,045,407, forward strand.
ATCAGAGGTCAAAAAGAGGATTTATGTATGTAAAAATTATTATATTTTTTTATAATATCCATGATAATGTTTTTATTGATTTTAAAAAGGAATGAAAGATTCCAAGTGGCTCAAATTAACAAAGAGAACCCCTTAGAACTACCTAAGCCTAGAAGGTGGTAGACCTTCCCAAACTAATTTAAAGATTTATCAAGAAAATAAAAGGATGAGAATGGTATTAAAGGAAGTTTATGACCCAAAAAAATATTCCTTAGTATAAAATAATAACTCATTCAAGCTCCCAAGCACTATGGAGAGGCCTAAAACCATTGTAAACTCCAAGAAGGCTAGTGGGTAGCTCATGGTGGCTAGAAGGTTTTCGATCCCATTTAATGGTGAAGGTAATGAAACCAAGTTTATAAATAACTTAAAAGGTGGTAAAATTAAATATCAAATTTTTATACTTCCTCTTTACCTTTTTGACCCATTTTGCACTAAATTTGCCTTTCTCAACTAAGCCTATTAGAAGGAGCTCGAAGGTGAGTTTCACTCGCTCAGTATGTACCATAAAGGTTTCATGTGGATATTATATTGTAGGAAAATGTGTATGGTGTTTATAATATTATTTTATAAGCATTTATAAATACATTAAATTCCCTAGTTTTTTGAACAATCATTAAGAGCCCAGACCACTCTAAAACCTTAATTTTGCCTTTTTATCAAATGGAATTGCAGGTTAAAATGCTTGGTAAGTGTAGTTTATGAATATTTAAGACCTTAAATTTTTATTATAGTTTGGGGCATAATTTATTTCCATAAACCTCTCTCATTTTCTCTAGTTTGTCTTAGAATTCAACACCAAAATCATGGTTTTGCTTGCGCAAACCCTCAAAAAGTTCACTTTGGTTTATAAACCCTTATAATTAATTATAAACCAATAAAATGGTATTATAATCACAGTAAAAATATCAAGGAATCCATAAAGCATAAGTATGACATATTTTGTAAGCAAGTTTGGCACGTGTGGGTGTTCTCCCATCTCAACATGGCTTAAAAAGGGGGCAAGTTCCAAGTTAGGAATTGAACAAGCTACTCTAAAGCATGAAAGAGGTATAATAATACCTGAATAAAATTTATATATTATTGAGGTTTATTTACAATATCTTATAGGGTGTTTTTATAAATGGAAAAGTGAAGAACTTAGGTTTTCTAATGGTTTTGTGAGTTTTATAGGTCTAATGCAGGTTGCCACCATTGTTTTAGGTTTTGGATGAGGAATAAAACTTCATCCTCATACTTACATGAATGATATTGAAGTAAAAAAGCCTTATACATGTATTAAAATAGATTATAAGGTGTCTTGATAGCTTGATAAGAGTTTTTATGACAAAAAATGATGAAGTCAAGCAAGCTTGAAGACCTCCATTAATGGAGTCATGTAAAACCAGGTCTAGTTAAGGACCAAAAAATGGTCAATAAAGAATCATATGACATTTAAAATACCTTGTAATGTCATAATAAAGATTTTTAGGGGCAATTTCAAGCTAAAGGGTGAAGATTCTCATTGTGGCCTAGGCTCTTAAGAGGCCTCTAATAATGAAGATATAGGTTCAAAGCTAAAGTATATGTTAATAGTGTTCTAATGGTGTGTCATGGATAAAAAGAGTTCATGAAAAAGTGAAATTATAATAAAGTTAATTTTTGGACTTCTAAACATCTAATACTAAAGTGACTAACTTTTAATGGTCAAAGAAAGCTTCTACCAGGGTAGTGGTCAAGTATGGCAAATTTGTCAAGTGGGTAGGTTGGAGAGAGTTGAGGGATTTTTTAAGGAAAGTGGAGTAAAATTTAAGAGGGATTATAGAATAAAAAAGGCTTTTATCCCTTGAGTGGATTATTACAACATCCAAGTCAAGCGACTTTTAGACCAAAAGATGCCTTATATGCAAAAAATATAGCTTTTTAGAGCCTTTTTGAACCATTTAAGTTAAAATTAAAAGTGTGAAGGGTCCTCAAGTAGATAAAACAATATAAATTAAATATTAACTCCTTTTACCACGTTGGACATCAAAAATGGTATCCTTGGAGGTGGTTGAAGGTTATTTATTGACTTCTAAGTACTTCTTGCTCCTCTCTTCTCCTCATTCTTCAATATAAGAGACTTATTCTCTCTATTGTAATGATTTTTATACTTTTAGTATGCATAAAATTTATAATTTATGTAAGAAACAAACTTAAAAGCAATAATATTATCCATTTTACCTACATCTTTTGTTTTAGTTAGTTTGTACATGATTAACTTGTGAAGGATCCTTCTTCCATAGTGATTGTCCTCTCTTTCTTACCTTTTTATAGGTGGATTAAGATTTATGTTCAGGTCTAAATTTATGATATTTTGACCAATAATAAAGGTATAGTATGAGTTTTGACACTTGTCCATGCTTCATCTCTTGTCTAGTGAGCCTAGTTTTAGAAATATTGATGCAAAATGACCAGTTTGAGAGATTGTGTGAGTGACACTTGTATTTAAGCTTCTTTGGTGTTATTTTAAAGAAATTTGGAGTGTCTTTCAGTTTTGTGTATCGCCCTTTATATGATTTAAATAATTCCTTACAACCCTTTTACCCTTTTCCAAGTCAAAACTAGTAGTTTAGGTGATCTACCAAAAGGAACCAACCTTCTCTAAAGGTTCAACCCCATCACAATATACCCATAACCTGGGGTTGATCCCATTTTGTATCAAGGAGTGAGAGATCATAAGTAAACATCTGACAAGGGTGAAATTATATATTAAAATAGGTAATTTCAAGGTATCTCCTAGGAGATACCTTCAAATTACCCACAAAGGTATTACAAAGGTTTCAAAAATTCTTCTATAAAGTTAAAAATATTTTCAACCTATATTTTGATTCTATTGGATCCATAAAATTATGACACTTAACATCCCTTTATTAAAATAGGTTCATGGAGGACACCTCAAAGGGCCTTGTCATACATTCCATGGAACATTGAAGGTATCTCCTAGGATATACCTTCAACATGCACAGGAGTGGAATTTTACTTTACTTTGAAAGCACTAATGGGTGATACATTGAATCAGCTTATAATATATTCAAGTATACCTTCAAGGTATCTCCTAGGATATACCTTTAAAAAATGGACAATAGTGGATTCAAGGTATATCTTCTAAGACATACCTTCAAGTTACTTATGAAGGTCTTACAAGGTAGTAGAAATTTTAAGTGTTCCTTACTCCCATGATCTAGGGACCTGTTAGGTGGCACTCCTTTGATGATTTTGTTTGGTGATTTTACTTGACAAATCCCTTTGATGCATTTTAGTCTTTGATACTCTACACTCTACATATCCCATAAGAATTTAGTTCTTTGACATTTTCCTTTGAAATATTTGTTTAGAATAGAGTATTCAGGAATTTAAGGTATGAGATGCAAAGAACCATTCATCAAGAATTATAATTATTCAGAACTTACTCTTTGACCACTATTCTTCAAGACCCAGGTTTCCAGTTTTACACTTCAATTTTTTTGGGTATTCAAAAGGATTTATTCAAAAGTTTTGCTTAGCAGGTCCTTCCAACACATTTATGTCTTCAATGATTTTGCTTAGTGGAAGAGTTCTACATGTTTTGGTGTTTAGTGAAAATATTCAAAGATTTTGTTTAGGATGGTCACAAATAATGCTATACCCCAACTCTCAACTTTTGACTACTAAAAGATTCATTACTTGATAAACTAAAGCCAAAAAGTGATGAAATGACACTTGGTAGAAGGTAATGATGTGGCACTCCTACTAAACATCAATAGTGATTTTTAATACCTTTAAGGGTACCTTCAAAGTATCTCCTAGGAGATACCTTTCAAGCATGTACAATAGTGGATTCAAAGTATCTCCTAAGAGAAACCTTCAAGTTACCCATGAAAGTATTACAAGGCAATAGAAGTTTTAATAATTATGCAAGGTATTATGGAGACATAAAATTTATTAGTTCATTGGCAATGTTTAAAGCTAAAAGGATTTTCACCTCACATTTTGGTACTCTCAGATCTCTGAACGTATGACACTTAGCATCCCTTAATTAAAATGGGCTCATGAAAGATTAAACAGTTATTTAGCTTGTGGTCTAATGCCCCAAACTTTTATTATCTCAGAACCTATAAGGTCTAAAAATGTGGCATGATCGCATAAACTCATGACTATGTAAGGTTTAAGTGTAGTGAAAGGTATGAAGTTGTGAATTAATGAGTAATTGACACATGTCATAATCTTTAGGAATTGACCCCGACTATGCGGTAATCATTATTGAAAACTATCTTGAAGTCAATGACTAAACATTTAGATTTAAAAAAGGTTTTCCATATGGTAAGTAATTGAACCCATTAAAGATGACTAACATTTTCATAATGAAATGGAAATTCAAACCAAAATTTTGTATCTACATTAATGGTACATAAATGTTAATGATATATGCAAAATCTATGTTGAAGGCGAATTTACTTAGTAATTATTCTTTAGCACATAGAATATTCAATCTCTCATACACATAACATCCCTAATTTATTACAAGTGTTTAAAAATTTAAACCAATATTTTTGATAGAACTAGATGCATACATCTAATTCAACAATCATCAACTTCCAAATAATCAAACGTCCCTTCTCTATATGATTTTACTAGCATGACTGAGTACAACAATATAATGTTTGATAAAAGTGATTTAAGATTATATACCACTAATACATATCTCAATACCAAATTCATATGTTTACCATATCTTTCATAGATCACCCTTAAATAGCTACACCTTTTAATTAGGCCTTAGTAGGCCTTTTAGGTCTCATAGATACCTATTCACCCCTTTAGCACTTCACCGAGCAAAACTAAGAACACAAGAATCTTTCAAGGATTATAGGTCCATGTCAAATTACCCCTAAGACACCTTCAAGTTTTTATATTCATTCCTACTCACCTATGCATATGAAAAACCTATCAAACATTTGCTTTGTATACCAAAACACCATGAATGAATAAAAAGTCAACTTGTAAGCAATTGTTCATACTAAATATGGATTGGTCAAACCTCAAAAATCCATATATATGATTATAAAGGAGTATAAAACACTATATAATATATATTTCACCTTTAAACATCCAAACACCATCAATAAAAACTCAAACATTCTTCTCAGGTCATTTGCAAAAGATGGTCAACCTTTAGTCTACTTTGTACCATAATAAAAACAAATGTACTATCATTCAAGCCTCCATTTTTTTTTTCCTAGATATAAATTGAACTTATATACCACTTTAATTTTATACCACCATCAAATTAATCCTCTGAAATTTATAGATGAAACACTGAGGACTGGTTTTCCTTTGTAAATTCAAAGATTTGAATTCTAATGGTCACTTTTTAGTGCAAATTTGGCTAAGTATGGAAAATAGAGAAATATGCCTAGGAAGCCAACATTGAAACATTATATATTTTGATACAAAAATATTTATGACTTGAAACTTTGATCATAATATCTTGGCAAAAAATTGATCAAATCCATGTGACTAACTCCTAACACTTCTACATATGTAAATGCTAATGTCATCACCCTGCTCACTTAGCTTGATTTTCCAAAAGACCAACTAGGCCTAAATGACCAAAAGGATGAACCAAATGGAAAAATATTAGTTCCATAATCAATCCAAGAAATATTTACACCCCATAGGACCTGTAAAAGATGATCACATTATCAACATCATCCATGAACCTACCTAATCAAGCAAATATTAAAAGCTCCATGCATGAGTAATAAGGCACACATTGTTATTGACCTTATAACATATAAGACACCTCATGAATAATATTTTCCTCCTCATGGAAAATATTTAACATATTGGAGACATAGTTAACAACACTTAAATAATCTCTCCCTTTGTCATTGATGTCAACACCAACACCAACACAAGACTATGCACATATTCCTTCTGCAAACACTTTCTCCCCCTTTGACATAATGACAAAGTCAGCTTACTTGCCAATAATAAGGACCTAAATTTTTTTAAATGTTTTAAAATAAAAAATCAAGAAGGTAACTCCTCTGAGAGATGATATAAACTCTCCTATCACTGTGCATACCATTTCTTACCAAAACTTCATAGTCTTGCTTATTGGCAACACACCATCTTGACCATGCCCTGCTATATGAAGAAGAAACACACAATATAAACAAAATGGAATTGATAACACATTAATAAAATTTATATTAACTCCCCCTAAGTATCCTAGCCTTAGAATCCCCTTGAACACCTTCAGACCATCTCCAATCATGATGAAACTTCATAGTTATTCTTCAAGTGTTCTCTCATAATCCAACTCCATGATCATCAAAAAATGTTTTAAGACATACTAAAAACATGAAATATGTTCAAAATATATGTAAAATATCATATGAGAACAATCATACCTTGTTATTTTGGAGTAAATAACAAAAAAGTTCATTTCTTCATACTAGTCTTGCCTAGAGGCCTAGTAGTCTTTCCTGAACCTTGCAGAGCCCATAACTTTCTATGTATGCACTTTCATGGATTTAAATTTCATATATATATATATATATTACAATAATATGATACCTTATGTATTCCAATAATTATTATCCAAATCTTCCTTTGAACCATAGCTCCTTCACAAACTGACCTATCAATTAGCTTTCCTTTTGCACAAATACTTAATCAGAAGACAAACCATACACTTATAGATGACTGTAAAACACTTTTTGAGAACACTTTTGGCAATTTAAATGTATTTAAGTATCCTTATACCTCAAATCCCTTTGGAAGGTCACCAACTCACATGGTATAAAAACTAGGGCATCATAAAGAAATTTGGTCAACTTACCACCTTTTGGTCAACACCAACTCATAAAAATTAATCTCACACTTGGAAGTCAATAATTCACACTTCTAGACCAAATTTTAAGGTTATAATACTATGGGAATCCATATAACCATGAAATAGTTTTTAGCTATCTAGCTCTTATGCACAGACTGTGATACTCGAGAGGCATAAAAAATCTTTATCTTGTCTTCAAGAAACCTAAAACTTGAAACCACCTAAAACACACATGTATGATATCAATACATATTTATATGATTCAAAGTCGTCTTGACCACTCACCAATCTTCATTTGACACATGCAACCAGTCAAACTATGCATATCGACCCTGTGTACACAATAATCACTATGCCAAAACACCTTAAAATGATCATTGAGGCCTTCTAACATTTACTCAACATGTTTTAAACATGGTCATACCAAAAACAACTAGCCTCCTCCTTTGGTTGGCTTCTTGAGCCTCAAAGGCATCAAATTTGTAAGAAGAGTACATATTAGGTAGTGAACACTAACTAAAATGGTCAAATAGAAAAAATGGCCATAAATGACTCCTTTGACCAAACTAGAACATGAAACTACTTGAAATACACTTGTACACATCCTCTTCATACTCTATCTCAACATTGACTTCATACTTCATGATTTGACTTATTGAACCAAGTATCAAAATTTGACTAGAATTTGCTTTTAGGACCAATGTTCTTGAACAAAACTCTTGAAGATTTTCACCACAAAATTTTTGATCAAGACCATGAACATGTTGCTCCCCCATAACCAATGACATTATATGATCAACATGAGTCTTGAAAACAAAATGTCATTAATTTTCTAGTAAAATGACATTGGTCTTAAAGACTAATAAAAAATTCTACATACCTCTATATTGATTGACATCTTGTACATCATTTAGATCATAAAAAAATGCTTCCACAAATAAAATATGTCTCCTAAAAATCATAGGTAGAGACATCCATCTATCATAGAGGGACTAAATGTCCCAAAACTTAGGTCAATCCCACATATCCATTCTCTCACTTGTCTTGTAGTCATGCCTCATCATCAATTTGGATTTGATTGAGTTATTAACTTCATTCTTTCCTTTTGACTTAGAATCCTACTTGATTTTATTGTCAATTTGGGTAGATAAGTTATTCTTTGATAAGTGAACTTGTTCCCTATTTTTTCATGACAAACAATCAATTTTAAGCTTATTTTTCATTCACCTCCTTAGTTATCCATTCATTATAGTTCATTTTCTTCATGTTAGGATTGACTTTATTTGAAGTAAAATGATCACCATTCCTATAGAACCGTGCTATGTGACCTTTCTTTTGACATCTGTAGCAATCCATAGTTCTTAAGAAAAACTCATTGTTTCTTAACTTATTAGGATAAAATATTTCAATGTGCCCTATGTCATAATAGTTAGAGCACTCAAATCTATTCACACCACTTGATTGATGATTCAAATTGTAGTTTTAATTATATTCATTCCTTTAGGGTCTTCTACACTCTCTTGACCTATGACCACATTTATTGTAAGAGTAACAATGATCGTTGAAATTGACATACCTCATAACATTTGGTTGTTTGATAGGATTAGTTTTTAATCTACTAGAACCATCATTTATTGATTGATTATTGACCATTAAGGTATGATTCTTCTTTTTCATATTGTCATTTTCTTTGTCTTTACTAGCATTCTACTTAGCATGATTAATATTTTGGTCCAAAATCACTATCTTCTCAATCTTTTTATCCTTATGAGTATCTTCATGGAACCCCATGCCTGACTTATCATTTGAGGCCTTTTGAATCCTCAATAATTCATCAAGGTCAACTACACTTTTCTCAAATTTTTGATATGTCTCAAGCTTACTCATAGATTGATCTAGTTTCTCCTATAAATACTATATCTATGATTTATATTTGACACATTCTTTATCCTTACTCTTTACCTCTTTAGCAAGGGTATAAACTTGAGTTTCAAGATGTTTAGTGATATCATCATGCCCCTTGAATTTATTTTTCAACCTTTCTTCAAATAATCCAATTTGATCCTCATAGGTCTTGATTAAGAATGTTTGTTTTCTAATCTTGCCTTGTAGAAGCTTCAACTCTTCCATGGTATTCAAATATTTTTCTTCAAGAGTGATTTGTTCGTCATCTTCCTCTGGGCTATCTCCACCAAAGAGATATCCACCTAAAGAGAATTCACCTTCATCATCCCTAATAGCCATGAATAGTGTCTCCTTGTCTTCATCATGAGATGACTCATCACTTTCTGATGCGTTTCCTTCTTCTTCAGTAGATGAATTATGATATTTTTCATGGTAAAGACTCTTACTACCTTTTTATGACTCCTTGTCATTTCTCCTTTTGAATAAATTTTTGTACTTGCTAGGACCCTTAAATTTATTATGCTTATCCTCATGAGATTCTTTATGAGCTTCCTTGTGTCTAGACTTGCCTCTATTTGAACACTTATCAATAAAATGACCAACTTTACCACATGAAAAACATTTAAAAGGAATCTTCCCTTCATACCTACCTAATCCTACATTCAATTTCCTTGCAATCATGGGTTCAAGTTGATCTTCACTAAGATCAAAGTCTTTAAGACTAAACTTGCTCTTCTTGTAATTTGTCTCCTAGATCGATTTTAAGGTTTCTTCCTTCCTAAGAGGTTTGTCCTCATTGACTCTCATCTCATAGGTAATAAGGATGCCATGAAATTAATCCATCTTCATCTAAGTGAGATCATGACTTTCTTCTAAAACATATACTTTTGAATCAAATTTGAGGATGAGAGACTTTAATACCTTTTGTACTACAATAGCTTCTTTAATCTCCTCTCCTAGACCTATGATCATGTTTGCTACCTCATCAACCCTTAGAATATAGGATGATACAGTATATTCTTCCTTTAATTTGAGGTCCTCAAATTACCTTTTATAAGTCTATAACTTAGCCAACTTAAACTTTAAATCCCTTTCATAGATAATTTGCAATTTGACCCAAATTTACTTTGTTGACTTGCAATGGATCACCTTGGTGAACTCAACCTCTGATAGGTGACAAATGATATCATTCATATCTTTATAATTATTCTCACTTAACTTCTTATCAACTACATTAGTTAGAGGAGTAGTTGGTGTAGTATAAACATCCATAATGGATTGTAAAATATCAAAATCTAGAGACGTGATGTATCTTCTCATCCTTACACTTCAAAAAACATAATTAGATTCATTGAGGAATGGTGATTTATTTGTAGAGAAACCTTGCATATGTTGACTTGCCATATTGTACCTTGGATCACCTTCAAGAGGTTAAACTTGCAAAGAAGATATGGATATGATACTAATTTTTAGAGTTAGAATCACTATGAGTGGGGGGAGGGTGAATTAGTGATGCAAGATAATGCAACTTCAATTTTAATTCCTTCAATTCTTAACCATTCAACACATACATTCAAGAATAATAAAAACTAGTCATTGCAATGAATAAGGAAGATAATGAAAGATCAAGCACACACCACATGAATTATGTGGGAAACCCTCATGGAGAGTAAAAACCACTCTCAAGCATAAAAACACATGGAATAATTTTCCTATAATATATCACAAATAAGAGACCTTTAGTGAAACACCTATTTCACCAGGAGCACCCACCCCTAAGCATGAACAAACACTAACTTGTCTTAGATGTTTAGCACCAACACAACACCTATGATATACATAGTTACATAAATATGATTTCCTTTCAATCTGATGGATAAAAAATACATAACACCTCTCTTCCATCCTTCACACTCTCTCAAGCTTTCACACACAAACAATGCATCCAAAACACCCTTTTGGATCACTCTATACTTCTTCACTCATATTTAATATTCAACCCAATAATAACACTATTATAACATCATAAATATGACCTATAGGTGATGTACACATTCTTCAATCTACTTTTTACTTCAATCTATCCACCAAACACATTCACACTTCACTATCCTTCGCATATTAACTCTTGAAACCATCACCTTTGATTTTTCTCTTTATAGAGTATACTTATTCATCACCTTCTTAGTCGGCCATAAGACTTTCCTTAAATCTTAAGGATTATATCCTACTAATACATAATTCAATACCACCTTAATATGTTCACCATAGCATCCATAAATAACCCTTAAACAGCTACACCTTTCAATTAGGCCTTTTAGGTCTCATGGTGACCTATTCAACCCTTTATCACTTCAACGAAAAAAATAAGAACACAAGACACATTAAAGGAATATGGGTCCATGACACATGACCCCTAAGACATCCTTAAGTGTTTACATTCATCCCTACTCACCTCTGCATAAGTAAAACCTATTAAACATTTGCCTTGTTTGCTAAAACACCATGAATGAATCAAAACTCAACTTGTAAATAATTTTTCATATTGAAGATGGATTGGTCAAACCTAAAAAATCCATATATATAGTTCTAAGGGAGTATAAAACACTATAATATATATATTTCTCCTTTAAACATCTAAAAACAATCAAGAAAAACTCAAACATCCTTCCTAGGTCACTTGCATAAAATGGTCAAACCCTTAGTCAACTTGGGACCACAATAAATACAAATTTACAATCATTCAATCCTCCAAATTATTTTTCATGGATGGAACTTGAAGTTATATACCACTTATATTTGTATACCACCATAAAATTTATCTTCCATCAAAAGTTATAGTTGAAATAATGAGGATTGGTTTTCCTTTGTGAATTCAAATGTTTGATTTTCAACAATCATTTTTTAGGGCAAATTTGGCTAAGTATGGAAAATAGAGAAATATGCATGGGAAGCCAACTTTTAAACATTATATATTTTGATACACACATAGTTATGACTTTAAACTTAGACCATAATATTTTGGCACAAAATTGATCAGATCCATGTGACCAACTCCTTTTGACACTTCCACATGTGTGAATGTTGATGTCATCAATATGCTCATTTAGCTTGATTTGCCAAAAGACCAACTAGGTCTAAATGACCACAAGGATGAAGCAAATGAAAAACTAACACTTCCATACTCACTCCAAGCACTCTCCACACCCCATAGGGACTCTGAAACATGATCACATTATCTACACCATCAATCAACCTGCCTAATCAAGAAAATACTACAAGCTCCATGCATGAGTAATAAGGCACATTTTTTCATTGACCTTCTAACATACAAGACACCTCATGAGTACTCTTTTACACCTCATGGACAATCTTGGACATCTTGGATACACCATTGATAATACATCAACAATTTTCTATCTAGATGAAAGGCCATCAGATAGTAGTTTTTACATGATGTTATATTTGCTTGATGCTATTATGGGAACTATTTATAAAAGCTATGGTGACTTATGACAACCCTAAGAAGAATATGTGGCTAACATAATTGGTGAATAGCATTTGTTTATGTTCATTGAAAGATACATGTATGAAATTGAAAAAATATGCAATGATGTTTACCCTCAGATATATCATGAAATCCATGGAAAAGCTATGCCCAGGTTGTTCGAGAAAATTCTAAGGATGCTCCACAAATGGGTAGACTACTAGTTCTATCCATATGTTATTTTCATTCAAATTGAAGGGATAAATACTCTCCCTTATTACTACCACACCATGTTCTAGATAAGATTATTGAACAAGAAATAATTTTTCAACTTTATAATAATATTGACGAGGAACTAGGCCAGAGGCATTTGGATTATTATTTTAAGACTCCCATGAGCATCAACCAAATGCAATATGTGGTTAGATGACATTTAAACTAGGCCATTAAAATGAGGTCCAATTACAAACTAAAATTGACACCATTCATAAAATGGGATTTGAGTATGAGGAACACGACTATGATCCCATCTTCCAAAATGTGCTAGATGATTCAGTTGTATGATAAAATATGAATGATAAGTCAATGTCCATGGTTTGGGCTTATACATTATAGTATAATCCTCAATCCACTAAAGATTAATCTAAGAGGGCATTGAATCACCAATGGCCACCATCCCAACCTCATGTCTCTCAACAACATGAGTAGCCTCCTCCTCTACAAAAACCTACAGATGAGCAACCAACTAAATATGGTGTCCAAACAGAATTTAATCCTTATCTCAGAGGGGATATTCTAAGGGGTCTTCCAAGTCCCCAGGTCCTTTCCTTGATAACATTTCCTGACACCCAAGTTTTGGGCACAACAACTAGAAGAGATAGGTTGACAGCTTCTCTAGGCAAAGAAATGAAGAACAATTTTGTGATGATTCTTTTTCCCCCATTAACAAATGTGACCCAGGTGAGTCTTTCAAATTTATTGCAAGCTTCTTTTTTACATTCTAACTTTGTTTAATTTTCCCACATCTATTATGGCTATCCCTTAATCACTTACATCCATTAGTGAGTATACATTAACTCATTATACCCATTGAGGGAAATTTAGATGTTAAATGGGCCTCCTAAGAAATTATATAAATTTAAAATATATTTGAATATAATTAAAAAAATAACTTAACTACATGAGTTAAGTAGGGCCACATCATTATTTAATAACTTATTAAAATACTTTTTCAAGATACTTTCTATATTTTTTAGATAATCTTTGAGCTAGTTTATCTCTCAAAAGTCAAACTTAAATTTATGTTTCTAAAATTTAAAAATTTCTAATTTTCTATGTATAAAAAAAGTGACATTATAGTTTTTCAAAAATCAACATAATTTTTCGAGAAAAAGGTAATGTAGTAACATTATAGTTTTTTTTTAAATTTATATTGTATCAATAAAATTGATGTTTCTAAATAATTTAATTCAATTACAATGATTTTTTTATTACACAATACATTATAAGGTTTAGAAAATTCTTAGGTTTTTAATTTTAATAGATAATAAAAAACATGATATATAGATGAGTTATTTTTAATTAGAAACTTAATAGATTTTTGAAAATAAATAAAAAATATAACTTAGTTATATATATTATTAAATTATTTGAAACTAATATCGATATACATAAAAATTAGATTAGATTAAATTTGAATTATTGTTTTATTTTTTATTAATTATATTTTTATTTTTTGATAACTAAATTAATTAAATAATAAAAAGTAATTAAATTATATTAATTTTTTTTACTAACTAAATTAATTAAGTTATTTTTACTAATAAAAAAAATAAAAACACACAGTTCTATCTTGTTCTGAGTTTTCCAACTGACCCTCTTAAATTTGATGTCCTCTTCTTTATCAGGGTGGAACATGAATGTCTATTCATTTAACCCAATGCCACTCTCTTACCCCGATGCTACTTCTTCTGTCAAAGGCATTAAAATTATATAATCCAAAATTATTTTGATTATTATAGATTTTTTACATGATTATATTGATTATTATAGTTTTACTTCATTAAAAAGGGGTTAAAGGGCGTTAATGTAGTGGTTGTTTACCTTTCAACTATGTATGTTCCAAAAATTGTTGTACATTCAACACCATTAAATGCAAGTGTCAAACTCCCTAAATTCCATGGCATTAAAGAGAAAGAGAAAGTGCTGTGTTGACGATTTGATTAGGGAGGCACTTGGAAGGGTTAAGTGCAATTTTACACATCTTTTTTCTATGGGCGAATTGAATTACTAGAAGAATGAAGAATGAAAGTAGTTTTACGCGAGTTGAATTAATTCAAGTGAAATTGATGCATTATCTGCTTGATTAAAGTGGGCCTGATGTAGTTACCAGTGGAAAATTAGGAGACAAAATCCTATATAAAATTCCAGATGAAAGGAATTCTCATCCAATCATATTCAAACCTCTGAAAGAATTTGATGTTCTGCCAATTTGTCTTTGTCCTTGCATAAAAAAGATGACTGGTGCACTTTACTGGCAGAGAATTGATTATTTGAATTTTACATGATCATGTAAAATTCAGAATAAAAATCTACAAGGCATCAAGATTGTTTGAAGCAAACAAGATTCAATCATGCTTTACGACTATGTTTACAATTACAAAATGAATTGAATTATTTAAGAGCTGTTCAATTTTGAATTCTGCCCACAAATGTGAAGTGAGCTTATTATCAATATAAAGATATACTTAGGCTTATCATACCTGATTTTCACTACATGAATATAGTGAACTTCATTCGACCCAGTCGAAGCAATGTATAACTATCTTTTCTTGGCTGAGACCATTCTAGATTGGGTAGAACTATTGGAATCATTGGTTTGTTTAAATATCATTATGAAATTTATTCTTTGCTTAGTACTGATTGAAATGTTTGTTGGCTTTGATACCTCACCAAGAACATTGTTCTGATTACAAAACATCGTTGAGCAAGTTGTAATGATGATCCAATCGATGATAGTCATCCTGGTTATAACTATGGAACACCATCAATGAACATATAGACCAATTTGGGGTTGAAACACCCAATTTACAAAGCAATATTTCAATCGACTGTCCAAAACCATTCTAAATTCAAACACCAACACACCCAATTGGGCTTTAAGTCTCGGGTAATCAAACGTGAATCTTGAAATGAATGCTTACCATTTTATTTAGGAAACAAAACCTAAACACTACTATCGATTATCAAATGAATGCCCCCAAGACTAAATTGGAATCCACATACCTAGTTACAATCTATTTTTGTTGATGTAAGATTAATAAGGAACATGGATGCTCCTGCATCAACAGTCCATAAAAATTATATTTTTGTATCCATAATAGAAATTCAAAGATGTTTTGGCTCCATCAATGAATGTAGTGCAGTGATTTTCCTTTTAATTGTGCCGAGTGCCAACTCTTGAGTAGTTGTATAAATAAATTTCAATGCACCGATTTTATCTTAAATTTTATAGGAATATAGGATATGATTGTGATTGTGATGGTTATTTTGATGTTCCATAATACCCAAATGTTTAATGAATCTCTGTTATTTTGACAAACTATTATCAATAATACCTAATCTCAAGGGTGATGTATACTACATATTACATGTAATCTCTTTTGCAAACAAACTGTGAAATATAAATGTATTCTCTAAAATAAAGTATCTTCTTACTAGTGGATCTCTAAACTGGCATGTTAACTAATTCCACACAGTTTGACTTGGTGAATGGATATTATATTGAAATATAGATGTCATATTGTTCTTCTTTGGCAATGGATGTGGCTTCACTGTAGACATATAATAGTTGTCATATCTACATCCGATCTGAAGGCATCTCTTATGGTGGTCTCTTTTTTCTTTTAAGATTTGACAGCTATCCTAAATTTTTTAGTGCATACATTTTATGAATATTTCCATTATCTATATGTACCATGTTAAAATATGCAACATGTATGTATCTGCCTTAACATAAAGGCAGTGTATTCGCTCACAAAAAATCAACCCACATTTTTTTAACTCTTATTCTAGATGATGAATAGTATGATAAAAAACAGACTGTACCATGTCAATGTGTAGCGACTGTCACTCTTCAATGGCTTTGGTATCAATGCACTTCTATAAAATAGAGGCATAAGTGTACGCATTGGGTGGAATGTATTGCATGTAAAAAGAAAAATACTTTCTATGATAATTGAATGTGAAAAAAAAAAATTCTTTCACCTTTCTATTAAAAAAACAAAATATTAAATAAAATATCTAAGGTTATTTTAACTATTAAATAAAATATCTAAGGTTATTTTAACTGAGTTAGTTTGATTTTTTATAATAATTTTTTTTTATTATATTATTATTGTACCTTAAGGGATGATGTCATCTTTTAAGTGTTTTAAATTGTTTTAACATGTCATATTTTTATATTTTAAGGATTCTCTTAAAAGGACTAGTTTTAGTTAAAATTTCTTCTAATGTCCACCATTTCACCTCTAAACACCTTTCATCCCATCTCTACAGTAATTGTTACCATGCCTTCACTACCATCTCCTATGATGCCTCCCACCACTATTGTTCATTCAACCGTGTCACCTTCCATTCCACCTTCCGCTCCCCCCATCGTCACCTACTAGAGGAAGCCAAAAGATTCTCCTACTCTTACTAAGAGAAAATATTTGCAACAAATATCATCTATTGGTCTATCTACAACCCTATGATTCTCCTAAGAGGGAAAAATCAGAGGAAGTTGAGAAATAAAATGAAGGAGAAACTTAGGTAGGGTTGCTTGTGGAAGAAGAAACAAAACTAGTATCATTGGCTAATTACCTAGATGATGAAGATGAATAAAATGATTCTAAGGAAATAAAAGAACCAGAGCAAGGAAATAGTGAAGAAACTCACGCATGATGAAGAGGTAGAGTTTGAGAAATCCAAAGCCTTGAGTCTGGGAGAGAAACAAGTCTTCACAAAACAACCAATCCGAAGGATTTTTGAGGTTGTCTATTCCTATGTTTCTTCATCTATCAATGTTGACATCCCATTTGTAAGTCTATCTTTTTTATATCTCAAGGTTTTGTTTTTATTCCTCCTAAGGATTCATCATTTATTTCCTCTCTATCAATAAATATCCTAGAGAAGAGGGTCCGTTTTGAAGACTAGGTAACTGTGTCTATTTTTGATCCTCAGAGCCCACCCATTTCAAAAATAAAGTTGGCACAAATAGGATTGCCCATTTCATAGGCCTCACTAGTATCTTCAACCATGATAATAGTGGAGAGAACTCCTAGTTTGGTTAGGGATATAGCTAAGGTCTCACCAAGAAGAGAACCAACTCCAGGGGAGAGAATTGTCCATCAACCTCTCCTATTTCCCTTTCAGATTAATACATCCATAGTGCCTCCATTAATTAAACCTCCTCCTATGACTCCTCCATATTCATCTCAAAGCCCAACTCTAATTGAATAAACATGGTTTCTCATAGTTCCCCAATGGGTGAAAGATATGCATGAAGCTAGGGATGATAGACAAAATCTAGTTGTAACTTAGCTGTCCACAGACTCCACCACATTTCATAATAAGAGTGGAAAATTTAGAAGGTGAGTAAAAGGAAGGTGGTGTGCCTTGGTATATGTGAGGATATGGAGTTTGAGTAGAGATAAAATATTTTTCCTCTTGCAAATAAATTTAAGAACCTAGGGGACCCTACAAAATATATTGAGAATTTCAATGATTTTATTGATTCTATAGGGTCATCCTTGAAGGAAATGCACCACAATAATGAGGAGGCATTAATAAAGTGGAAACAAATGCAAATCACCTAGGCCCCTCAATATATTATTGTTGATGTGCATAGTGCAACCAATAAGGTGTACAATATTTTATATAGTATTCAGGCCTCTAGAGTAGCTACCCAACCTAACTAGGTAAACATCACCAAGGTGTGGCACCAGATGAAAGAATTGGAAAAGAGGTTGAATTTTATGTTCAAGGAGAAATTATTTAAACCATTTTAATTTAATGTCTAGTATGGACATGATGTGGTGCTTGAATTATGTCATTATGAAAAGAGATGCCTCTCTCGATTAACATAATCAGTTGAAGTCATTGTTGGGAATTTTTATCAGATATAAGAGTGAGGCCTTATAAATTTTATCATTTATGAGGGTCACTCAGTTGATTAATAATACTAGTGAGTTTGTCAATAGGATTAATTTTGGGATCCTCCTTCATGCAACAATAAATAGTTTCAAGAAGGAGGTGGAGGAAACCATCTACAAAACCAATGAGGAGGTTATACACTTGGTTAATTTTGTTAAGAACAGAGTAAGGCTAAAGCCTCGGTATTTGGATTTAGTATCGTGGAGGAAGAGCAAGGTAGGTTAATGGTTTAATAATTTAGAATTCTTAATCCTTCCTTACTCAATTTTGATATTGTAAGCCAAAAAATTGAGACAAGGGGCACATTATTGGAACAACTTAAAGAAAAAGAGAAATATTAATCTTCAAGTTTGGTTACTCAACTAGATAAAAGTATTACTACAATATCTTAGGACTCTTAGTCTTCTAAGTTTACAATAATGTAAAATCCCATAGGTCTAGTGTTCATTTTGCCCATAGTTACTCTTACAATAACTTCAGTTTTTTCTTCAACTCCTCCAGTGAGTGGTGCCACATCAATACCATGATTTGAAATGATTATATATGTATATATATGATCTAGAGTTTAGTTCAGAAAAAGGTCCCAAGTCATGATGAAACTAATTTCACAGTGTATATCTTATCGAGACCTTTTTGGCTCTTTTTACGGTTTGCAAAATGGACACCATATGCTCAAGATATAGCTTGCTAAAGTTTTCTTACAACAGGGAGATAATGAGTGTCAAAAAGTGACATGGCATTATTTGAATACAACAAGTGGACCAATCACCCATTGACATGTGGCAATACATTTCTGAACGGTCATGAAAAAATTTGGTGTTTTGGTTTCAGCCTCTAGTCTTTGAGAAACGGTCGTATGGAGAATCGTGGGCCTCGTTATTAGCTCATTGGGGGACCTCAGCGAGGGTCGACACACTTAGTTAAGGAGGGGTGCCTTGGCCTCCATATCACAATGCATTGTATTTTCATTTTTTTTAAAACCATTATATTGTGCCCACAAGATGCATGTGGGATAATTAAATTAAGTGTTTTAAATAGCTTGGTAATATTTGTAATTACCATTATCCCATACGCCACATGGAGAACTAGCAATTGCCACGCCACCTCCAATTACCTTGCCAAGTCAAGCTCGAGATAATGCTAAGTTTGGAGACCATGATAAATTCCACCTCAAATGTTGAGTCATAGACCTCGAGATTAGAGACATTTACCACGTCATATGTTAAGTCATGGGAACTTGAGAATGGGTCACTGAAATGCATGCCACGTCCATATAGCTCATGGAACGTGAGAAGAAGACATGCCACTTAGCGTATATGCTAATATTCTCACACTAATCAAAAAACCATGCTAATCTTGGCACCTTGAGCCCACCAAAAGGGGTGTTGGCAATGTAGAAGCTGGCCGCCTAACTATTAAAAGCCATAAAGCCAATTTCATTTGCCAAATGTGGGACAAAAGATAGCCCAAACACCCAAAAAGGGAGGCTAAAGAATTGAACCACTGACCTCCCATGAAAAATGGATAGGTCATGACCAACCAAGCTATGGACTTGGAAGTGTTTTAAAAGGAGCGAACTTGTATTTGAAGGTAAGCTTTTGGCTGACTGCGTATATGAGAATTATAGACCAATTTGTTGTATTTGGTCATTTTGGAGCCCTCAGAGGTTAAACCAGAGCTCAGAGTAAACTAAAAAATTGTTTAAAATATGATATGCTCTGTGAAGTATATTCATTTACCCATTTTGGAGAATTGGTGATGTCATTTTGAGCTACAAAAGTTGCCAATTTTGATTTGGAGAAGCCTCTGCATGTGATTCAGGAAGGTGAAGGACGTGCTAAGTTAACCAAGGTCTTTTGAAGGTCTAATCACTATTATTACAGAGAGATATGATATTTTTTTGTTTGTAAGTATTATTTTGGCTTGAAAATTTAACAACATTAATGGATCGGTTCGATAAGAACCCGAGGACGTAGGAATTTTGAACCCCATAAACAATTTCTGTGTTTTGATCTTTGAATTCATTTTTTCATTTTAATTTCAGTTAATTTGCAGATTATAATTTAGATTTTAATCAAAATGCAAAATTTAATCATTTTATCATTTACGAGAGTTTGAGTAAATCAAGAATTTGGAAAATCTGACAGTTTCAATGGATAACTGATGTCATCTTTCAATTCACCTTTATTTCAGTTTTGAAACATGATTCTTGGATCATATTTTAGTCAAATTTAAATATTCCAACATCTTGTAAGTTGAGAAATTTCCACATCTAATTTTATTTCATTTAAGGAATTGAGTAATTATCAGATCTTAGTAAACATTTTTAAAAAGTAGTAAAGTTCCTACTGGTGTTGATAGATTAGTATATTTAAGGTGGAACTATAATTCCTAATCTATTTATTGCACATACATATTATATTTTTACTAGAGAGTCTAAGTTTAGACACTTCCATTACGAATGCATCTTTTGCATGATCTTGGGCGTATAGATATATTTTGAACTTGTAATTTTAGGTAAATCTTGAAGAGATGAGGCCTTCCCTTTCTAATCTTATAAATATATATATAACCTATCAATCCCAAAGAGAGGAGAATTTTAGATGTTTAGACTAATAATAAATATGAAAAAGTTCTGCTTGACTTTGTTTTTAAGTGAAAATCTTGATTCTTCTCCAATCACATGGATTACTTGAGACGTTCTATTATTTTGGTAACTTAGTGCTTAGATTTATGTATGAGTGATCTATTTTAAATACAATCATTCATTTTAAGCTATAGCTGATTCAAATATCTTTTGCATGATAAACATAATCCTTTTTGAATATGTCTATTAACATTCTAATAATTGGGAAACCTTTGACTTTGCATGTCTAAGTATACTATATTTGATTGTTGATGTGCTATAGTAACTTTGAAACTTTTTTGCATTCTCATTATGCACTTTGGAAATCAGAATTGAGCATTTTCCATTTATACATCAAGAATTTTTCATTCACATTAAAAGCACTACTAGGTGATAACTTTAAGGGAATTGTAATACCTTCAAGGTATCTCTTAGGAGATATCTTACAAGAATTCAAAAGAGTGGATTTATCCTTCAAGGCATATCTTAAGATATACCATCATTAAACCCATGAAGATATTACAAGGGCCTTGAATGCATCTCCTAGAAGATACCTTGAAGGATGATATCACACATTCAAGAGGATGTTGAAGGTATATCCCAACATGCACATGAGTATAATTTTCTTTCACCTTGAAAGCACTATTAGGTGATAACTTGAAAGGCCTTCTAGGAGATACGTTTCAAACATGCTCTAGAGTGGATTTATCCTTCAAGGTATTTCCTAGGAGATACCTTTAAGTTACCCACTAAGGTATTACAAGTCCCTTGAAATCATCTCATAGGAGATACCTCAAAGGGCATTGTCATACATCTAAAGGGATGTTAAAGGTATCTCTTAGGAGATACCTTTAACGTGCATATAAGTATAATTTTTATTCACCTTGAAGTCACTACTGGGTGATACCTTTAAAGGTCTTTTAATAACTTTAAGGGTACCTTCAAGGTATCTCCTAGGAGATACCTTGGGTGGCATTGTAAATTTAGACTCTGTGCTTATTGGATGGACTAACCATACTAATGATGAATTTGAGTGTTTGTGACTTGAGTGTGTAGTTGAATAGTATAATTGAGTTGTATTCAAACATTAAGTGAGATCAAGGAATCACAATTATGGAAAATCCTTGGTATTATGGTTATGAGAATTTTACAACCTTTCATTACCAACTTATTACTATGTTGATATAAATTATGTAAGATTACATGATTTATTATAAATTAAGGATCAACCTTGAGATGTTTATATTTTGTTAGAGTATCACCATATTAATTATCAACATCCTTAAAAAATTACACAAGACTTTAACTATAATACCATATCAGACTCAAGTGTTTTTGCTATTATCAATACATTAAATTCTAAATAGTGAAATTTTGTCTACAAGCTAGGGTGGCAAACCCCTTGTATTTTTAGAATAATAGTCGGTAGTTGACTATTAATATAGTAGGTAGTCTAGTTGATAAGATATTTTTTGTAAGATAAATTGATGTTATTATTATGAAATATCTATAACTGTTTTTCTATATTAGTATAATCTAACTAGTAATATGGTTTTTTTGATTTATTTGGTCATTTGCCTTATAGATTTTTATCCTTACATCAGGCATGCCTTTTTCATCCGGTGTGTTGTATTAGGTAGGGGTCCATCCAAACTTAATATCAATAAAAAAATATGTAAGGTCTACTATCAAAAGGCATTTCTTATTTGAAATGGATGAATGTGATTGGTTGATCCATATCAACTGATCCAATTACTATTTCAATCAATAGGCCTGATTAAAGAAATTTATGTGCTTGACCTTGTTAAAATATGAAGGGAAATGTTGATTTTATTTATATACACCTAAATCTTCTCACCTCTTTTAATGCCACTAATATTATTGTTAGTTGACACAAATTCTGCTCATCTAATTTATCCCCTTTCATCCCTCTAACTTATCCCCTTTCTAGTCATTTATCTAATATCCCCATTTCATTATATTCTATACATTAACCTTATTCTATTCCCACCAATCTATTAATCCCTATAATTATCTCTTAATCCTATACTAACATATCTTATCCATTATTTGGGAATTTTAAATTTCCATGACACCACTTACCCATTTACTAACCTATGCCTAGACTCTCCTACACCCTTATATTCTCTACTATCCACCTACTTCCTATATAATCCCCCATTATCCCCTAAACTAATTAAGAAGCATCTATAACTAGAGAAACTCCTCTAAGACTCTAAAAGTCTCTAAATTAGAGACTTCTAAATAATTTTAAATTCTTTTAAAATTCTCTCAATTATGCTATAAAAGGCCATGCTTGGGCCATGGCCAAACTAACTAGAAAATTCCTAAAATCCTACATGTCCAATTAGCAACCAAGCTCTTAACATCTCCATGCCAAGTCTTTGACCATTCATCTATCATAAAAATTCTTCATCATGCCATCACTAGGTCAAATTTGAGTCTAATATGCAATCACAAATCCATTTACAAATCCTAGAATAGAGTTATAAGGAGGTAAAAATGAAGGGGAGAATGTTTTTTTTATTATGATTTTGCCTCTTTTGTCCATTCTTATTGGTTTCATTAGGTTTTATTACTGTTGACCAAATTTTGGCCTTTTGGGTCAAAATTGGGTACCCCTAATGGAAAGCTTAACCAATATGTAGATTTTCTTCAGAAGAAGTGTTCTTTGACAAAGCCAACAACAAATGTAGAAGTCTAATTCTTTCAAAAAGTTTGGTTTTGATCTTTTGCTAAGCCTTTGCATAATAATCCTTTCGAGTCTTCTATTTTTGACTAAGTGTTATTTATTTTGGACTTTTCATTCAACCAAAGTGCTGAAATATTTCAAATAATTTATTCAAGACAAATTTCTCGAAGATAAAAACTAATTCCTTTGGGAAAATTGTCCGAAACAATTTTCTCGAAAGATATCTTTTCAATGTGAAAGGGTCATTTGTAACTTTTTCAAAGGGCACATCAAGTTTTATGAAGGGCACCTCCATCATTCTGAAAAGGTCATTTTCAACTTTTCTGAAGGGCACTTCAACTTTTTCGAAGGGGTCATTTGCAAATTTTTGGAAGGGACATTTTCAAAAAGTCAAAAGGTAATTTACAAAAAATTTGAAGGGTATTTTCATAGGAAGGTGGACCAAACAAATTTTTTGAAAGGTGCATCCTAATCTTTATGAAGGGTATTTTTTAAGCATGGTGCCCTATTCAAAAGCCCAAAAGAGAAGATCTAATGTAAAGAGCCAAATGAACTCTCTTAGGAGAAAATGCTAAAACAAATGATCTAAGGATTTTCTTCAAGAAAAAATCTTGAAGGAATTTGTTCATAAAAATTGTCAAAATAAAAAAAGCCCAAAGGAATTCTTTGAGAAAAGTGGTCGAGATAAATGTTCCTGAAGGACACCTCTGAAGCCAAGTGCCCCAAATAGTTCTCTGAAGGATATCTTTCAAGCAAAAGTGTCCCATGCATTGATCCAGAGTACACTTTCCATTGATTTAGAGGACACTTTCCATGATTCAAAGGACACTTCCCATAGTTAAACACTTGGCAAAAGTTTGAAAGAAACTTAAGTCTAAGGGAGTGTTCTAAATGAATAAGGAAGGTGATGGACCCAAAAATATCAATTTCAAACTATGGAAAATAGATATTGGAGTAAAAAAGACTTGGTAGGAACCTAAGAGAAAATATAGAGGTAATAAATGGCAAGATCTTAACGGTGTAGATAAAATAAGTGAAAAATAGATAGGTCGACGGTTTAAGTTGTTGCTATCAACTGGCCCAAATCAAGGAGCTTCCATGAAATTAACAAACACAAGTTTCTAGAGGATAGCTAGCAATTAGAAGGAGCATTTTATAAATTTCACCATGAGTTCTATTTCCTTCGAATAGTGTTATGTGTTGACTCTCCTATTTTTAGTTTCAATCATTCATGCATGGTCTTTGATGGAGGTAATTTCTTATGCCAATTTTGAAGGTTTTATGCCACTTTTCACCATTCTTATGACTTGTTTTGGATAATTAAACCTCTATGACATGGCATATCTCACCCCACATCTCTTCCACATGCAAATGTAACTAATTATCTCAAGGTGACACATGTCCAAGTGACCCTTCAACTTCCTTTTCTTATTTTTACTCTCAAAGCTATAAATATGAATTCTCTTGGCTCATTTGAGCAGCCTCCACTGGTTATTTGGAAAACTCTAGATAGATTTTTACTTGAATAACTATTGAAGAAATATACAAGTGTTATTTCCGCTCATAAGTTATAATATTGAGTAATGCCTTGAATCTTGTCGGTCTAGTCTAGTGAAAGATTGTCTTTTCTACCTTGTACTCTTGATGGTCTACCAATTTGTAGAAAGGAAATTGTTACAAGTATTTTATAGTATTATTTTATAAGCGTAGAGATAGATTAGAAGTGATCCATGATTGTATCCCTCTTTGGAATCCTTCATTCCCTTTCTAAGAATCATATACCTTCTTAAATCTAGCATATGAAACACTGATGTAATAGTGAATCTTAAGTTGTGAGTCTTGTGTGAGAATCACCTTACTAGTCTTTAAGTAGTAGTTTCAATAAATTGAGAGGCCATTATACATTGGTGCATCACCATTTGGTTTCTTATTTGTTTTCCTTAACCCTTTTCATACATAATTGATAGGTTAGAGAGAGATTTAAAGGTGCATCAAGGGGAGCTAGCCCCTTATCTAGAGACTCATTTCTCAATATTATCACCCATAGCAAGAGAAATGTCTCCATGGTGCCACGTAGATGAGGATATTTAGGTATCTCTGCAAGGGTGTAAATCCAAGTGCCAATAGTTTTTGGCACGCCCGGTGGGACTTCCAACTCCTACAATATTGTTCAAGGTTGGTGCGAGTTTTGGCATAGTTGAAGATGAAAAAAACATCTACATTTAGTACTTGGTGACTCCATTGAAGAATTCAAGTCTTTGGTTGATAATAAGTCCTATTTTCCATGGCAAAGATGAAAACTAGATCTGATGCTAAAGAGACACCCATTGAATTTGTGCAACTACCTCTGCATTCCACCAAAAGGTTTAGGTATATCAACACTCATTCTTACAAAAGAGATTTTGTGTTTAAAGATTCTACATTTTTGTTACATTCCATTCCTAACATCCATAGTGATCATTACAAGATGGCTAGAAGACAACCTTTTATGCCTTTCATTGGGGCATCTCCCTTGCATCTTGCATAATATGATCAAATTCCAGGAGTAGCCCTTAAAAGTATCCCATCTTTTAGTGGGGATGGTCCTATTACTACCATTGAGAAAATTAGGAATATATCAAAATTCTGTAATATCCACAACATCACCCGATAAAATGTAGCTAGTAGGTTATTGGCCTTGTTTTTTGAAGGAAACGTTTTGGATTGGTATGGGACTCTACCTGTAAATTCTATTAGCTCATGGGATGAATTGGGAGATTTATTGACTAATTGGTTTGGGAGAAGAGTGAATACCTATCTATAGCCAAGAAATTTACCAAAATCAATAGGTCATCATATGAATTCATGTAAGACTTTAATACTAGGTTCTAAAAAACATGGGATACAATCCCAACTCTTGTGAGACCAACCTCAAACTATGCATTTTTATGCTACTTAAAATCACTGAATAGTGACATTGCCATGATGATTAAATTTATGGGTGGAAACACATTTCCTACTACCTATGAAATTTCCATAAACACTAAGAATTGTCTTTTCCAAGCAGGAAAAATTGCTCTTAGACCTCCAATGCCATTATTCCCTAATTTGCATTCTCCTAGTCAAGGTGCATTGCCCACTTTATCCCATTTATCTAATCAAGAAAGGCCTACCATTGCTCCTTCAAATGAAATCCATGAAGTTAAAATATTGATTAAAAGTGTTAAAAATGAGTTATTTTCCCTCAATATACAACAAGATCAAGGTTATAAGCTATATCAACCATACAATCAATTTGGGCAAACAAGTAGACCTCCTTTCCAAAATAATGCACAAGGACAAGGCCAAATCACCCATGTCAAGAATTATCAAAGCTATAATACTAATGATCCATAATACTCCAAAGCCCTTTTCCCCACTCAAATCAACTTGGTCAAAGAACAACCCAATTATCCATCTTTTGAACATGGTCAAGAGCATGTTGTTTATGTAAATAAGATGCACAATCAAGGCATGGTAATGTAAGATAGTCAATCTTTCCAAGTTTCAAATTTTGAAGGATATATATAAGGATGGGTGGAAACTAGAAAAATTTATACTGATGCTACCCTCATAAATCATTTGAAGGGTGATTTTATGCCTTTAATTATTTGGGAAATACAAGCAATCAAAATACTAGTGTTGCCTCTAATACTAGGGTCAAAAGGAGGGCTGTTGATGAATATCAAGGAGATAATCAAGGATATATTGTGACTCTTACATCATATCCTATGATAATTGGGTCTAATACAACTCCTAAACTACAAGAAAATTAGAGGATTCCAAATTTTAGGGCAGCTGCTACAACTCTACCTCTGCAAGCTACATCTCAAGGTGCTAATGTTCATAAAGAGAACCCCAAGGTGAGTAATCGTTCCATAAATGTGGTGGAGTAGATGAAAAATATTCATATGAACATCTCATTATGGTATTATCTAACATTACTAGGGTAGAAAGATATACTCTGAAAAGAATTTCATGGATTGGGTAAACAAGCTAGCCCATCTAGAAATGACAATGTGGTTTTGGTCAATGGAACTCAATCTATAGATGGTCAAGTGAAGAGAGATGAAAAGACTCCTCATTTTTACCTATCTATAATTATTGGTGATTTTTTTGTCATAACTACATCATATATAGTGAAGCAAGAACATCAATTATGCCCAAATGTATAATAGATAAGCTAGGCCTCAAGTATGAGCCAATGACTAAAGGAGTTTTGTAATTAGATGGATCACCGGTCAATAATTTGGGGGTAGTTAAAGGTTTAAATTTGATCCTTCATGCTTGTCCTACTTTTTCAATTCCTCATGATGTGGTGGTGGTAGATTTACCTCTCTATTTTTCTCTTTGCTTTTCAAGAGACTTCACATCTAAGATAAGTGGATGTTTGGCAGCCAATTGGTCTTACATGGTGTTTAGGACCAAGTATGGCACTAAAGTGAAGATTGAGCCAGAACCTATTTATGAGATCATTTGGAACCTTACTCACCTAAGGTGGAAAATTTTAATTATGCTATCATTGATGAATAAGAACTTCATATTGGCTAATCTCGATCATCTTCCTTTGAGGGAGTTTCTGATTTGTTCCTAGATGATTGGGGAGATGATAAATATGAGTATGATCCTTACAAATTTATTAAAGAATCTAGTCTTGGAATATATTATATGAATGAGAGGGACTCTTTCATTCCTAATTTGATGAGGTCAAGTGAGTATGTGAATGTCTTATGGTAGCTCTTCTTTGTTTGGTCTAGAAGCAAGATTGGGGACAATGGTGGAGCAATGTTGGTTTCACCTTCATATTTTAGTTCTCTTGCACTTGTAATGTATCAGAGTATGAAGCCCTTATTCATGGAGTTGAATGGGCTAGGAAAATAGGTGTAAAATAATTGCAAGTGTTTGGTGATAGTGAGTTTGTTGTCAATCAGGTTAGAGGGACGAATTTGACAAAAAAAATCCTTGCTTAAGTCCTATAAGCTAGAGTGTGGGATATTGTGGATGATTTCAAATCCTTCAACATCACTTCTATTTCAAGAGAAGATATCAAGCATGCTTATAGGTTGTCAAAAATTTGAGCTTTTTTTGATGTTCCAAAAGGGATAAAAGAAGACAAGAACCAACCTCATCTAAAAGTGATTGTAAGGCCCTTCATACTAGATAATGTCACTAATTGGTAGGTGTTTGATAATGATAAAAAAATATCACTTTTGATACAAGAAGAAGCTGAGTTTTATTCCAAGAATTAGTCTAAACTAATCAGCAATATGGAGGGTAGATTGTGTAATTGATGTCTATAAAACTCCCTAAAGGCCTAGTCACTCTTGGGAACATATTCAATGATGATGACCAGCTGAAGAAAGAGAAGGTAAGCATATCTACCAGGTAGGAAAACTATGAGAAGGTTCAGATATTCAAAGACATATTGCTTGCACTTGGGAAGGTATGTACTATCGAAGAGAAACATGCTTTCATTGAGTTATGTAAATAATTTTTTGATGTCTTTTCATGGGAGTATAGTGATTTACATGGTTTTGATCTAAATTTAACTCAGCATACTATAGAGTTAGATGATAATGCTAAGCCTATTAAGAAAATGCAAAGGCCGATCAATCCCAAGATTGAGCCTCTGATGAGGAAAAATTTTACAAAACTAATTAAGTCCAAAATCATCTTTCCCATTAAGCATTTATCTTGGTTGACAAACCTAGTTCTTATTAGGAAAAATAATGGAGAGATAAGGGTGTGAATTTATTTTAGGGAATTGAATAGAGTGTATTTTAAAGATCATTACCCACTCCCTTCCATGGAATAAATCTTCCAAGTTGTGGCTGGTATTAAAATGTTTTCTCTCGTTGATGTGTATTTTGGGTATAATCAAATTCTTGTAAAGGAAAGTGACTGGGATAAGATAACCTTTACTACTAAATGGGGTACATATTCTTATATTAAACTACCTTTTGGGTTGTCTAACTATGGAGCTACTTTTCAATGTGTAATGGATATGGCTTTCCAAGGACTAATCAATGACATTATGTTGGTGTATCTTGATGACATAATAGTTTTTTCCAAGGATGCAAAAGATCACTTGAACCACCTAAGAAATATTTTTGAGAGGTGTAGAGAGTTTAGAATCTCTCTTATCTAAAATAAGTGTGTGTTTTTAATCCATGAAGGTAAACTACTAGGACATATTATTTCCAAGAAAGACTTGTCCATTGATTCAAAAAGGGTGAATGCCATCTTGACATTGTCTTTCCCTAAACATAAGAAGGGCCCACAAAGCTTCTTTGATAAGATCAATTTCATTAGGAGATTCATTCCTAAATTATCTAACTTGGTCAAGCCCTTAACCTCCATGCTAAGGAAAGATGAAGTATTCACTTGGAAAAGAAGGAGGAAAGAAAGTTTTGAGGAGATCAAGCAAGCCATTGCCCAAGCTCCTACCCTTACAAGTCATAACTTCTCCAAATATTTCAACCTATATACTTTTGGTAATGAAGAGGTAATATCTGTAATGCTTACTCAAGCTAATGATGAATTTTTTTAACAACCTATTACCTTCTTTAGTCAAGGTTTGGAAGGCTATTAGATAAGGTACACATATGTTGAGAAACAAGTGCTTTCAGTTATAAAGAGTTTAACTATGTTCAAGAATATGTTGTCGAACAACAAGATTCACATTTTTATGCCTCATCCTAGTGTGAAACACTTTTTATTGAGAAGAGATTTGAATGAAAAGAGAGTAGGATGGATCACAAGGGTGATGGAATATGATGTGGAGATTAAAATCACCAAGTTAGTGAAAGGAAAAGGACTATGTGAGCATCTCACTTCATAATTGAAAGAGCAAAATGAAGCTATTTTAGGACTTTATGGTGACTCCATGACAACTGTACCTTCATCTATGATAAATTAGACACAGGACATGATCCACTTGCTTCAAACAAGTGAGTGTCCATAAAGTCTTGATAGGGCCAAGAGAAGGTACTTTAGGCTACAATCCATTCCTTATGCACTTGTTGACGGAGTGCTATTCAAAAAGAAATTTTTAGGTGTCATGATTCATATCATATTGATAAAGTATTGCATAAATTCTATGATAGACCAACTGGTGGTCATTTTGCTTCAAGAACTACAGCTGCTAAAATTATGAGGGCTAGTTACTTTTGGCCTAGCTTGTTCAAAGACACCCATGTTTGGGTAAGAAAATGCCAAAAGTGTGCTCTTTTTGATGGCAAACAAAAGATTTCTACCCTACCTCTTCATCCAATCCATGCTGAATAACCCTTCATGTAATGGGGTTTGGAATTTATAGGTCCAATCAATCCTCCTTCTAGTGTTGGCCACAAATGGGTGTTAACTACCACTGACTACTTTGAAATATGGGTAGAGGCTATATCTCTTAAGGAGGCCAATGAAAGTGTATTCCTTAACTTTTATGAAGGTATAGTAATAAGTTTTAGAACTCCTTCAATAGTTATTTCAAATAATACATTAGCTTTCGTAGGAACAAGGACAAGTGAATGGGCTTTAAAGCATGGAATATATCTTAGCACTTCCTCCAACTATTATCCCTAAGGGAATGGACTAGCTAAGTCCACAAACAAGAAATTAATCAGGATCATTAAGAGGATAATGGAGGAAAATCAAAGAACTAGCATACCAAGCTAAATACAACCCTTTGGGCTGATAGGATCACCCTAAAGAGAGCAATTGGAAACTCACCATACACACTTGCCTAAAGAAGGGAAGCTAGACTTCCCATCTCACTTGAGTTACCAACTTTAGATCTTACTTATCAACTATAATTGATGGATAATGATAGTATGGAAGTTAGGCTATGTGAGTTGATAAAGCTTGAGGAGACAAGAAATCAATCTATGCACACCATGACAACTCACAAAGAGCAAACAAAGAAGTATTTTTACAAGAAATTCATGCCAAGGAGCTTCACAGAAGGAGACATTGTCCTAAAATGGGATGAATATAGGGTTAAACCTAGAAGAACCATAAGTTTTATGCTTTTTAGAGTGGCCCATACATGATCACACAGTGTAAACAACACAATGCTTTCTAACTCTCAAAGTTGGATGGAGAGGAGCTACATTTCCTAGTCAATGGGATATATCTAAAACATTTTTACTAAGGTTCTCCTTTTCCTTTGTATATATTTTCTGGCTTTCTTTGTGTTCCCTAAGTGCTTATGCACATGCGTGAGTTGTCTTGTGTCTTTCTTTGCTTTGTGTCATGTTTGCTTTGTTTATGTTGTGTGTTATGGCATGGGTTTTCCTTCTAGGTCTGGTGTGTTCTTCAAGGTTTTGAGTCATGGCCAATGATTCCTTGTTTGAGTGTCCTTAGATGACTCCATGCCCAATGAAGTAATTCAATTATTAGTCTGGTCAGTATAGCAGGCATACTACCCCTGTGAGTCACCAATTTATTGACCAAATTTTGGCCTTTTGGGTCAAAATTAGGTACCCTTAATGGAAAGCTTAACCAATATGTAAATTTTATTCAGAATAAGTGTTCTTTGACAAAACCCAAAATAAATTTACAAGTCTAATTCTTTCAAAAAGTTTGGTTTTGGTATTTTGCTAAGCCTTTGCATAGTAATCCTTTTGAGTCTTTTGTTTTTGACTAAGTGTTATTTATTTTAGACTTTTCATTTGGCCAAAGTGCTAAATTATTTCAAATAATTTATCTAAGACAAATTTATTAAAGATGAAAACTAAATCCTTCAAAAACATTGTTTGAAATAATTTCTCTAAAAGATATCTTTTCAAGCTAAAGGGGTCATTTACAAATTTTTCAAAGGGCACTTGAAATTTTCTGAAGGGCACCTCCATCTTTTTGAAAAGGTCATTTTCAACTTTTACGAAGGGGTCATTTGTAACTTTTATGAATGGATGTTTTCAAAAAGCTAAAAGGTACTTTACAAAAAATCTGAAGGGTATTTTCGTAGGAAGATAGACCAAATAAAAGTTCCAAAAGGTGCATCCCAATCTTTTTGAAGGGTATTTTTCAAGTAGGGTGCCCTATTCAAAATCCTAAAAGAGAAGACTTGATGCAAAGAACTAAATGAATTCTCTTGAGAGAAAATGCTAAAACAAATGCACAAAGTATTTTCTTCAGGAAAATCTTGAAGGAATTTGTTTGGGAAAATTTTCCATAAAAATTATCAAAAGTAAAAAACTCAAAGGAATACTTTGAGAAAAGTGGCCAAGATAAATCTTGCTGAAGGATAGCTCTAAAGCCAAGTGCCCCAAATAGTTCTCTGAAGGATATCTTACAAGAAAAAGTGTCCCATGCATTTATTTAGAGGACACTTTCCATTGATTCAGAGGACACTTTCCATTGATTCAAAGGACACTTTCCATGATTAAGAGGAAACTTTCCATAGTTAAAGAACACTTGGAAAAAATCTAAAAGAAATTTAAGTCTGAGGGAATGTTCTGAATGAATAAGGAAGGTGATGGCCCCACAAATGTCAATTTAAAATTGTGAAAAACAGCCATTAGAGTAAAAAAGACTTGGTGAGAACCTGAGAGAAAATATAGAGGTAATAAATGGCAAGATATCAAACATTTGGTGTAGACAAAACAAGTGAAAAATAGATAGGTCGACGGTTTGAGTTGTTGCTGGTAGCTGACCCAACTCAAGGAGCTTCCACCATATCAAAAAACATAGGTGTTTAGAAGATAGCTAGTGGTTAGGAGCATTTTATAACTGTCACCATGAGTTTCATTTCCTTTGAACATTGCTATGTGTCGACTCTCCTATTTTTAGTTTCAAATGTTCATGGATGGTCTTTGATGGAGGTAATTTTTTGTGCCAATTTTGAAGGTTTTATTTCACTTTTCTCCATTCTTATGACTTGTTTTGGACAAAAAACCTCTATGACATGACATAACTCACCCCACACCTCTTCTGCATGCAAATATAACTAAGTATTTCAAGGTGACACATGTCCAAGTGACCCTTGAACTTCATTTGCTTATTGTTACTCTCAAAGATATAAATATGCATTCTCTTGGCTCATTTGAGCAACCTCCACTAGTTATTAGGAAAACTCTAGTTAGATTTATACTTGAAGAACTCTTGAAAAAATATACAATTGTTGTTGCCACTCATATGTTGTAATATTAAGTAATGACTTGGATCTTATCAGTCTAGTCTAGTAAAATTTTGTCTTTTCTAGCTTGTAATCTTGATGGTCTACCAATTTTTAGAAAGGAAATTATTTAAAGTCTTTGATAGTGTTCTTTTCTAAGTGTAGAGATAGCTTAGAAGTGGTCCATGAGTGTATCCCTCTTTGGAATCCTTCATTCCCTTCCTAATAATAATATACCTTCTTGAATTTAGCATATGAAACACTAATGTAATAGTGAATCCTAAGTTGTGAGTCTTATGTGAGAATCACCTTGCTGGTCTTCAAGTAGTAGTTTCAGTCAATTGAGAGGACATTATACATTGGTGCATCACTGTTTGGTTTCTTAGTTGTTTTTTAAACCGTTTTCATACATAATTGGTAGGTTAGAGAGAGCTTTAAAGGTACATCAATGGGAGCTAGCCCCTTATATAGAGCTTTGTTTCTCAATATTATCACCCACTACAAGTGAAATGTCTCCATGGTGCCACTTGGATGAGGATATTTAGGCATCTCCTCAAGGGTGCAAATCCAAGTGTCAACAATTACTAAGTTTAGTAATATTACTAGAAATCTAAAATTTGGTGCACATTTTGGTTATCGTGGTGGGGCTAATCTCTTAATTATCCTAATAACATTACTAGAAGTGATTTTAGGGCTAACTGGACATGAATCTAAACCTAGATTTTAAATTTTTGACATGTATAGGTGAATCATGACTTTACACTAGTATTCACGATATGACAGTTATGACTATATAGACTCTAGTAGCAATATTGTTATTTAGCCATTAACATTCAATGTTTTTATAGGGTTTTATCCTTTGATAAAAAATTAACTTCTATAGTCATGATTTTGTCCTACTAATAGTGGTATTATAGTTTGTAATGGTGATATTTCCAAAACTAATAGTTGGGGTTATATTAGAGTCTGATTTTACTAACCCTCCCTTTCTATAGGTAGCTTGTATGTTTGTGTTTTTTCTGTGTGTAGGTTAGGAAGGGGATTCACTTGAAACCCAACCATTTACACATTTTTGACAAAACCATAACTCTGATAGTTATGATATTAAACTGGTAATAGTGGGATTGTAAGTTTATGTAATGATATTATCAAACATCATAGTTATTGGAGATTTTGTTATCTATTTACTTTCTAACACCCCATTTAAAGATATCTGGCTGTCTGTTTCATATTTATATGAGTAGGATAGATCAATGATTAACTTAACATATAAATATTTGAATAATTTTGACAAAACCATGACTCCATCAGTTGTGATATTGCTCTAGTAATCATGATTTTGTCAATGATAGTAGCAATATTGTCTTTCCTCTTAAAGCTGGTAAAACTTTGACCTCTTTTATTTTTTGTATCACCCAGAGAAGCATCTTAGGCTCTAAAAAACAAGGTTATAAGGTCATTAACTCAAAATAAGATTGATTTTGTCAAATTTTATCCATTTATCAAACTATGTATTTTCACTTAAACCTGACTTACCTACAAAAAGACCTTTATAGAGTATTGTTTCTATATACAAGAACTGCAAGGGGTAGAAAGAAGATAATACAAACATCTCAGGCCATACCACATAGACTATTTTTACCTCTTTGATAATGCTAAAACTCTATTAGTTATGATTGTGTCCTAAAAATCATGATATTATCACTTGCAATCGTGAATATATAGATATTCAGTCAAAAGAATAACTTAGGATAGTTAGTTGATAATAGACTTGAGCTATAGACTCTAAACAAAATTTTAATCGTTATGTTTAGTAGCATGGGAGTATATTTAGGAAAAATTTGTTACAAAATTGTATATTTATATCATCCTTGTAATTATTTTTAATCTGGTAGAAGACTTACATAGTTATCTTAGGACATATTTTATTTTCCTACTATTTTTTACAATATCATAGATTGCATTATTTCAATAGTTTAATTTTTTTCAATTTGAGTAGTGATATTGATAGAAAATCATGATTTTGTTTGCTAACCACAGCAGTTTCCTAACCTATTACAATGTCATGACTTGTGACTTACAATTTTGTTCAGCTAGTTGTGGTATTGTGCATTCTAGTTGTGATTTTGCTCTATGTATTCATGGTTTTAAAAGGACTTGTGGGATTGAAAAAAATTAAATTGTTATCCCCTTTTATTGTAGGACCCTTTAAGATTTTGTCACCCCAATTGGATTTGTAATCTTTGTGTTTTTAGGAAGGGGTACCTTTATAGTTATTAACCCTAGTTTTTCAATATATTTTGATATATCGTCATATTTTTATTGCATATATATATATATATATATATATATATATATATATTTGTGTGTGTGTGTGTTTGTTAACTTATAACTAGTTATTGTATCATGTCCCTCACATAGGTAATTAAATCAGTTAATTAATCATATCATGTGTTTGCTTATTTATTAATCCCCCTCTAAGATAACATGGGATGTGGAATTGATCCCCATGTATGGGCTTAGAATATAGGGATTAGTGTCATGCATTTCATCACCACACACTAACCAAACTTCATGTTCTTATAGAATATAAAAATCAAAGATAACTATCTTTAGGTTAAGCAATTGACCCCATAAAGATCATCTGTGAAGGGGAAGAGTTAATTCTCTGAACTAGGCATTAGACAACACCCTATATGAGCTTGGGCCCCAACATACCTTCATGTATATAAGGGACACACCCAGATAGCCTTGTGTAAACCTAGCATAGGGATCCTTTAGCCATAATAGATGTAACACTATAGGAGTTAGTATCAACTCTGAAGTAGCCATCGAGTGCAAGTGGGGTTGGGAGGGTTTAGTCAATACTGTAATGGGTCACTAGCGTACAATTTCACTTGTGAAGCCATTGAATGGTGCGAGCATCGGGTTACCCACCATAGAGTTTACTAATCATGGGTTATGATTTTATTTCTTAAGTGTGTGTTGTGTTAGACCTATGATATTTTTGAGTTGAGTCAATCTTCACCCAAACCCATACACACATATATAGGTCTTTGCACAAATCATATTATATATCCCATCATCTTGTATATTCTTACATCATCATCCCACCATATTGTATATCCTTTTCATCCCATTGTACATATCTTTTCTCTATTTTACATCCTTACAGGATTCATTCCATCCTAATATAGTCATAGAAACTCATCATTAATCATACCCCATCACTCACATATCCTAATCACATCTAGTCAACCACACCTTGTGTTAAGTCTACCTTGTATATCCTTTCATTATTATCTCCCTTATTGTCCTCACCCCTCCTAGTCTACCCATATCCACCCACCACCGATCATCACCTCATCACCTACATATCTTAATCATCATCTTATATATCCTTATCTTACTCTCATATACATATCCTTTTATTCTCTTATACATCCTTCTGGTCACATCCTACCCATCCTAAGGCATCCCTCCATCACCTACCTATCCTAATCATATCTCATCATCCAAAACCTATCCTAAGTCCACCCTACCCATCCTAATTTGTATTGACCTTGACTTCACCACCCATTAAGTCTAACCTTGTCCTATCTTATCCTAGTTGTCTCTTTCAAGGTTCAAATCATGTCCAAACCATCTTATTTATACTACCCCTTAATCATTTCATCATCACTTGTCCTTGTACCATTATATAATCACCTTCATCACATCATCTGATCCTATTTCATTTTGTCCATTATTTTAATTCAACTTCATCACATAAACCCTATCTCCTCCCATCTTGAGAAAAATAGTCTAAGTCTTGAGATAGTCCTTTTTTTCCTTTCATATCATCTTATCATCCTAATCCACTATCACTCATCTTATTGATCATATCTCATACCTAGTCGATATCTTGATAGTGTTCAATCACTTTGTTAGTTTTAATCTAGAAAATCCATCATCATCATATCATCTCCAATCCAATCATCTTACCTATTCATAGCTATCACCCATCATATTGTATCCTTGCTAGTTTGGTAACTAAACATTGTTGATAGGTCATTAGCACCTATTATAAAATCAATTTGAAATATGATCATAGTATTTAAATCCATTAAGATTATCCCATCCTCATCATTATCCATCCTACTAGCTCGATCCTTTAGCCTTACTTTGTTCAAACAATCTTTAGTCTACCTTTGAATCATCATCCATCTTTCCCCATGGATTTAGACCCAGTTCTTGTAGACCAACACATCCTAGCCAATAAGGATGAAGTCATTTTCCAAGAAATAGATTTAAGTGTTCACCTACCTTTAGACCTTGATCCCATTTTCCCCAAACCAACACCTAACCCCATAAAATCAGTCTCATCCTTTCTTGAGGTGGTCACCCTTATCAATCGATACATCATAGATAATAAAGATGAGTCCTATTGTAGCTATAAAAGATAGGTTCTCACTTTCTTGATGATTCTGACCCCATGAGCCTTAAATCACATCCCAAATAAGTCTAACATCAACCTTTATTCCATCACCCTCCACCATGAACTATCCCTATTCAAAACCCCTTGGCCCCAATTTTTATCCATCCACAGTCAACTATTCCATCTACTAATCATAATCGATCACTGTTATCACCCACCATCATGAAATTGGACCCCACTCTCATAGATAAATATGTATATACCAACAAGGATGAGATCTTCCTGTAGTTCATTATGATGGGTATACCACTTCACAAAGGTGTTAACCCCCTTAAACTCATTTCACCTCTAGCATAAACCAATTCATCCATTAATCTTAGCTATCCATTTACCCCTTTATCTACTAGCAAAGGGAATCTAATCTTTCCCACCCGACCATATACTAGGTCATGCCAAACTACATGTAATCTAAAGTCCAATGCTTCCACATCTAAGAGTGAAGCAAGTCCTTATGCTTCCCTTCCTATATCCTTGAAATCCATTTTCCAACAACTAGTCACCACTAACATGATGGTCTATCCACCCATCCAACATCTTGATCCCACTACGCCTAAGCCCTCATGGTATAAATAAAATTTATATTGACTATATCATAAAAATTAGGGGCATTCCACTAAATGATTTCAATTTTTTTGAGATTATGTCCTAGACCTTATCAATCATGATAACAAAGTAATTAAGGAGGAACTATATGAATTTATCTCCCTAAGTGAGCAAGAAGAGGAATGCCAAGATTCCATTCTCGATCATTATCAGTCCATTCCCCTTCCAAGCTAAGGCTAATACATCTTATATATCCTACATGATCCCCACATCCTCAACCACCCATCCTTTCAAAATGAGTCTATTACCCATAAGCCTAGTCCTCTTATATCCCATTATTCCTTTCATGGACCTATCTTTTTTCAGTCCATCATCTCCCTCTCACTCATCACATCACCTACTCAATGTTGAGAGGTTAGTCATGGATAATCAATCCTTACTTGTATTATTGCATCATGTACATCAAAGTCAGCATCAGAGTTAGAACCAATTTTATTAGCCTCAGGATCATGTGTATAACTAATATCCAAATCAGATTTCTCATAAAAAATGTCATCCCTCATTGATGCTAATAATGGCTATCCTTTTAAGGGCACCTCTAATCTAGATAGCTGCATTACATCATCAAACATATATTGTGATCCTAGTGAAGATGATGAAGTCATAAATGAGTTCTTGAGCACTATATCTATCAAAAAGTTCTAACATGGATCTGATCCTACCAGGGATGCACATACTAAAAATAGCCTAGGTGATCCTTTTAATATCCTTAAGGAAACTTTATCCAATGTTGAGGCTAGGGTTCTTAGTGACCTTTAAGAGGATTATGCTACCCATTATCCCCTTAATCCATCACCAAACATCAATCATCCACCTCATCTCCATAATCCTTACATCCCATTACATAATGGGAATAAACAAGAACATGCATTATTGGATTCCCTTTCACATTCAATATCATGTGCCCAAAATATGAAGATCTAAGACCATCATATAATGATCATAAGCCATGGTCAAATCATCTTTGATCCTATTAGTCAACATCAAGCAAAATCACATCATTGGCCTAATAAAATTTTATTCTCCTAGTGAAGCCCAAAATCTAGCACTAGGGGCATATCAAAGTCAAAATAATCATATTTTTAGTCAAAAATCAATCTCCTCTAGTGAAGCCTGAAATAAGGAACTAGGGGGTAATCAAAGACAAATCCAATCTGTAATTCAAAAGAAAGTTAAAAATAATACTTGCAAGGATTATCATCCTCTTAATGCTTGGATTAAAGAATTAGTAAATAAAAATGTCTTAAATGCCTTATTATCATGACACCAATCTTAAAAATCCCCTCCACCATATCTAATGGTGTATGCAACTATTGAACCCCATTTCTACTCCCCATCTCATCATATTAACCATCCTGATCATATCCATCTTTCAC
Organism: Torreya grandis; assembly: GCA_037957365.1. Lineage (NCBI taxonomy): Eukaryota > Viridiplantae > Streptophyta > Pinopsida > Cupressales > Taxaceae > Torreya > Torreya grandis. The sequence continues at coordinate 1,085,801 of JARHVA010005427.1, forward strand.
ATCCTATATCTCTTCATCACATTCATGGGATACCCCCATCCACACGATATCTCATTTCCATAGGTAGCATTATCCCTCCTAGGGGTTATAGAGATAACTAATTAAAATGTCTAGAGGATGTTAAATCAAGAATCAATAAAGGCCACCAAGACATTATCCTAGCATCATACATCTCTAGATATGGCGTTGGCTAGAGATCAAATCCAATGTTGGTGTCTTGAATCTCACCCTTATCTAATAAATTGAGATGCCATTCCAAAAAAATAAAAAAAAATAAAAAAATATTATTTGTCTAATGGTGAAAACCAACATTTTGGCACCTTGGACAAGTACCATGCTGAAAATCAATTTCTAGCATCATGGTAAAATAATCATTTATTCACATTTTAACTCAACACTTAATTTAAAGTCCATCCATCCCTTATCAATCCATCCATATTTTTCTCATCCCTTGACAACTTTGTCTATATAACCCATCCACATCATCCTTATCCATCTTATCCCTTAGTCTATCATTCCTACCCATATTGTCATCCACCCTATTTCTCATTCCTTCTTGAACTTCATAAGGAAGTGGAAGTTATCTTGAGCCATGTTCTCAAATCATATTCGAATATCCTCCAATGGACACTCAGGCACCTAAACATCTGGTTCCTTCATGATGTGGTCATCAACAATCCCTAGTCGATTCTTCCTTGGTCCCCGTCACCCTCATCCTTTTGTCATCCCATATGTAATTCCATCCATCCTCATCTTTTTTACTAGTCTTGGTATTCTATTTTTTAGTAACCCAATTCGTATACTGTATATATATATTCCAAAAAAGCACTAAAAATTTGAAATATGTCAAAAATCCTAAAAATCCTAAAATTTGAAAAAGCCAAAAATAGTCCATTGTGTCTTGTCTTATGCCTAATCCCCTAGTTGCATCCATCTCCATTCAGCTCATATTTTCTTGTCTTTGGATACCACATTCCATATTGGAACCAAATCAGAGTGGTCACCCATCTCCCCATATCTTCCTCATTTGACTAAGTGTTATTAACATACATCACCTTGTTAAAGATTTTAATCTAGCACCCATCACTTCTTATCAAATAATTTTTCATATCTAGCACCCATAAACTCACTTATTTGATAACATGAAATGCCATTGATCCCATCACTTTCCTTATCATTGCCTCTTCATACCTAGCACCCATCAAATCACTTCTTTGATAGTATAGAGGGTATTTGATCCTATCATTATCTCCTCTTCTTACTAGATCAAACTCTTGTAGGACCTTATCTATTGGTAATCCTTGGTCATCACTTTTATAAATCACCTTCCATGACCACTATTTGATTTGATTACAAGAACAAATCAACAATCAAATATATTTTCCCATCCTCCATCATTCTATCCTCAATTAGGGGAAATACCATAATCCTAATAATGATCACCCTATCCAAATCCAAGTCCATCCTAAGTTTAAAATCACATCATGATCATCTAACCTTTGACCAAGTCAATCATCCCATCCTTAGACAAGACATTGGGACACTACATGTAGATACTCGTGTGTGTTACTTATTTATTCTGTTTGTCTTGTTTGTATATCTTATTTATCTTATGTTTTTCTTACGTCATGTCTTTTTGATTTTTGGGTAATAAATAGAGATTCTATGAGGACACCAAAATACACTTTGGCATAATGTCCTCTTGGTTATGCTTATATAATGGCTTAAACCACCAAGTGATATATTCATTAGATTGCTTAGACTATGATGTGCCTTATGACAATTGTGATGGATTGATCATCTCCACCATTCATCTAATCCTCCTTTTTCCCATCCTTAATCTAATTCTCTTAGCCCAATAAAATAACATCCAATATATTATTCTCATATCATCATCTGATCCATATCCTTCAACCACTAATAATTCTAATCATCCACATCATCATCAATTCCTAATCATTAATCCTCATCATATCATCATCTTCTATTTATAATTATATTAGCCTAATGTATTTTCAAACTATGTAGGCAAACCTTGGACATGTTTCATGGCCCAATGATAGCTCAACCAGTATCTTCCTCTCATCATCATCTGAATTCCTTTGGTCATTCAATCATATCAATTCTTCTATCTCATCATCTATATTGATAGATTTAGCCTTGAGCTACACCCATCATTAATTTAATCCAATTTATCTTATCCTAGCCTAAAGCTCTCCCTTGCATGAATCCTTACTTAGGATACATATAAATCTTGGATCTTTTTAATCTTATTATCACAATGTTATGGTTGATTCCACCTTGGGATGTGTTGATAACCATAACACCCATCATCACTACTCCCTATACATGTGTACCTACCAGGGGAATCATCAGTCTGTAGTAAATTTATCAAATCAAATTCATCTTCCTCACCTTCTATCTCACATCTAGCATCCCAACCCCTTATCTATCCATCTCATCCTACCCCTCACTTATTTTTTCTAGTGGCCATCCATCTCATTTTCCCCCACATGTCCCCTCAAGGGGACATCATATACCCTAACATCATCTACTAACATCCATTCATGACATGATTTTTATTTTAAAGACCATTAATCCTTCCACTTCATCCATTCGTAATGCCCTTTCAAAAAGGGGAAAATGTATGCACTTAAATATTCTCTAAAATCCTTTAACGTCACTAATATTACTATTAGTTGACACTATTTTTGCTCAGCTGATTTATCCCCTTTCATCTTACTAACTTATCCCCTTTCTAGTCATTTATCTAATATCCACCTTTCATTATATTCTATCCATTAAACTTATTCTATTGTCACCAATCTATTAATTCCTCTAATTCTCTCTTAATCCTATCCTAACCTATCTTATCCATTATTTGGGAATTTTAAAGTCCTATGACCCCACCTACCCACTTACTAGCCTATGCCTAGGCTCTCCTACACCCCTACATTCTCTATTATCCACCTAATTCCCATATAATCCCGTCAATTAATTAAGAAGCCTCTATAACTAGAGAAGCTCCTCTTAGACTCTAGAAGTCTCTAAATTAGAGACTTATAAATAATTTTAAATTCCAATAAAATTCCTTCCATTATTCTATAAAAGGCCATGCTTGAGACATCGCCAAACTAACTAGAAAAGTCCTAAAAGTCTTCATGTCCAATTAGCAACCAATCCATCTATGAAGCTTCCATGACAAGTCTATGACCAAGCATCCACCATAAAAAATCCTTCATCATACCATCACTATGTCAAATCTGAGTCTAATATGCAATCATAGATCATTTTCAAATCTTGGAATGGAGTTGTAAGGAGGTAAAAATTAAGGTGAGAATATTCTTATTATTCTTATTTTGCCTATTTTATCCATTCTTAGTGGTGTCATTAAGTTTTAGTTTTTATTACTAAGTTTAGTAATATTTCAAGAAATCTAAAATTTGGTGCACACAATTAACACAACAATATTAACAAAATTAAATCTAAAAACATTATGGCTCTAGTTTTCTATATACTACTTTAACAGCCTAAAACATATGTTTAGAAACAAATATTTTCATTTCATTGAAATCATACATCAAATGGATACATAAATTCCCAAATTATAGTTATTAAAATAAGTCTTAGTTATTATATGGTTGAGGTAAAAGATGATACATTGAGTTGGGTGAGATTATTGTGTTGGGATAAGCTAGGTATTTATAAAGCAAAGCCTTTCTATTTGTTAGCAGTACATAATCATATCCCCATGTAGGATCTGTTGGCTAAAATCCATTTTATAGGCCCTTCTAGTTATAGTCTTTTTAAATATGAGGAAGAAACTAACAATCACCTATTTTATTCTTGCTCTTTTTCTGTTTGGTGTTGAGCATGGATGTGTTATAATATTTAATGGTCTTAGGCTTGAACCTCCTTATTATTCAATGCATTTTCCTCTTGGCCAATTAGGGATTGAAAAAATTCACTTTTCAAATATTGAAGAGTCAGTCCAACTATTTTGGTGTGGACAATTTGGAAGGGTATAAATCATTGTAATTTTGAAGGTAAGGATAGATCTTTTGATTCAATATTAAAAGAGCCTGAGGTTGCTATCTCGAAGGTCATTTCTTCTTAGATTAAATATATAAATGTTTGTGTTTTAACATGGGATATGAGAATGTGTGCCGAATGAAGGCTCATTGTTCAACTAGCTATTAA